>CAWUFW010004493.1:1200000-1530120 GCA_963921515.1 Calotriton arnoldi | reverse complement strand
TGGTGGTGGTGATGGTATTGGTGGTGGTATTCTTGGTGGTATTGGTGGTGGTGGTATTGGTATTGGTGGTATTGGTATTGGAGGTGGCATTAGTATTGGTGGTGGTATTGGTATTGGTATTTGTGGTGGTATTGGTGGTGGTGGTATTATTGATGGTATTGGTGGTATTGGTGGTTGTGATATTGGTGGTGGTGGTATTGGTGGTGGTATTGGTGGTGGTGGTATTGTTGGTGGTGTTATTGGTGCTGGTGGTAGTGGTGGTGGTGATGGTGGTATTGGTGGTGGTGGTATAGGTGGTATTGGTGGTGGTATTGGTGGTTGTGATATTGGTGGTGGTGGTATCAGAGGAGGTGGTGGTATTGGTGGTGGTGGTGATATTAGTGGTGGTATTGGTGGTGGTGGTATTGGTGGTGATGGTGGTATTGGTGGTGGTGATGGTATTGGTGGTGGTATTGGTGGTGGTGGTGGTATTGGTGCTATTGATGGTGGTGGTATTGGTATTGGTGGTGGTAGTGGTATTGGTGGTGGTGATGGTATTGTTGGTGGTGGTGCTATTGGTAGTGGTAGTGGTACAGGTGGTGGTGGTATTGGTGGTGGTGGTGGTGGTGTTATTGGAGGTGGTGGTATTGGTGGTGTTATTGGTGGTGGTATTGTTGGTGGTATTGGTAGTTTTGGTCATGGTATTGGTGGTAGTGGTATTAGTGGTGGTATTGGTGGTGGTATTGGTAGTTGTGATATTGGTGGTGGTGGTGGTATTGGAGGAGGTGGTGGTATTGGTGGTGGTGGTGATATTAGTGGTGGTATTGGTGGTGGTGGTATTGTTGGTGGTATTGGTGGTGGTATTGGTGGTGATGGTGGTATTGGTGGTGGTATTGGTGGTGGTGATGGTATTGGTGGTAGTGGTGGTATTGGTGCTATTGATGGTGGTGGTATTGGTATTGGTGGTGGTAGTGGTATTGGTGGTGGTGATGGTATTGGTGGTGGTGGTGCTATTGGTAGTGGTAGTGGTACAGGTGGTGGTGGTGGTGGTGGTATTGGTGGTGGTGGTATTGGTGGTGGTATTGTTGGTGGTATTGGTAGTTTTGGTGGTAGTTGTATTAGTGGTGGTGGTATTGGTGGAGGTGGTATTGGTATTGGTGGTGGCATTTGTATTGGTGGTGGTATTGGTATTGGTGGTGGTATTGGTTTTGATGGTGGTAGTATTGGTATTGGTGGTGGTGGTATTGGTGGTGGTGGTATTGGTGGTCGTATTAGTGGTATTGGTGGTGGTATTAGTGGTGGTAGTATTGGTGGTATTGGTGGTGGTGGTATTGGTGGTGGTGGTGGTATTGGTGGTGGTAGTATATGTGTTATTGGTGGTGGTGGTGGTATTGGTGGTGGTGGTATTGGTGGAGATATTGGTGGTGGTGGTATTGGTGGTGGTGATAATTGGTGGTGGTGGTGGTATTGGTTGTGGTGGTATTGGTGGTGGTGGTGGTATTGGTGGTGGTATTGGTGGTGATGGTGGTAGTGGTGGTTGTATTAGTGGTGGTGATGGTATTGGTGGTGGTATTGGTGGTGGTGGTGGTATTGGTGGTGGTGGTGATATTAGTGGTGGTATTGGTGGTAGTGGTATTGGTGGTGATGGTGGCATTGGTGGCGGTATTGGTGGTGGTGATGGTATTGGTGGTGGTATTCGTGGTGGTATTGGTGGTGGTATTGGTGGTGATGGTGGTATTGGTGGTTGTGGTATTGGGGGTGGTGGTGGTATTGGTTGTTGTGATATTGGTGGTGGTGGTATAGATGTTATTGGTGGTGGTGATATTGGTGGTGGTGGTATTGGTGGTGTTATTGGTGGTGGTGGTATTGGTGGTGGTGATATTGGTGGTGGTGGTGGTATTGGTGGTGGTGGTATTGGTGGTGGTGGTGGTATTAGTGGTGGTATTGGTGGTGGTGGTATTTGTGATGGTATTGGTGGTGATGGTGGTACTGGTGTCAGTGGTATAGGTGCTGATGGTGGTATTGGTGGTGGTGGTATTGGTGGTGGTATTGGTCGTGGTATTGGTGGTGGTGGTATTGGTGGTAGTGGTATTGGTATTGGTGGTTTTGGTATTGGCTGTAGCATTGGTATTGGTGGTGGTGGTGCTGGTATTGGTATTGGTATTAGTGGTGGTATTGGTGGTAGTGGCATTGGTATTGGTGGTGGTATAGGTGGTGGTGGTATTGGTATTGGTGGTGGTAGTATTGGTATTGGTGGTGGTGGTAGTATTGGTGGTGGTGGTATATGTGGTGGTGGTATTGGTGGTGGTGGTGGTATTGGTGGTGGTTGTGGTGGTATTGGTGGTGGTGGTATTGGTGCTGGTGCTGCTGGTATTGGTGGGGGTGGTATTGGTGCTGGTGGTAGTGGTGGTTGTGGTGGTATTGGTGCTGGTATTATTGGTCGTATTGGTGGTGGTATTGGTGGTTGTGATATTGGTGCTGATGGTATTGGTGGTATTGGTGGTGGTATTGGTGGTGGTATTGGTGGTGGTGGTGGTATTGGTCGTGGTATTGGTGGTGGTGGTATTGGTGGTGGTGGTATTGGTGGTGGTATTGGTGGTTGTGATATTGGTGGTGGTATTGCTGGTGGTATTGGTGGAGGTGGTGGTATTGGTGGTGGAGGTGATATTAGTGGTGGTATTGGTGGTGGTGGTATTGGTTTTGGTATTGGTGGTGATGGTGGTATTGGTGGTGGTGATGGTATTGGTGGTGGTATTGGTGGTTTTGGTGGTATTGTTGGTGGTGGTGATATTAGTGGTGGTATTGGTGGTGGTGGTGGTGGTATTGGTGGTGCTGGTGGCATTGGTGGTGGTATTGGTGGTGGTGATGGTATTGGTGGTGGTATTTGTGGTGGTATTGGTGGTGGTATTGGTATTGTTGGTATTGGTATTGGAGGTGGCATTAGTATTGGTGGTGGTATTGGTATTGGTATTGGTATTTGTGGTGGTATTGGTGGTGGTGGTATTGGTATTGCTATTGGTGGTGGTGGTATTGGTATTGGTGGTGGTGGTATTGGTATTGGTGGAATTGGTGGTGGTGGTGGTATTGGTGATGGTGGTATTGGTGGTGGTGGTATTGGTGGTGGTGGTGATATTGGTGGTATTGGTGGTGGTATTGGTGGTGGTGGTGGTATTGGTGGTGGTATTGGTTGTGGTGGTATTGGTGGTGGTGGTATTGGTGGTGGTGGTGGTGGTGGTATTGTTGGTAGTGGTGGTGGTATTAGTGGTATTGGTGGTATTGGTGGTGTTACTATTGGTGGTGGTATTGGTGGTGGTATTGGTTGTGGTGGTATTGATGGTGTTGGTATTGGTGATGGTGGTATTAGTGGTGGTGGTGGTATTGGTGGTGGTATTGGTGGTGGTGGTAGTATTGGTGGTGGTGGTGGTAGTGGTGGTGGTGGTATTGATGGTATTGGTGGTGGTGGTGGTATTGGTGGTGGTGATCTTGGTGGTGGTGGTTGTATTGGTGGTGGTGGTATTGGTGATGGTGGTGGTATTAGTGGTGGTATTGGTGGTGGTATTGGTGGTGGTGGTATTTGTGGTGGTATTGGTGGTGATGGTGGTATTGGTGGTTGTATTGGTGGAGGTGATGGTATTGGTGGTGGTAGTGGTATTGGTGGTGGTGATGGTATTGGTGGTGGTGGTGCTATTGGTAGTGGTAGTGGGACAGGTGGTGGTGGTATTGTTGGTGGTGGTGGTATTGGTGGTGGTATTGGTAGTTTTGGTGGTGGTATTGGTGGTAGTTATATTAGTGGTGGTGGTATTGGTGGAGGTGGTATTGGTATTGGTGGTGGCATTTGTATTGGTGGTGGTATTGGTATTGGAGGTGGTATTGCTATTGGTGGTGGTATTGGTTTTGGTGGTGGTGGTATTGGTATTGGTGGTGGTGGTATTGGTGGTGGTGGTATTGGTGTTGGTATTGGTGGTATTGGTGGTGGTATTAGTGGTGGTGGTATTGGTAGTGGTGGTATTGGTGGTGGTGGTGGTGGTGGTATTGGTGGGGGTATTGGTGGTGGTGGTATTGGTGCTGGTGGTATTGGTGGTGGTGGTAGTGGTGGTGGTATTGGTGGTGGTGGTATTGGTGGTGGTGGTGGTATTGGTGGTGGTATTGGTGGTGGTGGTGGTATTGGTGGTGGTGGTATCAGTGCTGGTGGTATTGGTGGTGGTGGTAGTGGTGGTGGTAGTGGTGGTGGTATTGGTGGTGGTGGTGGTATTGGTGGTGGTGGTATTGGTGGTGGTGGTGGTGGTATTGGTTGTTGTGATATTGGTGGTGGTGCTATAGGTGTTATTGGTAGTGGTGGTGGTATTGGTGGTGGTGGTATTGGTGGAGGTATTGGTGGTGGTGGTATTGGTGGTGGTGATAATTGGTGGTGGTGGTGGTATTGGTAGTGGTGGTATTGGTGGTGGTGGTATTGGTGGTGGTACTGGTGGTGGTATTGGTGGTGGTGGTATTTGTTGTGGTATTGGTGGTGATGGTGGTATTGGTGGTTGTATTGATGGTGGTGATGGTATTGGTGGTTGTGGTGGGTTTGTTGGTATTGGTATTGGTGGTTGTGGTATTGGTGGTGATGGTGGTACTGGTGTCAGTGGTATTGGTGCTGATGGTTGAATTGGTGGTGGTGGTATTGGTGGTGGTATTAGTGGTATTGGTCGTGGTATTGGTGGTGGTGGTATTGGTGGTGGTGGTATTGGTATTGGTGGTATTGGTATTGGCTGTGGCGTTGGTATTGGTGGTGGTGGTGGTATTGGTATTGGTGGTGGTATTGGTGGTAGTGGTATTGGTATTGGTGGTGGTAGTATTGGTATTGGTCGTGGTGGTGGTATTGGTGGTGGTGGTATAGGTGTTGGTGGTATTGGTGGTGGTATTGGTGGTGGTTGTGGTGGTATTGGTGGTGGTGGTATTGGTGGTGGTATTGTTGGTGGTATTGGTAGTTTTGGTGGTAGTTGTATTAGTGGTGGTGGTATTGGTGGAGGTGGTATTGGTATTGGTGGTGGCATTTGTATTGGTGGTGGTATTGGTATTGGTGGTGGTATTGGTTTTGATGGTGGTAGTATTGGTATTGGTGGTGGTGGTATTGGTGGTGGTGGTATTGGTGGTGGTGGTATTGGTATTGGTGGTATTGGTATTGGCTGTGGCGTTGGTATTGGTGGTGGTGGTGGTGGTATTGGTGCTGGTGGTGGTGGTATTGGTGGTGGTGGTATTGGTGCAGGTGGTAGTGGTGGTTGTGGTGGTATTGGTGGTGGTATTATTGGTGGTATTGGTGGTGGTATTGGTGGTTGTGATATTGGTGGTGGTGGTATTGGTGGTGGTATTGGTGGTGGTATTGGTGTTGGTATTGGTGGTGGTGGTATTGGTGGTGGTGGTATTGGTGGTATTGGTGGTTGTGATATTCGTGGTGGTGGTATTGGTGGAAGTGGTGGTATTGGTGGTGGTGGTGATGTTAGTGGTGGTATTGATGGTGGTGGTATTGGTGGTGGTATTGGTGGTGGTATTGGTGGTGATGGTGGTATTGGTGGTGGTATTGGTGGTGGTGGTGGTGGTATTGGTGGTGGTATTGGTGGTGATGGTGGTAGTGGTGGTTGTATTAGTGGTGGTGATGGTATTGGTGGTGGTATTGGTGGTGGTGGTGGTATTGGTGGTGGTGGTGATATTAGTGGTGGTATTGGTGGTAGTGGTATTGGTGTTGATGGTGGCATTGGTGGCGGTATTGGTAGTGGTGATGGTATTGGTGGTGGTATTCGTGGTGGTATTGGTGGTGGTATTGGTGGTGATGGTGGTATTGGTGGTGGTATTGGTGGTGGTGGTGGTATTGGTGGTGGTATTGGTGGTGATGGTGGTAGTGGTGGTGGTATTAGTGGTGGGGATGGTATTGGTGGTGGTATTGGTGGTGGTGGTGGTGATATTAGTGGTGGTATTGGTGGTAGTGGTATTGGTGGTGGTATTAGTATTGGTGGTGGTATTGGTATTGGTATTTGTGGTGGTATTGGTGGTGATGGTGGCATTGGTGGTGGTATTGGTGGTGGTGATGGTATTGGTGGTGGTATTCGTGGTGGTATTGGTGGTGGTTGTATTGGTATTGGTGGTATTGGTATTGGAGGTGGCATTAGTATTGGTGGTGGTATTGGTATTGGTATTTGTGGTGGTATTGGTGGTGGTGGTATTGGTATTGCTATTGGTGGTGGTGGTATTGGTATTGGTGGTATTGGTATTGGTGGTGGTGGTGGTATTGGTGATGGTGGTATTGGTGGTGGTGGTTTTGGTGGTGATGGTGGTATTGGTGGTATTGGTGGTGGTACTGGTGGTGGTGGTGCTATTGGTGGTGGTGGTATTGTTGGTAGTGGTGGTGGTATTAGTGGTGGTGGTGGTATTGGTGGTGGTACTATTGGTGGTGGTATTGGTGGTATTGGTGGTGGTGGTGGTATTGATGGTGCTGGTAGTGGTGGTGGTAGTGGTGGTGGTGGTATTGATGGTATTGGTGGTGGTGGTATTGGTGGTGGTGGTATTGGTGGTGGTGGTTGTATTAGTGGTGGTATTGGTGGTGGTGGTATTTGTGGTGGTATTGGTGGTGATGGTGGTATTGGTGGTAGTGGTATTGTTGGTAGTGGTGGTGGTATTAGTGGTGGTGGTGGTATTAGTGGTGGTGGTATTGGTGGTGGTGGTATTGGTATTGGCGGTGGCATTGGTATTGGTGGTGGTATTGGTATTGGAGGTGGTATTGGTATTGGTGGTGGTATTGGTTTTGGTGGTGGTGGTATTGGTGGTGGTATTGGTGGTGGTATTGGTATTGGTATTGGTGGTGGTATTAGTGGTGGTGGTATTAGTGGTGGTGGTATTGGTGGTGGTGGTGGTATTGGCGGTGGTAGTGGTATTGGTGGTGGTGGTATTGGTGCTGGTGTTATTGGTGCTGGTGGTATTGGTGCTGGTGGTAGTGGTGGTGGTATTGGTGGTGGTGGTGGTATTGGTGGTGGTGGTATTGGTGGTTGTGGTATTGGGGGTGGTGGTGGTATTGGTTGTTGTGATATTGGTGGTGGTGGTATAGGTGTTATTGGTGGTGGTGATATTGGTGGTGGTGGTATTGGTGGTGTTATTGGTGGTGGTGGTGATATTGGTGGTGGTGGTGGTATTGGTGGTGGTGGTATTGGTGGTGGTGGTGGTATTAGTGGTGGTATTGGTGGTGGTATTTGTGATGGTATTGGTGGTGATGGTGGTATTGGTGGTTGTATTGGTGGTGGTGATGGTATTGGTGGTGGTATTGGTGGTTGTGGTGGTATTGGTAGTATTGGTGATGGTGGTATTGGTGGTGATGGTGGTACTGGTGTCAGTGGTATAGGTGCTGGTGGTGGTGGTATTGGTGGTGGTATTGGTGGTGGTATTGGTGGTATTGGTCGTGGTATTGGTGGTGGTGGTGGTAGTGGTATTGGTATTGGTGGTATTGGTATTGGCTGTAGCCTTGGTATTGGTGGTGGTGGTGGTGGTATTGGTATTGGTATTAGTGGTGGTATTGGTATTGGTGGTAGTGGTATTGGTATTGGTGGTGGTATTGGTGGTGGTGGTATTGGTATTGGTGGTGGTAGTATTGGTATTGGTGGTGGTGGTGGTATTGGTGGTGGTGGTATATGTGGTGGTGGTATTGGTGGTGGTGGTGGTATTGGTGGTGGTTGTGGTGGTATTGATGGTGGTATTGGTGGTGGTGGTATTGGTGCTGGTGCTGCTGGTATTGGTGGGGGTGGTATTGGTGCTGGTGGTAGTGGTGGTTGTGGTGGTATTGGTGCTGGTATTAATGGTGGTATTGGTGGTGGTATTGGTGGTTGTGATATTGGTGCTGATGGTATTGGTGGTATTGGTGGTGGTGGTGGTATTGGTCGTGGTATTGGTGGTGGTGGTATTGGTGGTGGTGGTATTGGTGGTTGTGATATTGGTGGTGGTGGTATTGGTGGTGGTATTGGTGGAGGTGGTGGTATTGCTGGTGGTGGTGATATTAGTGGTGGTATTGGTGGTGGTGGTATTGGTTTTGGTATTGGTGGTGATGGTGGTATTGGTGGTGGTGATGGTATTGGTGGTGGTATTGGTGGTTTTGGTGGTATTGGTGGTGGTGGTGATATTAGTGGTGGTATTGGTGGTGGTGGTGGCATTGGTGGTGCTGGTGGCATTGGTGGTGGTATTGGTGGTGGTGATGGTATTGGTGGTGGTATTCGTGGTGGTATTGGTGGTGGTATTGGTATTGTTGGTATTGGTATTGGAGTTGGCATTAGTATTGGTGGTGGTATTGGTATTGGTATTTGTGGTGGTATTGGTGGTGGTGGTATTGGTATTGCTATTGGTGGTGGTGGTATTGGTATTGGTGGTGGTGGTATTGGTGGTGGTGGTATTGGTATTGGTGGTGGTGGTGGTGGTGGTGGTATTGGTGGTGGTGGTGGTATTGGTGGTATTGGTGGTGGTATTGGTGGTGGTGGTGGTATTGGTATTGGTGGTATTGGGGGTGGTGGTGGTGGTATTAGTGATGGTGGTATTGGTGGTGGTGGTATTGGTGGTGGTAGTGGTATTGGTGGTATTGGTGGTATTGGTGGTGGTGGTGGTGGTATTGGTGGTATGGGTGGCGGTATTGGTGGTGGTGCTATTGGTGGTGGTATTGTTGTTAGTGGTGGTGGTATTAGTGGTGGTATTGGTGGTGGTGGTATTGGTGGTGGTATTGGTGGTAGTGGGGGTGGTGGTATTGATGGTGTTGGTATTGGTGATGGTGGTAGTGGTGGTGGTGGTAGTTGTGGTGGTGGTATTGGTTGTATTGGTGCTGGTGGTATTGGTGGTGGTGGTAGTGGTGGTGGTGGTGGTAGTTGTGGTGGTGGTATTGGTGGTGGTGGTGGTATTGGTGGTGGTATTGGTGGTGGTGGTGGTATTGGTGGTGGTGGTATTGGTGATGGTGGTGGTATTAGTGGTGGTATTGGTGGTGGTATTGGTGGTGGTGGTATTTGTGGTGGTATTGGTGGTGATGGTGGTATTGGTGGTTGTATTGGTGGTGGTGATGGTATTGGTAGTGGTATTGGTGGTTGTGGTGGTATTGGTAATGGTGGTGATGGTGGTATTGGTGGTGGTGGTGGTATAGGTGCTGATGGTGGTATTGGTGGTGGTGGTATTGGTGGTGGTATTGGTGGTGGTGGTATTGGAGGTGGTGGTATTGGTATTGGTGGTATTAGTATTGGCTGTGGCATTGGTATTGGTGGTGGTGGTGGTATTGGTATTGGTATTAGTGGTGGTATTGGTATTGGTGGTACTGGTATTGGTGGTGGGTTTGGTGGTGGTGGTATTGGTATTGGTGGTGGTGGTATTGGTATTGGTGGTATTGGTGGTGGTGGAATAGGTGGTGGTGGTATTGGTGGTGGTGGTATTGGTGGTGGTTGTGGTGGTATTGGAGGAGGTGGTATTGGTGCTGGTGGTATTGGTGCTGGTGGTAGTGGTGGTTGTGGTGGTATTGGTGGTGGTATTATTGGTGGTGGTATTGGTGGTTGTGATATTGTTGGGGGTGGTATTGGTGGTATTGGTGGTGTTATTGGTGGTGGTGGTGGTATTGGTGGTGGTATTGGTGGTGGTATTGGTGGTGGTATTGGTGGTGGTGGTATTGTTGGTGGTGTTATTGCTGCTGGTGGTATTAGTGGTGGTGGTGGTATTGGTGGTGGTATTTGGTGGTTGTGATATTGGTGGTGGTGGTATTGGTGGAGGTGGTAGTACTGGTCGTGGTGGTGATATTAGTGCCTGGTATTGGTGGTGGTGGAATTGGTGGTGGTATTAGTGGTGATGGTGGTATGGGTGGTGATATTGGTGGTGGTGATGGTATTGGTGGTGGTTTTTGTGGTGGTATTGGTGCTATTGGTGCTATTGGTGGTGGTGGTATTGGTATTGGTGGTGGTATTGGTGGTGGTGATGGTATTGTTGGTGGTGGTGCTATTGATAGTGGTGGTACAGGTGGTGGTGGTATTGGTGGGTGTATTGGTGGTGATATTGGTGGTGGTGGTATTGGTGGTGGTATTGTTGGTGGTATTGGTGGTTTGGTGGTGGTGGTATTGGTGGTGGTGATATTACTGGTGGTGGTATTGGTGGTGGTGGTATTGGTATTGGCAGTGGCATTGGTATCGGTGGTGGTATTGGTATTGGTGGTGGTATTGGTATTGGTGGTGGTATTGGTTTTGGTGGTGGTGGTATTGGTATTGGTGGTGGTATTGGTGGTGGTGGTATTGGTGGTATTGGTGGTGGTATTAGTGGTGGTGGTATTGGTAGTGGTGGTATTGGTGGTGGTGGTGGTATGGTGGTGGTGGTGATATTGGTAGTGGTGGTGGTGGTGGTGGTGGTGGTGGTGGTATTGGTGGTGGTTGTGGTGGTATTGGTGGTGGTTGTGGTGGTATTGGTGGTTGTGGTATTGGTGGTGGTATTAGTGGTGGTGATATTGGTGGTGGTGGTATTACTGGTGGTGGTATTGGTGGTGGTGGAATTGGTGGTGGTGGTATTGGTGGTGGTGGTGGTATTGGTGGTGGTGGTATTGGTGGTGGTGGTATTGGTGCTGGTGGTAATGGTGGTAGTTGTACTGGTGGTGGTATTGGTGGTGGTTGTATTGGTGGTATTGGTGGTGGTGGTGGTATTGGTGCTGATGATATTGGTGGTTGTGGTGGTAGTGGTGGTGGTGGTATTGGTGGTGGTGGTGGTATTAGTGGTGGTATTGGTGGTGGTATTGGTGGTGGTGGTATTTGTGGTGGTATTGGTAGTGATGGTTGTATTGGTGGTGGCGATGGAATTGGTGGTGGTATTGGTGGTTGTGGTGGTATTGGTGGTATTGGTATTGGTGGTAGTGGTATTGTTGGTATTGGTGGTGGTGGTATTGGTGCTGATGGTGGTATTGGTGGTGGTATTGGTGGTGGTATTGGTGGTGGTGGTGCTATTGGTGGTAGTGGTATTGTTGGTAGTGGTGGTGGTATTAGTGGTGGTGGTGGTATTGGTGGTGGTAGTATTGGTGGTGGTATTGGTGGTATTGGTGGTGTTGGTGTTGATGGTGTTGGTATTGGTGATGGTGGTGTTGGTGGTGGTGGTAGTGGTGGTGGTGTTGGTAGTGGTGGTGGTGGTATTGATGGTATTGGTGGTGGTGGTGTTATTGGTGGTGGTGATCTCGGTGGTGGTGGTGGTGGTATTGGTGGTGGTGGTATTAGTGGTGGCATTGGTGGTGGTGTTATTTGTGGTGATGGTGGTTTTGGTGTTTGTATTGATGGTGGTGATGGTATTGGTGGTGGAACTGGTGGTTGTGGTGGTATTGGTGGTATTGGTATTGGTATTGGTGGTGTTGGTGATGGTGGTATTGGTGGTGGTATTGGTGGTGGTATTGGTTGTGGTGGTTTTGGAGGTGGTGGTATTGGTATTGGTGGTATTGGCTGTGGCATTCGTATTGGTGGTGGTATTGGTATTGGTATTAGTGGGGGTATTGGTATTGGTGGTAGTGCTATTGGTATGGGTGGTGGTATTGGTGGTGGTGGTATTGGTATTGGTGGTGGTGGTTTTAGTATTGGTGGTATTGGTGGTGGTGGTATTGGTGGTGGTGGTATAGGTGGTGGTGGTATTGGTGGTAGTGGTATTTGTGGTGGTTGTGGTGGAATTGGTGGTGGTATTGGTGATGGTGGTATTGGTGGTGGTGGTGGTGGTATTGGTGGTGGTGGTATTGGTGGTGGTGGTATAGGTGCTGGTGGTAGTGGTGGTTGTGGTGGTATTGGTGGTGGTATTATTGGTGGTATTGGTGGTGGTATTGGTGGTTATGATATTGGTGGTGGTATTGGTGGTGGTATTGGTGGTGGTGGTGGTATTGGTGGTGGTGGTTTTGTTGGTGGTGGTATTGGTGCTGGTGGTATTGGTGGTATTGGTGGTGGTATTGGTAGTTGTGATATTGGTGGTGGCAGTATTGGAGGAGGTGGTGGTATTGGTGGTGGTGGTGATATTGGTAGTGGTAGTGGGACAGGTGGTGGTGGTATTGTTGGTGGTGGTGGTATTGGTGGTGGTGGTATTGGTGGTGGTATTGGTAGTTTGGTGGTGGTGGTATTGGTGGTAGTTGTATTAGTGGTGGTGGTATTGGTGGAGGTGGTATTGGTATTGGTGGTGGCATTTGTATTGGTGGTGGTATTGGTATTGGAGGTGGTATTGCTATTGGTGGTGGTATTGGTTTTGGTGGTGGTGGTATTGGTATTGGTGGTGGTGGTATTGGTGGTGGTGGTATTGGTGGTGGTATTGGTGGTATTGGTGGTGGTGGTATTGGTGGTGGTGGTATTGGTGGTGGTGGTATTGGTGGTGGTGGTGGTGGTATTGGTGGTGGTGGTGGTATTGGTGGTGGTGGTATTGGTGGTGGTGGTATTGGTGGTGGTGGTATTGGTGGTGGTGGTATCGGTGCTGGTGGTATTGGTGGTGGTGATAGTGGTGGTGGTATTGGTGGTGGTGGTATTGGTGGTGGTGGTGGTATTGGTTGTTGTGATATTGGTGTTGGTGCTATAGGTGTTATTGGTGGTGGTGGTATTGGTGGTGGTGGTATTGGTGGTGGTGATAATTGGTGGTGGTGGTATTGGTGGTGGTGGTATTGGTGGTGGTGGTGGTATTGGTGGTGGTATTGGTGGTGGTGGTATTTGTGTTGTTATTGGTGGTGATGGTAGTATTGGTGGTGGTATTGATGGTGGTGATGGTATTGGTGGTGGTATTGGTGGTTGTGGTGGTTTTGGTGGTATTGGTATTGGTGGTATTGGTGGTGGTATTAGTGGTATTGGTCATGGTATTGGTGGTGGTGGTATTTGTGGTGGTGGTATTGGTATTGGTGATATTCGTATTGGCTGCGGCATTGGTATTGGTGGTGGTGGTATTGGTATTGGTATTAGTGGTGGTATTGGTATTGGTGGAAGTGGTGTTGGTATTGGTGGTGGTAGTATTGGTATTGGTGGTGGTATAGGTGGTGGTGGTGGTATTGGTGGTAGTGGTATTGGTAGTGGTGGTATTGGTGGTGGTGGTGGTATTGGTGGTGGTTGTGGGTGTATTGGTGGTGGTATTGGTGGTGGTATTGGTGGTGGTGGTGGTATTGGTGCTGGTGGTGGTGGTATTGGTGGTGGTGGTATTGGTGCAGGTGGTAGTGGTTGTGGTGGTATTGGTGGTGGTATTATTGGTGGTATTGGTGGTGCTATTGGTGGTTGTGATATTGGTGGTGGTGGTATTGGTGGTGGCATTGGTGGTGGTATTGGTGTTGGTATTGGTGGTGGTGGTATTGGTGGTGGTATTGGTGGTATTGGTGGTATTGGTGGTGGTATTGGTGGTTGTGATATTCGTGGTGGTGGAATTGGTGGTGGTATCGGTGATGGTGGTATTGGTGGTGGTGGTGGTGGTATTGGTGGTGGTGGTATTGGTGCTGGTGGTATTGGTGGTATTGGTGGTGGTATTGGTGGTGGTGGTATTGTTGGTGGTGTTATTGGTGGTAGTGGTGGTGGTGGTGGTATTGGTGGTGGTGGTATTAGTGGTATTGGTGGTGGTATTGGTGGTTGTGATATTGGTGTTGTTGGTATTGGAGGAGGTGGTGGTATTGGTGGTGGTGGTGATATTAGTGGTGGTATTGGTGGTGGTGGTATTGGTTTTGGTATTGGTGGTGATGGTGGTATTGGTGGTGGTGATGGTATTGGTGGTGGTATTGGTGGTGGTGGTGATATTAGTGGTGGTATTGGTGGTGGTGGTATTGGTGGTGGTATTGGTGGTGATGGTAGCATTGGTGGCGGTATTGGTGGTGGTGATGGTATTGGTGGTGGTATTGGTGGTGGTATTGGTGGTGGTATTGGTGGTGGTGGTGCTATTGGTGGTATTGGTATTGGAGGTGGCATTAGTATTGGTGGTGGTATTGGTATTTGTGGTGGTATTGGTGGTGGTGGTATTGGTATTGCTCTTGGTGGTGGTGGTATTGGTATTGGTGGTGGTGGTATTAGTGGTGGTGGTGGTATTGGTGATGGTGGTATTGGTGGTGGTGGTATTGGTGGTATTGGGGGTGGTATTGGTGGTATTGGTGGTGGTATTGGTGGTGGTGGTGGTGGTATTGTTGGTGGTATTGGTGGTGGTGGTATTGGTGGTGGTGGTGGTATTGTTGGTAGTGGTGGTGGTATTAGTGGTGGGGGTGGTATTGGTGGTATTGGTGATGGTACTATTGGTGGTGGTATTGGTGGTGGTATTGGTGGTGGTGGTATTGGTGGTGGTGGTATTGATGGTGTTGGTATTGGTGATGGTGGTATTAGTGGTGGTGGTGGTATTGGTGGTGGAATTGGTGGTATTGGTGCTGGTAGTATTGGTGGTGGTGGTAGTGGTGGTGGTGGTATTGATGGTATTGGTGGTGGTGGTGGTATTGGTGGTGGTGATCTTGGTGGTGGTGGTTGTATTGGTGGTGGTGGTATTGGTGATGGTGGTGGTATTAGTGGTGGTATTGGTGGTGGTATTGGTGGTGGTATTGGTGGTATTTGTGGTGGTATTGGTGGTGATGGTGGTATTGGTGGTGGTGATGGTATTGGTGGTGGTATTGGTGGTTGTGGTGATATTGGTGGTATTGGTAATGGTGGTGGTGGTATTGGTGCTGATGGTGGTATTGGTGGTGGTGGTATTGGTGGTGGTATTGGTGGTATTGGTGGTGGTATTGATGGTGGTGCTATTGGAGGTGGTGGTATTGGTATTGGTGGTTTTGGTATTGGCTGTGGCATTGGTATTGGTGGTGGTGGAGGTATTGGTATTGGTATTAGTGGAGGTATTGGTGGTGGTGGTATTGGTTTTGGTGGTATTGGTGGTGGTGGTGGTATTGGTGGTGGTGTAATTGGTGGTGGTACTGGTGATATTGGTGGTGGTGGTATTGGTGGTATTGGTGGTAGTGGTATTGGTGCTGGTGGTATTGGTGGTGGTGGTATTGGTGGTATTGGTGGTGGTATTGGTGGTGATGGTGGATTTGGTGGTGGTGGTATTGGTGGTGGCGGTAGTGGTGGTGGTGGTGGTATTGGTGGTGGTGGTATTGGTGGTATTGGTGGTGGTATTGGTGGTTGTGATATTGGTGGTGGTGGTATTGGTGGTGGTATTGGTGGAGGTGGTGGTATTGGTGGTGGTGGTGGTGATATTAGTGGTGGTATTGGTGGTGGTGGTATTGGTGGTAGTATTGGTGGTGATATTGGTGGTGGTGATGGTATTTGGTGGTGGTGATGGAATTGGTGGTGGTATTGGTGGTGGTACTGGTGGTGTTGGTGGTATTGGTGCTATTGGTGGTGGTGGTATTGGTATTGGAGGTGGTAGTGGTATTGGTGGTGGTATTGGTGGTGGTGATGGTATTGTTGGTGGTGGTGCAATTGGTAGTGGTGGTGGTACAGGTGGTGGTGGTAATGGTGGTGGTGGTGGTGGTAAGGGTGGTGGTATTGGTGGTGATGGTATTGGTGGTGGTATTGTTGGTGGTATTGGTGGTTTTGGTGGTGGTATTGGTGATGGTGGTATTAGTGGTGGTGGTATTGTTATGTTATGTTATAACAATTTCTATAGCGCTCTAATACCCTTGGGTGTCTAGGCGCAACGGACTGCATACTGTAAGAGGGTGACTAATATTTAAAAAGCCATGTTTTAAGATTTTTTCTGAACTCAAGTAGGGAGGAAATCCTCCTGAGAGCGAACTGAAGTGAATTCCACAGCCTAATAGTGCTATGTCTAAAACTCCTCCCTCCCCAGTTCATCGTCCTAACTCTGGACGCAGGCATCAGAAATCCATTAGTCGAACGTAAAAATCTGGTGGGGGAATACCAGCTAAAACAGTGCCATAAAAATCGAGGACCTTGTCTATAAAGTGCCTTGTGTGCTATACAAAGAGCCTTAAATTTCACACGTTGGGCGACTGGCAGCCAGTGCAATTCTCAGATTCCATCCCTAATAGATTGATGTTTGGAGACATCTAGCACCAATCTGGCCGCAGCATTTTGCACTGCCTGTAATCTTCTAAGTTGGTTCACCTGTAGGTTTATATATAAAGAATTGCAGTAATCCAACTTAGATAAAACCAAGGTGGATAAAACAATTTTCCTAGTATTTTTGGGAATAAAAGGAAGAATTTTCCGCAGAGTTTTAATTGTCAGAAACGCGGAAGACACCAGCTTTGAAACCTGGGATTTAAAATTAAGCTTCTCATCTATTATGATTCCCAGATTTTTAACCTTTTCTACTGGTGTAGGAAGGGAGCCCAATGTAGTTGGCCACCAAGCAGGGGACCACTGAGGAGAAAGCTTTCCAAATAGTACCACCTCGGTTTTACTCGAGTTAAGCTTCAAGCAGTGTCTGTTCATCCAATTGCTTAGGGCGACCATGCAATCATGCAGTTTGTTAGAATGGTCGACATCCTTGTCTATGGTTGAAATGACCAATTGGGTATCGTCAGCGTACGAGGTTGGAACTAGGTCAAAGCTTCTGATCAAGAGTGCTAACTCGGACACATATATATTAAAAAGCGTGGGACTCAATGAAGAGCCCTGTGGGACCCCACAAGGCAGAATAAAAGATGTAGATTTAAAATTGCCTAATTGCACTGTCTGCGTTCTATCTGTTAAAAAGGATGTTAACAAAGAAAAAGCCTTTCCTCCTAGACCAATAGACCTCAGACGTTCTATCAGTAAGGTGTGATCCACAGTATGAAACGCTGCGGTCAGGTCAAGGAGGATAAGAGCTGCTGATCCACCGCCATCTAATGCGGTGCGAATGTCCTCAGTGGTCTTAATCAAGGCTGTCTCGGTACTGTGACCGGGCCGAAAGCCAAATTGGCTGTGATCCAGGACATTGTTATCTAAAATATAAGTGAAGAGTTCACGATTTACAATTTTCTCAATTTTTTTTGCAGGCAACGGGAGTCTTGCAATCGGTCTGTAGTTGGCCGGATCTGCAGGATCAAGGCTGGGCTTTTTTAATAACGGAAGTATACAGGCCTGTTTCCACAATGTTGGAAAAATTCCCTCTACCAGCATCTGATTAAAAATACCAGATATTGGTGGTGGCATTGGTATTGGCGGTGGCATTGGTTTTGGTGGTGGAATTGGTATTGGTGTTGGTATTGGTATTGCTGGTGGTATTGGTTTTGGTGGTGTGGTATTGGTATTGGTTGTGGTATTGGTGGTGGTGGTATTGGTGGTGGTGTTATTGGTATTGGTATTGGTGGTATTGGTGGTGGTGGTATTTGTAGTGGTGGTATTGGTGGTGGTGGTGGTATTGGTAGTGGTGGTGGTGGTATTGGTGGTGGTGGTGGTATTGGTGGTGGTGGTATTGGTGGTGGTATTACTGGTGGTGGTATTGGTGGTGGTGGTATTGGTGGTGGTGGTGGTATTGGTGGTGGTGGTATTGGTGGTGGTGGTATTGGTGCTCATGGTATTGGTGGTGGTTGTACTGGTGGTGGTATTGGTGGTGGTTGTATTGGTGGTATTGGTGGTGGTGGTGGTGGTATTGGTGGTGGTGTTATTGGTGGTGATGATATTGGTGGTCGTGGTGGTACTGGTGGTGGTGGTATTGGTGGTGGTGGTGGTATTAGTGGTTGTATTGGTGGTGGTATTGGTGGTGTTGGTATTTGTGGTGGTATTGGTGGTGATGGTTGTATTGCTGGTTGTATTGGTGGTGGTGATGGTATTGGTGGTGGTATTGGTGGTTGTGGTGGTATTGGTGGTATTGGTATTGGTGGTAGTGGTATTGGTGGTATTGGTGGTGGTGGTATTGGTGCTGATGGTGGTATTGGTGGTGGGGGTATTGGTGGTGGTATTGGTGGTATTCGTGGTAGTATTTGTGGTGGTTGTGCTATTGGTGGTAGTGGTATTGTTGGTAGTGGTGGTGGTATTAGTGGTGGTGGTGGTATTGGTGGTGGTAGTATTGGTGGTGGTATTGGTGGTATTGGTGGTGGTGGTATTGATGGTGTTGGTATTGGTGATGGTGGTATTGGTGGTGGTGGTGGTATTAGTGGTGGTATTGGTGCTAGTGGTATTGGTGGTGGTGGTACTGGTGGTGGTATTGATAATATTGGTGGTGGTATTGGTGGTGGTGGTATTGGTGATGGTGGTGGTATTAGTGGTGGTATTGGTGGTGGCATTGGTGGTGGTGTTATTTGTGGTGATGGTGGTATTGGTGGTTGTATTGATGGTGGTGATGGTATTGGTGGTGGAACTGGTGGTTGTGGTGGTATTGGTATTGGTGGTGATGGTGGTATTGGTGGTGGCATTGGTGGTGGTATTGGTGGTGGTGGTATTGGAGGTGGTGGTATTGGTATTGGTGGTATTGGTATTGGCTGTGGCATTGGTATTGGTGGTGGTGGTGGTATTGATATTGGTATTGGTATTAGTGGGGGTATTGGTATTGGTGGTAGTGGTATTGGTATGGGTGGTGGTGGTATTGGTATTGGTGATTTTGGTATTGGTAGTATTGGTGGTGGTGGTATTGGTGGTGGTGGTATAGGGGGTGGTGGTATTGGGGGTGGTGGTATTGGTGGTAGTTGTGGTGGAATTGGTGGTGGTATTGGTGATGGTGGTATTGGTGGTGGTGGTGGTGGTATTGGTGGTGGTGGTATTGGTGGTGGTGGTATTGGTGATGGTGGTATTGGTGCTGGTGGTAGTGGTGGTGGTATTATTGGTGGTATTGGTGGTTGTGATATTGGTGGTGGTGGTATTGGTGGTAGTGGTGGTATTGGTGGTGGTGGTATTGTTGGTGGTGGTATTGGTGCTGGTGGTATTGGTGGTATTGGTAGTTGTGATATTGGTGGTGGTGGTATTGGAGGAGGTGGTGGTATTGGTGGTGGTGGTGATATTAGTGGTGGTATTAGTGGTGGTGGTATTGGTGGTGGTATTGGTGGTGATGGTGGTATTGGTGGTGGTATTGGTGGTGGTGATGGTATTGGTGGTGCTATTGGTGGTGGTGGTGGTATTGGTGCTATTGATGGTGGTGGTATTGGTATTGGTGGTGGTAGTGGTAGTGGTATTAGTGGTGGTGATAGTATTGGTGGTGGTGGTGGTGCTATTGGTAGTCGTAGTGGTACAGGTGGTGGTGGTATTGGTGGTGGTGGTATTGGTGGTGGTGGTATTGGTGGTGGTATTGGTGGTAGTTGTATTAGTGGTGATGGTATTGGTGGAGGTGGTATTGGTATCGGCGGTGGCATTTGTATTGGTGATGGTATTGGTATTGGAGGTGGTATTGGTATTGGTGGTGGTATTGGTTTTGGTGGTGGTATTGGTTTTGGTGGTGGTGGTATTGGTATTGGTGGTGGTGGTATTGGTGGTGGTGGTATTGGTGGTGGTATTGGTGGTATTGGTGGTGGTATAAGTGGTGGTGGTATTGGTGGTGGTGGTGGTGGTATTGGTGGTGGTGGTGGTATTGGTGGTGGTAGTATTGGTGGTGGTGGTATTGGTGCTGGTGGTATTGGTGGTGGTGGTAGTGGTGTTGGTATTAGTGGTGGTGGTATTGGTGGTGGTGGTATTGGTGGTGGTGGTGGTATTGGTGGTGGTGGTATCGGTGCTGGTGGTATCGGTGCTGGTGGTATTGGTGGTGGTGGTAGTGGTGGTGGTATTGGTGGTGGTGGTATTGGTGGTGGTGGTGGTGGTATTGGTTGTTGTGATATTGGTGTTGGTGCTATAGGTGTTATTGGTGGTGGTGGTATTGGTGGTGGTGATAATTGGTGGTGGTGGTGGTATTGGAGGTGGTGGTATTGGTGGTGGTGGTGGTATTGGTGGTGGTGGTGGTATTGGTGGTGGTATTGGTGGTGGTAGTATTTGTGTTGGTATTGGTGGTGATGGTAGTATTGGTGGTTGTATTGATGGTGGTGATGGTATTGGTGGTGGTATTGGTGGTTGTGGTGGTTTTGGTGGTATTGGTATTGGTGGTATTGGTATTGGTGGTGATGGTGGTACTGGTGTCAGTGGTATTGGTGCTGATAGTGGAATTGGTGGTGGTGGTATTGGTGGTGGTATTAGTGGTATTGGTCATGGTATTGGTGGTGGTGGTATTGGTGGTGGTGGTATTGGTATTGGTGGTATTCGTATTGGCTGTGGCATTGGTATTGGTGGTGGTGGTGGTATTGGTATTGGTATTGGTATTAGTGGTGGTATTGGTATTGGTGGTAGTGGTGTTGGTATTGGTGGTGGTAGTATTGGTATTGGTGGTGGTGGTGGTGGTATTGGTGCTGGTGGTATAGGTGGTGGTGGTGGTATTGGTGGTAGTGGTATTGGTGGAGGTGGTATTGGTGGTGGTATTGGTGGTGGTTGTGGGGGTATTGGTGGTGGTAGTGGTGGTGGTGGTATTGGTGGTGGTGGTGGTATTGGTGCTGGTGGAATTGGTGGTGGTGGTATTGGTGCAGGTGGTAGTGGTTGTGGTGGTATTGGTGGTGGTATTATTGGTGGTATTGGTGGTGCTATTGGTGGTTGTGATATTGGTGGTGGTGGTATTGGTGGTGGCATTGGTGGTGGTATTGGTGTTGGTATTGGTGGTGGTGGTATTGGTGGTGGTATTGGTGGTATTGGTGGTTTTGGTGGTGGTATTGGTGGTTGTTATATTCGTGGTGGTGGTATTGGTGGTGGTATTGGTGATGGTGGTATTGGTGGTGGTGGTATTGGTGGTGGTGGTATTGGTGCTGGTGGTATTGGTGGTGGTATTGGTGGTGGTGGTATTGTTGGTGGTGTTATTGGTGGTAGTGGTGGTGGTGGTGGTATTGGTGGTGGTGGTATTGGTGGTGGTATTGGTGGTTGTGATATTGGTGGTGGTGGTATTGGAGGAGGTGGTGGTATTGGTAGTGGTGGTGATATTAGTGGTGGTATTGGTGGTGGTGGTGGTATTGGTTTTGGTATTGGTGGTGATGGTGGTATTGGTGGTGGTGGTGGTATTGGTGGTGGTATTGGTGGTGGTGGTGGTGGTGGTATTGGTGGTGGTGGTGATATTAGTGGTGGTATTGGTGGTGGTGGTATTGGTGGTGGTATTGGTGGTGATGGTGGCATTGGTGGTGGTATTGGTGGTGGTGATGGTATTGGTGGTGGTATTGGTGGTGGTATTGGTATTGTTGGTATTGGTATTGGAGGTGGCATTAGTATTGGTGGTGGTATTGGTATTGATATTGGTATTTGGGGTGGTATTGGTGGTGGTGGTATTGGTATTACTATTGGTGGTGGTGGTATTGGTATTGGTGGTGGTGGTATTAGTGGTGGTGGTGGTATTGGTGATGGTGGTATTGGTGGTGGTGGTATTGGTGGTGGTGGTGGTGGTATTGGTGGTGGTATTGGTGGTGGTGGTGGTATTGTTGGTGGTATTGGTGGTGGTGGTATTGGTGGTGGTGGTATTGGTGGTGGTGGTATTGGTGGTGGTGGTGGTATTGTTGGTAGTGGTGGTGGTATTAGTGGTGGGGTTGGTATTGGTGGTATTGGTGGTGGTACTATTGGTGGTGGTATTGGTGGTGGTATTGGTGGTATTGGTGGTGGTGGTATTGATGGTGTTGGTATTGGTGATGGTGGTATTAGTGGTGGTGGTGGTATTGGTGGTGGTATTGGTGGTATTGGTGCTGGTAGTATTGGTGGTGGTGGTAGTGGTGGTGGTGGTATTGATGGTATTGGTGGTGGTGGTGGTATTGGTGGTGGTGATCTTGGTGGTGGTGGTTGTATTGGTGGTGGTGGTATTGGTGATGGTGGTGGTATTAGTGATGGTATTGGTGGTGGTATTGGTGGTGGTATTTGTGGTGGTATTGGTGGTGATGGTGCTATTGGTGGTTGTTTTGGTGGTGGTGATGGTATTGGTGGTGGGATTGGTGGTTGTGGTGATATTGGTGGTATTGGTAATGGTGACGATGGTGGTATTGGTGGTGGTGGTATTGGTGCTGATGGTGGTATTGGTGGTGGTATTGGTGGTGGTATTGGTGGTGGTGCTATTGGAGGTGGTGGTATTGGTATTGGTGGTATTGGTATTGGCTATGGCATTGGTATTGGTGGTGGTGGAGGTATTGGTATTGGTATTAGTGGAGGTATTGGTGGTGGTGGTATTGGTATTGGTGGTATTGGTGGTGGTGGTGGTATTGGTGGTGGTGTAATTGGTGGTGGTACTGGTGGTATTGGTGGTGGTATTGGTGGTGGTGGTATTGGTGGTATTGGTGGTAGTGGTATTGGTGCTGGTGGTATTGGTGGTAGTGGTGGTTGTGGTGGTATTGGTGATGGTATTATTGGTGGTATTGGTGGTGGTATTGGTGGTTGTGATATTGGTGGTGGTGGTATTGGTGGTATTGGTGGTGGTGGTGGTATTGGTGGTGGTGGTATTGGTGGTGGCGGTAGTGGTGGTGGTGGTGGTATTGGTGGTGGTGGTATTGGTGGTTGTGATATTGGTGGTGGTGGTGATATTAGTGGTGGTATTGGTGGTGGTGGTATTGGTGGTGGTATTGGTGGTGGTATTGGTGGTGATATTGGTGGTGGTGATGGTATTTGGTGGTGGTGATGGTATTGGTGGTGGTATTGGTGGTGGTACTGGTGGTGGTGGTGGTGGTATTGGTGCTATGGGTGGTGGTGGTATTGGTATTGGAGGTGGTAGTGGTATTGGTGGTGGTATTGGTGGTGGTGATTGTATTGTTGGTGGTGGTGCTATTGGTAGTGGTGGTGGTACAGGTGGTGCGTGGTATTGGTGGTGGTGTTGGTAAGGGTGGTGGTATTGGTGGTGATGGTATTGGTGGTGGTATTGTTGGTGGTATTGGTGGTTTTGGTGGTGGTATTGGTGATGGTGGTATTAGTGGTGGTGGTATTGGTGGTGGTATTGGTATTGGCGGTGGCATTGGTTTTGGTGGTGGTATTGGTGTTGGTATTGGTATTGCTGGTGGTATTGGTTTTGGTGGTGGTGGTATTGGTATTGGTTGTTGTATTGGTGGTGGTGGTATTGGTGGTGGTGGTATTGGTATTGGTATTTGTGGTATTGGTGGTGGTGGTATTTGTAGTGGTGGTATTGGTGGTGGTGGTATTGGTAGTGGTGGTGGTGGTATTGGTGGTGGTGGTGGTATTGGTGGTGGTGGTATTGGTGGTATTGGTGGTGGTATTGGTGGTGGTGGTGCTATTGGTGGTAGTGGTATTGTTGGTAGTGGTGGTGGTATTAGTGGTGGTGGTGGTGTTGGTGGAGGTAGTATTGGTGGTGGTATTGGTGGTGGTGGTGGTATTGATGGTGTTGGTATTGATGATGGTGGTATTGGTGGTGGTGGTAGTGGTGGTGGTGGTAGTGGTGGTGGTGGTTATAGTGGTGGTGGTGGTGGTATTGATGGTATTGGTGGTATTTGTGGTGGTGATCTTGGTGGTGGTGGTATTGGCGGTGGTGGTATTGGTGATGGTGGTGGTATTAGTGGTGGTATTGGTGGTGGTGTTATTTGTGGTGGTATTGGTGGTGATGGTAGTATTGGTGGTTGTATTGATGGTAGTGATGGTATTGGTGGTGGTACTGGTGGTTGTGGTGGTATTGGTGGTATTGGTATTGGTGGTGATGGTGGTATTGGTGGTTGTGGTATTGGTGCTGATGGTGGTATTGGTGGTGGTATTGGTGGTATTGGTGGTGGTGGTATTGGAGGTGGTGGTATTGGTGGTATTGGCATTGGCTGTTGCATTGGTATTGGTGGTGGTGGTGGTATTGGTATTGGTATTGGTATTAGTGGTGGTATTTGTATTGATGGTAGTGGTATTGGTATTGGTGGTGGTATTGGTATTGGTGGTGGTGATCTTGGTATTGGTGGTGGTAATGGTGGTTGTGATATTGGTGGTGGTGGTATTGGAGGAGGTGGTGGTATTGGTGGTGGTGGTGATATTAGTGGTGGTATTGGTGGTGGTATTGGTGGTGGTATTGGTGGTGATGGTGGTATTGGTGGTGGTGATGGTATTGGTGGTAGTATTGGTGGTGGTGGTGGTATTGGTGCTATTGATGGTGGTGGTAGTGCTATTGGTAGTGGTAGTGGTAGTGGGTACAGGTGGTGGTGGTGGTATTGGTGGTGGTGGTATTGGGAGTGGTGGTATTGGTGGTGGTATTGGTGGTGGTGGTATTGGTATTGGCGGTATCATTGGTATTGGTGGTGGTATTGGTATTGGAGGTGGTATTGGTATTGGTGGTGGTATTGGTTTTGGTGGTGGTGGTATTGGTGGTGGTATTCGTGGTGGTGGTATTGGTAGTGGTGGTATTGGTGGTGGTGGTGGTATTGGCGGTGATGGTGGTATTGGTGGTGGTGGTATTGGTGCTGGTGGTATTGGTGCTGGTGGTATTGGTGGTGGTGGTGGTAGTGGTGGTGGTATAGGTGGTGGTGGTATTGGTGGTGGTGGTTGTATTGGTGGTGGTGGTATTGGTGGTGGTGGTAGTGGTGGTGGTATTAGTGGTGGTGGTATTGGTGGTGGTGGTGGTATTGGTTGTTGTGATATTGGTGGTGGTGGTATAGGTGTTATTGGTGGTGGTGGTATTGGTGCTGGTGGTATTGGTCTTGTTATTGGTGGTGGTGGCATTGGTGGTGGTGATATTGGTGGTGGTGGTGGTATTGGTGGTGGTGGTGGTATTAGTGGTGGTATTGGTGGTGGTGGTGGTATTGGTGGTGATGTTGGTATTGGTGGTTGTATTGGTGATGGTATTGGTGGTGGTATTGGTGGTTTCGGTGGTATTGGTGGTGGTGGTGGTGGTTGTGGTGGTATAGGTGGTTGTGGTATTGGTGGTGGTATTGGTGGTGGTGGTATTGGTGGTGGTAGTATTGCTGGTGGTGGTTTTGGTGCTGTTGGTATTGGTGGTGGTGGTAGTGGTGGTGGTATTGGTGGTGGTGGTATTGGTGGTGGTGGTGGTGGTATTGGTCGTGGTGGTATTGGTGGTGGTATTACTGGTGGTGGTATTGGTGGTGGTGGTATTGGTGGTGGTGGTGGTATTGGTGGTGGTGGTATTGGTGGTGGTGGTATTGGTGGTGGTGGTGGTATTGGTGGTGGTGGTATTGGTATTGGTGGTGGTGGTATTGGTGCTCGTGGTATTGGCGGTGGTTGTACTGGTGGTGGTATTGGTGGTGGTTGTATTGGTGGTATTGGTGGTGGTGGTGGTATTGGTGGTGGTGTTATTGGTGGTGATGATATTGGTGGTTGTGGTTGTACTGGTGGTGGTGGTATTGGTGGTGGTGGTGGTATTAGTGGTTGTATTGGTGGTGGTATTGGTGGTGGTGGTATTTGTGGTGGTATTGGTGGTGATGGTTGTATTGGTGGTTGTATTGGTGGTGGTGATGGTATTGGTGGTGGTATTGGTGGTTGTGGTGGTATTGGTGGTATTGGTATTGGTGGTAGTGGTATTGGTGGTATTGGTGGTGGTGGTATTGGTGCTGATGGTGGTATTGGTGGTGGGGGTATTGGTGGTATTCGTGGTGGTATTGGTGGTGGTTGTGCTATTGGTGGTAGTGGTATTGTTGGTAGTGGTGGTGGTATTAGTGGTGGTATTGGTGGTGGTGGTATTGGTGGTGGTATTGGTGGTATTGGTGGTGGTGGTGGTATTGATGGTGTTGGTATTGGTGATGGTGGTATTGGTGGTGGTGGTGGTATTAGTGGTGGTATTGGTGCTGGTGGTATTGGTGGTGGTGGTACTGGTGGTGGTATTGATAATATTGGTGGTGGTATTGGTGGTGGTGATCTTGGTGGTGGTGGTGGTATTGGTGGTGGTGGTATTGGTGATGGTGGTGGTATTAGTGGTGGTATTGGTGGTGGCATTGGTGGTGGTGTTATTTGTGGTGATGGTGGTATTGGTGGTTGTATTGATGGTGGTGATGGTATTGGTAGTGGAACTGGTGGTTGTGGTGGTATTGGTATTGGTGGTGATGGTGGTATTGGTGGTGGCATTGGTGGTGGTATTTGTGGTGGTGGTATTGGAGGTGGTGGTATTGGTATTGGTGGTATTGGTATTGGCTGTGGCATTGGTATTGGTGGTGGTGGTATTGGTATTGGTATTAGTGGGGTTATTGGTATTGGTGGTAGTGGTATTGGTATGGGTGGTGGTGGTATTGGTGATTTTGGTATTGGTGGTATTGGTGGTGGTGGTATTGGTGGTGGTGGTATAGGTGGTGGTGGTATTGGGGGTAGTGGTATTGGTGGTGGTTGTGGTGGAATTGGTGGTGGTATTGGTGATGGTGGTATTGGTGGTAGTGGTGGTGGTATTGGTGGTGGTGGTATTTGTGGTGGTGGTATTGGTGCTGGTGGTATTGGTGCTGGTGGTATTGGTGCTGGTGGTAGTGGTGGTGGTATTATTGGTGGTATTGGTGGTGGTATTGGTGGTTGTGATATTGGTGGTGGTGGTATTGGTGGTGGTATTGGTGGTGGTGGTGGTATTGGTGGTGGTGGTATTGTTGGTGGTGGTATTGGTGCTGGTGGTATTGGTGGTATTGGTAGTTGTGATATTGGTGGTGGTGGTATTGGAGGAGGTGGTGGTATTGGTGGTGGTGGTGATATTAGTGGTGGTATTAGTGGTGGTGGTATTGGTGGTGGTATTGGTGGTGATGGTGGTATTGGTGGTGGTATTGGTGGTGGTGGTATTGTTGGTGGTGTTATTGGTGGTAGTGGTGGTGGTGGTGGTATTGGTGGTGGTGGTATTGGTGGTGGTAATGGTGGTTGTGATATTGGTGGTGGTGGTATTGGAGGAGGTGGTGGTATTGGTGGTGGTGGTGATATTAGTGGTGGTATTGGTGGTGGTGGTATTGGTTTTGGTATTGGTGGTGATGGTGGTATTGGTGGTGGGGGTGATATTAGTGGTGGTATTGGTGGTGGTGGTATTGGTGGTGGTATTGGTGGTGATGGTGGCATTGGTGATGGTATTGGTGGTGGTATTGGTGGTGGTATTAGTATTGTTGGTATTGGTATTGGAGGTGGCATTAGTATTGGTGGTGGTATTGGTATTGGTATTGGTATTTGGGGTGGTATTGGTGGTGGTGGTATTGGTATTGCTATTGGTGGTGGTGGTATTGGTATTGGTGGTGGTGGTATTAGTGGTGGTGGTGGTATTGGTGATGGTGGTATTGGTGGTGGTGGTATTGGTGGTGGTGGTGGTATTGGTGGTGGTATTGGTGGTGGTGGTGGTATTGTTGGTGCTATTGGTGGTGGTGGTATTGGTGGTGGTGGTGGTATTGGTGGTGGTGGTATTGGTGGTGGTGGTGGTATTGTTGGTAGTGGTGGTGGTATTAGTGGTGGGGTTGGTATTGGTGGTATTGGTGGTGGTACTATTGGTGGTGGTATTGGTGGTGGTATTGGTGGTATTGGTGGTGGTGGTATTGATGGTGTTGGTATTGGTGATGGTGGTATTGGTGGTGGTGGTATTGGTTGTATTGGTGCTGGTGGTATTGGTGGTGGTGGTAGTGGTGGTGGTGGTGGTAGTTGTGGTGGTGGTATTGATGGTATTGGTGGTGGTGGTGGTTTTGGTGGTGGTGATATTGGTGGTGGTGGTATTGGTGATGGTGGTGGTATTAGTGGTGGTATTGGTGGTGGTATTGGTGGTGGTATTTGTGGTGGTATTGGTGGTGATGGTGCTATTGGTGGTTGTTTTGGTGGTGGTGATGGTATTGGTGGTGGGATTGGTGGTTGTGGTGATATTGGTGGTATTGGTAATGGTGATGATGGTGGTATTGGTGGTGGTGGTATTGGTGCTGATGGTGGTATTGGTGGTGGTATTGGTGGTGGTATTGGTGGTATTGGTGGTGGTATTGGTGGTGGTTCTATTGGAGGTGGTGGTATTGGTATTGGTGGTATTGGTATTGGCTATGGTATTGGTATTGGTGGTGGTGGAGGTATTGGTATTGGTATTAGTGGAGGTATTGGTGGTGGTGGTGGTATTGGTGGTGGTGTAATTGGTGGTGGTACTGGTGGTATTGGTGGTGGTATTGGTGGTGGTGGTATTGGTGGTATTGGTGGTAGTGGTATTGGTGCTAGTGGTATTGGTGCTGGTGGTAGTGGTGGTTGTGGTGGTATTGGTGATGGTATTATTGGTGGTATTGGTGGTGGTATTGGTGGTTGTGATATTGGTGGTGGTGGTATTGGTGGTATTGGTGGTGGTGGTGGTATTGGTGGTGGTGGTATTGGTGGTGGCGGTAGTGGTGGTGGTGGTGGTATTTGTGGTGGTGGTATTGGTGGTTGTGATATTGGTGGTGGTGGTATTGGTGGTGGTGGTGATATTAGTGGTGGTATTGGTGGTGGTGGTATTGGTGGTGGTATTGGTGGTGGTATTGGTGGTGATATTGGTGGTGGTGATGGTATTTGGTGGTGGTGATGGTATTGGTGGTGGTATTGGTGGTGGTACTGGTGGTGGTGGTGGTGGTATTGGTGCTATTGGTGGTGGTGGTATTGGTATTGGAGGTGGTAGTGGTATTGGTGGTGGTATTGGTGGTGGTGATTGTATTGTTGGTGGTGGTGCTATTGGTAGTGGTGGTGGTACAGGTGGTCGTGGTATTGGTGGTGGTGTTGGTAAGGGTGGTGGTATTGGTGGTGATGGTATTGGTGGTGGTATTGTTGGTGTTATTGGTGGTTTTGGTGGTGGTATTGGTGATGGTGGTATTAGTGGTGGTGGTATTGGTGGTGGTATTGGTATTGGCGGTGGCATTGGTTTTGGTGGTGGTATTGGTGTTGGTATTGGTATTGCTGGTGGTATTGGTTTTGGTGGTGGTGGTATTGGTATTGGTTGTGGTATTGGTGGTGGTGGTATTGGTGGTGGTGGTATTGGTATTGGTATTTGTGGTATTGGTGGTGGTGGTATTTGTAGTGGTGGTATTGGTGGTGGTGGTATTGGTAGTGGTGGTGGTGGTATTGGTGATGGTGGTGGTATTGGTGGTGGTGGTATTGGTGGTATTGGTGGTGGTATTGGTGGTGGTGGTGCTATTGGTGGTAGTGGTATTGTTGGTAGTGGTGGTGGTATTAGTGGTGGTGGTGGTGTTGGTGGAGGTAGTATTGGTGGTGGTATTGGTGGTGGTGGTGGTATTGATGGTGTTGGTATTGATGATGGTGGTATTGGTGGTGGTGGTAGTGGTGGTGGTGGTAGTGGTGGTGGTGGTTATAGTGGTGGTGGTGGTGGTATTGATGGTATTGGTGGTATTTGTGGTGGTGATCTTGGTGGTGGTGGTATTGGCGGTGGTGGTATTGGTGATGGTGGTGGTATTAGTGGTGGTATTGGTGGTGGTGTTATTTGTGGTGGTATTGGTGGTGATGGTAGTATTGGTGGTTGTATTGATGGTGGTGATGGTATTGGTGGTGGTACTGGTGGTTGTGGTTGTATTGGTGGTATTGGTGATGGTGGTATTGGTGGTGGGGATATTGGTGCCTATGGTGGTATTGGTGGTAGTATTGGTGGTATTGGTGGTGGTGGTATTGGAGGTGGTGGTATTGGTGGTATTGGCATTGGCTGTTGCATTGGTATTGGTGGTGGTGGTGGTATTGGTATTGGTATTAGTGGTGGTATTTGTATTGATGGTAGTGGTATTGGTATTGGTGGTGGTATTGGTATTGGTGGTGGTGATCTTGGTATTGGTGGTGGTAATGGTGGTTGTGATATTGGTGGTGGTGGTATTGGAGGAGGTGGTGGTATTGGTGGTGGTGGTGATATTAGTGGTGGTATTGGTGGTGGTATTGGTGGTGGTATTGGTGGTGATGGTGGTATTGGTGGTGGTGATGGTATTGGTGGTAGTATTGGTGGTGGTGGTGGTATTGGTGCTATTGATGGTGGTGGTAGTGCTATTGGTAGTGGTAGTGGTAGTGGTACAGGTGGTGGTGGTGGTATTGGTGGTGGTGGTATTGGGAGTGGTGGTATTGGTGGTGGTATTGGTGGTGGTGGTATTGGTATTGGCGGTATCATTGGTATTGGTGGTGGTATTGGTATTGGAGGTGGTATTGGTATTGGTGGTGGTATTGGTTTTGGTGGTGGTGGTATTGGTGGTGGTATTCGTGGTGGTGGTATTGGTAGTGGTGGTATTGGTGGTGGTGGTGGTATTGGCGGTGATGGTGGTATTGGTGGTGGTGGTATTGGTGCTGGTGGTATTGGTGCTGGTGGTATTGGTGGTGGTGGTGGTGGTATAGGTGGTGGTGGTATTGGTGGTGGTGGTTGTATTGGTGGTGGTGGTATTGGTGGTGGTGGTAGTGGTGGTGGTATTAGTGGTGGTGGTATTGGTGGTGGTGGTGGTATTGGTTGTTGTGATATTGGTGGTGGTGGTATAGGTGTTATTGGTGGTGGTGGTATTGGTGCTGGTGGTATTGGTCTTGTTATTGGTGGTGGTGGCATTGGTGGTGGTGATATTGGTGGTGGTGGTGGTATTGGTGGTGGTGGTGGTATTAGTGGTGGTATTGGTGGTGGTGGTGGTATTGGTGGTGATGTTGGTATTGGTGGTTGTATTGGTGATGGTGATGGTATTGGTGGTGGTATTGGTGGTTTCGGTGGTATTGGTGGTGGTGGTGGTGGTTGTGGTGGTATAGGTGGTTGTGGTATTGGTGGTGGTATTGGTGGTGGTGGTATTGGTGGTGGTGGTATTGGTGGTGGTAGTATTGCTGGTGGTGGTATTGGTGCTGATGGTATTGGTGGTGGTGGTAGTGTTGGTGGTATTGGTGGTGGTGGTATTGGTGGTGGTGGTGGTGGTATTGGTCGTGGTGGTTTTGGTGGTGGTATTACTGGTGGTGGTATTGGTGGTGGTGGTATTGGTGGTGGTGGTGGTATTGGTGGTGGTGGTATTGGTGGTGGTATTACTGGTGGTGGTATTGGTGGTGGTGGTATTGGTGGTGGTGGTGGTATTGGTGGTGGTGGTATTGGTATTGGTGGTGGTGGTATTGGTGCTCGTGGTATTGGTGGTGGTTGTACTGGTGGTGGTATTGGTGGTGGTTGTATTGGTGGTATTGGTGGTGGTGGTGGTATTGGTGGTGGTGTTATTGGTGGTGATGATATTGGTGGTTGTGGTTGTACTGGTGGTGGTGGTATTGGTGGTGGTGGTGGTATTAGTGGTTGTATTGGTGGTGGTATTGGTGGTGGTGGTATTTGTGGTGGTATTGGTGGTGATGGTTGTATTGGTGGTTGTATTGGTGGTGGTGATGGTATTGGTGGTGGTATTGGTGGTTGTGGTGGTATTGGTGGTATTGGTATTGGTGGTAGTGGTATTGGTGGTATTGGTGGTGGTGGTATTGGTGCTGATGGTGGTATTGGTGGTGGGGGTATTGGTGGTGGTATTGGTGGTATTCGTGGTGGTATTGGTGGTGGTTGTGCTATTGGTGGTAGTGGTATTGTTGGTAGTGGTGGTGGTATTAGTGGTGGTGGTGGTATTGGTGGTGGTAGTATTGGTGGTGGTATTGGTGGTATTGGTGGTGGTGGTGGTATTGATGGTGTTGGTATTGGTGATGGTGGTATTGGTGGTGGTGGTGGTATTAGTGGTGGTATTGGTGCTGGTGGTATTGGTGGTGGTGGTACTGGTGGTGGTATTGATAATATTGGTGGTGGTATTGGTGGTGGTGATCTTGGTGGTGGTGGTGGTATTGGTGGTGGTGGTATTGGTGATGGTGGTGGTATTAGTGGTGGTATTGGTGGTGGCATTGGTGGTGGTGTTATTTGTGGTGATGGTGGTATTGGTGGTTGTATTGATGGTGGTGATGGTATTGGTAGTGGAACTGGTGGTTGTGGTGGTATTGGTATTGGTGGTGATGGTGGTATTGGTGGTGGCATTGGTGGTGGTATTTGTGGTGGTGGTATTGGAGGTGGTGGTATTGGTATTGGTGGTATTGGTATTGGCTGTGGCATTGGTATTGGTGGTGGTGGTATTGGTATTGGTATTAGTGGGGTTATTGGTATTGGTGGTAGTGGTATTGGTATGGGTGGTGGTGGTATTGGTGATTTTGGTATTGGTGGTATTGGTGGTGGTGGTATTGGTGGTGGTGGTATAGGTGGTGGTGGTATTGGGGGTAGTGGTATTGGTGGTGGTTGTGGTGGAATTGGTGGTGGTATTGGTGATGGTGGTATTGGTGGTAGTGGTGGTGGTATTGGTGGTGGTGGTATTTGTGGTGGTGGTATTGGTGCTGGTGGTATTGGTGCTGGTGGTATTGGTGCTGGTGGTAGTGGTGGTGGTATTATTGGTGGTATTGGTGGTGGTATTGGTGGTTGTGATATTGGTGGTGGTGGTATTGGTGGTGGTATTGGTGGTGGTGGTGGTATTGGTGGTGGTGGTATTGTTGGTGGTGGTATTGGTGCTGGTGGTATTGGTGGTATTGGTAGTTGTGATATTGGTGGTGGTGGTATTGGAGGAGGTGGTGGTATTGGTGGTGGTGGTGATATTAGTGGTGGTATTAGTGGTGGTGGTATTGGTGGTGGTATTGGTGGTGATGGTGGTATTGGTGGTGGTATTGGTGATGGTGGTATTGGTGGTGGTATTGGTGGTGGTGGTATTGTTGGTGGTGTTATTGGTGGTAGTGGTGGTGGTGGTGGTATTGGTGGTGGTGGTATTGGTGGTGGTAATGGTGGTTGTGATATTGGTGGTGGTGGTATTGGAGGAGGTGGTGGTATTGGTGGTGGTGGTGATATTAGTGGTGGTATTGGTGGTGGTGGTATTGGTTTTGGTATTGGTGGTGATGGTGGTATTGGTGGTGGGGGTGATATTAGTGGTGGTATTGGTGGTGGTGGTATTGGTGGTGGTATTGGTGGTGATCGTGGCATTGGTGATGGTATTGGTGGTGGTATTGGTGGTGGTATTAGTATTGTTGGTATTGGTATTGGAGGTGGCATTAGTATTGGTGGTGGTATTGGTATTGGTATTTGGGGTGGTATTGGTGGTGGTGGTATTGTTATTGCTATTGGTGGTGGTGGTATTGGTATTGGTGGTGGTGGTATTAGTGGTGGTGGTGGTATTGGTGATGGTGGTATTGGTGGTGGTGGTATTGGTGGTGGTGGTGGTATTGGTGGTGGTATTGGTGGTGGTGGTGGTATTGTTGGTGCTATTGGTGGTGGTGGTATTGGTGGTGGTGGTGGTATTGTTGGTAGTGGTGGTGGTATTAGTGGTGGGGTTGGTATTGGTGGTATTGGTGGTGGTACTATTGGTGGTGGTATTGGTGGTGGTATTGGTGGTATTGGTGGTGGTGGTATTGATGGTGTTGGTATTGGTGATGGAGGTATTAGTGGTGGTGGTGGTATTGGTGGTGGTATTGGTGGTATTGGTGCTGGTAGTATTGGTGGTGGTGGTAGTGGTGGTGGTGGTGGTAGTGGTGGTGGTGGTATTGATGGTATTGGTGGTGGTGGTGGTATTGGTGGTGGTGATCTTGGTGGTGGTGGTTGTATTGGTGGTGGTGGTATTGGTGATGGTGGTGGTATTAGTGGTGGTATTGGTGGTGGTATTGGTGGTGGTATTTGTGGTGGTATTGGTGGTGATGGTGCTATTGGTGGTTGTTTTGGTGGTGGTGATGGTATTGGTGGTGGGATTGGTGGTTGTGGTGATATTGGTGGTATTGGTAATGGTGATGATGGTGGTATTGGTGGTGGTGGTATTGGTGCTGATGGTGGTATTGGTGGTGGTATTGGTGGTGGTATTGGTGGTGGTATTGGTGGTGGTTCTATTGGAGGTGGTGGTATTGGTATTGGTGGTATTGGTATTGGCTATGGTATCGGTATTGGTGGTGGTGGAGGTATTGGTATTGGTATTAGTGGAGGTATTGGTGGTGGTGGTGGTATTGGTGGTGGTGTAATTGGTGGTGGTACTGGTGGTATTGGTGGTGGTATTGGTGGTGGTGGTATTGGTGGTATTGGTGGTAGTGGTATTGGTGCTAGTGGTATTGGTGCTGGTGGTAGTGGTGGTTGTGGTGGTATTGGTGATGGTATTATTGGTGGTATTGGTGGTGGTATTGGTGGTTGTGATATTGGTGGTGGTGGTATTGGTGGTATTGGTGGTGGTGGTGGTGGTATTGGTGGTGGTGGTATTGGTGGTGGCGGTAGTGGTGGTGGTGGTGGTATTGGTGGTGGTGGTATTGGTGGTTGTGATATTGGTGGTGGTGGTATTGGTGGTGGTGGTGATATTAGTGGTGGTATTGGTGGTGGTGGTATTGGTGGTGGTATTGGTGGTGGTATTGGTGGTGATATTGGTGGTGGTGATGGTATTTGGTGGTGGTGATGGTATTGGTGGTGGTATTGGTGGTGGTACTGGTGGTGGTGGTGGTGGTATTGGTGCTATTGGTGGTGGTGGTATTGGTATTGGAGGTGGTAGTGGTATTGGTGGTGGTATTGGTGGTGGTGATTGTATTGTTGGTGGTGGTGCTATTGGTAGTGGTGGTGGTACAGGTGGTCGTGGTATTGGTGGTGGTGTTGGTAAGGGTGGTGGTATTGGTGGTGATGGTATTGGTGGTGGTATTGTTGGTGGTATTGGTGGTTTTGGTGGTGGTATTGGTGATGGTGGTCTTAGTGGTGGTGGTATTGGTGGTGGTATTGGTATTGGCGGTGGCATTGGTTTTGGTGGTGGTATTGGTGTTGGTATTGGTATTGCTGGTGGTATTGGTTTTGGTGGTGGTGGTATTGGTATTGGTTGTGGTATTGGTGGTGGTGGTATTGGTGGTGGTGGTATTGGTATTGGTATTTGTGGTATTGGTGGTGGTGGTATTTGTAGTGGTGGTATTGGTGGTGGTGGTATTGGTAGTGGTGGTGGTGGTATTGGTGATGGTGGTGGTATTGGTGGTGGTGGTATTGGTGGTATTGGTGGTGGTATTGGTGGTGGTGGTGCTATTGGTGGTAGTGGTATTGTTGGTAGTGGTGGTGGTATTAGTGGTGGTGGTGGTATTGGTGGAGGTAGTATTGGTGGTGGTATTGGTGGTGGTGGTATTGATGGTGTTGGTATTGATGATGGTGGTATTGGTGGTGGTGGTGGTATTGGGGTGGTATTGGTGGTATTGGTGCTGGTGGTATTGGTGGTGGTGGTAGTGGTGGTGGTGGTGGTTATAGTGGTGGTGGTGGTATTGATGGTATTGGTGGTATTTGTGGTGGTGATCTTGGTGGTGGTGGTATTGGCGGTGGTGGTATTGGTGATGGTGGTGGTATTAGTGGTGGTATTGGTTGTGGTGTTATTTGTGGTGGTATTGGTGGTGATGGTAGTATTGGTGGTTGTATTGATGGTGGTGATGGTATTGGTGGTGGTACTGGTGGTTGTGGTGGTATTGGTGGTATTGGTATTGGTGGTGATGGTGGTATTGGTGGTTGTGGTATTGGTGCTGGTGGTGGTATTGGTGGTGGTATTGGTGGTGGTGGTATTGGAGGTGGTGGTATTGGTATTGGTGGTATTGGCATTGGCTGTTGCATTGGTATTGGTGGTGGTGGTGGTATTGGTATTGGTATTGGTATTGGTATTAGTGGTGGTATTGGTATTGATGGTAGTGGTATTGGTATTGGTGGTGGTATTGGTATTGGTGGTGGTGATCTTGGTATTGGTGGTGGTAATGGTGGTTGTGATATTGGTGGTGGTGGTATTGGAGGAGGTGGTGGTATTGGTGGTGGTGGTGATATTAGTGGTGGTATTGGTGGTGGTATTGGTGGTAGTATTGGTGGTGATGGTGGTATTGGTGGTGGTGATGGTATTGGTGGTAGTATTGGTGGTGGTGGTGGTATTGGTGCTATTGATGGTGGTGGTAGTGCTATTGGTAGTGGTAGTGGTAGTGGTACAGGTGGTGGTGGTGGTATTGGTGGTGGTGGTATTGGGAGTGGTGGTATTGGTGGTGGTATTGGTGGTGGTATTGGTGGTGGTGGTATTGGTATTGGCGGTATCATTGGTATTGGTGGTGGTATTGGTATTGGAGGTGGTATTGGTATTGGTGGTGGTATTGGTTTTGGTGGTGGTGGTATTGGTGGTGGTATTCGTGGTGGTGGTATTGGTGGTGGTGGTATTGGTATTGGTGTTGGTGGTGGTGTTAGTGATGGTGGTATTAGTGGTGGTGGTATTGGTAGTGGTGGTATTGGTGGTGGTGGTGGTGGTATTGGCGGTGATGGTGGTATTGGTGGTGGTGGTATTGGTGCTGGTGGTATTGGTGCTGGTGGTATTGGTGGTGGTGGTAGTGGTGGTGGTATTGGTGGTGGTGGTATTGGTGGTGGTGGTTGTATTGGTGGTGGTGGTATTGGTGGTGGTGGTAGTGGTGGTGGTATTAGTGGTGGTGGTATTGGTGGTGGTGGTGGTATTGGTTGTTGTGATATTGGTGGTGGTGGTATAGGTGTTATTGGTGGTGGTGGTATTGGTGCTGGTGGTATTGGTCTTGTTATTGGTGGTGGTGGCATTGGTGGTGGTGATATTGGTGGTGGTGGTGGTGGTATTGGTGGTGGTGGTGGTATTAGTGGTGGTATTGGTGGTGGTGGTGGTATTGGTGGTGATGTTGGTATTGGTGGTTGTATTGGTGATGGTGATGGTATTGGTGGTGGTATTGGTGGTTTCGGTGGTATTGGTGGTGGTGGTGGTGGTTGTGGTGGTATAGGTGGTTGTGGTATTGGTGGTGGTATTGGTGGTGGTGGTATTGGTGGTGGTGGTATTGGTGGTGGTAGTATTGCTGGTGGTGGTATTGGTGCTGATGGTATTGGTGGTGGTGGTAGTGGTGGTGGTATTGGTGGTGGTGGTATTGGTGGTGGTGGTGGTGGTATTGGTCGTGGTGGTATTGGTGGTGGTATTACTGGTGGTGGTATTGGTGGTGGTGGTATTGGTGGTGGTGGTGGTATTGGTGGTGGTGGTATTGGTGGTGGTATTACTGGTGGTGGTATTGGTGGTGGTGGTATTGGTGGTGGTGGTGGTATTGGTGGTGGTGGTATTGGTGGTGGTGGTATTGGTGCTCGTGGTATTGGTGGTGGTTGTACTGGTGGTGGTATTGGTGGTGGTTGTATTGGTGGTATTGGTGGTGGTGGTGGTATTGGTGGTGGTGTTATTGGTGGTGATGATATTGGTGGTTGTGGTGGTACTGGTGGTGGTGGTATTGGTGGTGGTGGTGGTATTAGTGGTTGTATTGGTGGTGGTATTGGTGGTGGTGGTATTTGTGGTGGTATTGGTGGTGATGGTTGTATTGGTGGTTGTATTGGTGGTGGTGATGGTATTGGTGGTGGTATTGGTGGTTGTGGTGGTATTGGTGGTATTGGTATTGGTGGTAGTGGTATTGGTGGTATTGGTGGTGGTGGTATTGGTGCTGATGGTGGTATTGGTGGTGGGGGTATTGGTGGTGGTATTGGTGGTATTCGTGGTGGTATTGGTGGTGGTTGTGCTATTGGTGGTAGTGGTATTGTTGGTAGTGGTGGTGGTATTAGTGGTGGTGGTGGTATTGGTGGTGGTAGTATTGGTGGTGGTATTGGTGGTATTGGTGGTGGTGGTGGTATTGATGGTGTTGGTATTGGTGATGGTGGTATTGGTGGTGGTGGTGGTATTAGTGGTGGTATTGGTGCTGGTGGTATTGGTGGTGGTGGTACTGGTGGTGGTATTGATAATATTGGTGGTGGTATTGGTGGTGGTGATCTTGGTGGTGGTGGTGGTATTGGTGGTGGTGGTATTGGTGATGGTGGTGGTATTAGTGGTGGTATTGGTGGTGGCATTGGTGGTGGTGTTATTTGTGGTGATGGTGGTATTGGTGGTTGTATTGATGGTGGTGATGGTATTGGTGGTAGAACTGGTGGTTGTGGTGGTATTGGTATTGGTGGTGATGGTGGTATTGGTGGTGGTGGTGGTATTGGTGGTGGTGGTATTGGAGGTGGTGGTATTGGTATTGGTGGTATTGGTATTGGCTGTGGCATTGGTATTGGTGGTGGTGGTGGTATTGGTATTGGTATTAGTGGGGGTATTGGTATTGGTGGTAGTGGTATTGGTATGGGTGGTGGTGGTATTGGTGATTTTGGTATTGGTGGTATTGGTGGTGGTGGTATTGGTGGTGGTGGTATAGGTGGTGGTGGTATTGGGGGTAGTGGTATTGGTGGTGGTTGTGGTGGAATTGGTGGTGGTATTGGTGATGGTGGTATTGGTGGTAGTGGTGGTGGTATTGGTGGTGGTGGTATTTGTGGTGGTGGTATTGGTGCTGGTGGTATTGGTGCTGGTGGTATTGGTGCTGGTGGTAGTGGTGGTGGTATTATTGGTGGTATTGGTGGTTGTGATATTGGTGGTGGTGGTGGTATTGGTGGTGGTATTGGTGGTGGTGGTGGTATTGGTGGTGGTGGTATTGTTGGTGGTGGTATTGGTGCAGGTGGTATTGGTGGTATTGGTAGTTGTGATATTGGTGGTGGTGGTATTGGAGGAGGTGGTGGTATTGGTGGTGGTGGTGATATTAGTGGTGGTATTAGTGGTGGTGGTATTGGTGGTGGTATTGGTGGTGATGGTGGTATTGGTGGTGGTGATGGTATTGGTGGTGCTATTGGTGGTGGTGGTGGTATTGGTGCTATTGATGGTGGTGGTATTGGTATTGGTGGTGGTAGTGGTAGTGGTATTAGTGGTGGTGATGGTATTGGTGGTGGTGGTGCTATTGGTAGTGGTACAGGTGGTGGTGGTATTGGTGGTGGTGGTATTGGTGGTGGTGGTATTGGTGGTAGTTGTATTAGTGGTGGTGGTATTGGTGGAGGTGGTATTGGTATCGGCGGTGGCATTTGTATTGGTGATGGTATTGGTATTGGAGGTGGTATTGGTATTGGTGGTGGTATTGGTTTTGGTGGTGGTATTGGTTTTGGTGGTGGTGGTATTGGTATTGGTGGTGGTGGTATTGGTGGTGGTGGTATTGTTGTAATTTGGCTGCACTTAAGTTAAGCATTAGCCAAAGACATCCTGTATTCAGAGGCTAAATTGTCCGCTTTGTGGAATCCATTTTGTATTTCTGACAGCCATTTTGGTTGCCATGTGCTGCCATGTGCTCGCCATGTGCTCTGTCCTACCTTCCTGTTAACTGCTCTTGAAATCTGCCTAGAGACGAGTTATATTTAGCCTTTTTGCTTTGCACATGCTCAGTTGAGCTCGCAGCTGTCCATGCAGCTGTTCTGAGTTTATAAATGTCAGGATGTGTCTACTAGAAGTAGAAACTGTTAGCTCCACCCACTTGTCGACTGTGCATTTCTTGTATGACCTTATATGTACCTAAAACCAGCATTTGTGTTTGTACCGCCTTCATTTGAGCCCCTGTGTGGGTATAAAAGGACCAAGGTCCTTCCATTCAGTGTGCTACTTCATGCATTACCGAAGGGTGCTGTGTGAATGTAGCTCCACCTCATGAGGTTTAATAAACTCTGTCTTTTCTATTCCAGTTTCTGTGCCAACTTCTTCCTATTGGTCTGAGGACTCTGTGCAAGGAAGGGAGAACCCCTAAGCACTGGTAGGCCTTGTTGAGGCTCACCACTACAAATTGGCGCTTCCAACGTGGGGCTCATCGGCGACTCGGATGCCCGAAGGACTGGTCGAGACGAAGGATTGGAATCTCGCTTTTGGACGCGATCGCTGCCTGAGGAGACCCGAGTCTTGGCACCCATGGCGTTTTTCCTTTCTTTCTGATCTGAGCATCCCGGCGGCGCCGGTCCTCGACTGAGATCTCTTCTGTTGATTCGCCGTGCAGTGACCATTTGGTCGATTTGAGAACTTGGCAGTTGGAACCTGGACACCATTTGATTGGTTTGAGACGTTTTTCGGCACTTGCTGTTGGTTTGATGCCTTTGATTGGTAAGGTAGTTTAGTAACACTTACTGTGGCTTTGTTTGTATGATTGGCCAATTTTGGAATCTGTTTTGTAATTATATATGTATTGCAATACATATAGGCAGGTAATGAGGAGATTTTTCTCTAACTTTGAAAACTTGAACGGCACACATTGTGTTAAGTGTCACTTGGAGTATAATATTATATATGCTATAATATTTTTGGCATGCCTGCTTCTAGCACACTTCGTAGAAAGTGTTGCTGTTTTGGAGGTACCAATATGGATTTAGTAAGTACTCAGCTGACTCCCCTCAGAGGGGATACCTAATTAGGTTTAGGTATAGTAAAAAGATATTTCTTTCTTGGTGACTAAGTACCCCCTGGAACTAAATATGTACATAAAACGGATCCTGATCTGTGCACTTAGTAACATTCATAAGTGGTGATATGCAGAGCGCTTTTTGAGTGTTCTACCAGCCAAAACTGGCGAATTTGGTGTATTTTGGCTTCTTGAATATGGAGCAGTCTTTTGGGCTGTTTTGGTGCAGACTTTTGGACTACTTTTGAGAGCTCTTCTTGTAAATATGACTTACAATTAGTATTTACAAATAGTTTGGTTTTGCGTACAGTCTGTAGGCTGTCTCTTGTTTTTGCCCTAAGTGTTGATTTGTGGGTTAATTGTTTTTTTTGTTGTATGTGGTTCTGGACTGACATGCTTGAAAGTACTTGGTCAGTAAAGTAGACTATGTTTTTTGTGTAAGAATGACTAGCCTTAAGCGCGCTGTGTTGTGTGTTATGAGGGTATGACCCCCTTCTGAAAATGTCTGGAATGAGCTAAATTTGGTTTTTGTTGTCATTCTGTTATCCAAATGTCATTTAAAAAACTACATTTTCTTTAAATTCAGGGAATGAATAATTTAATATATGCTAAATAGCTGCACGCTACCATTAAAATTGATAAAGTAAGAAACTATAGATGTGTGCAAATTGCCACACTGGTACAGATAAATCAGAATTTACATTCAATAGGAATAAAATAGGCCTCATAGAAAGGTAAGAAAAAACGAATTTGTGTGCTTTCACACAATTAGGACTAAAATGAAAAATGTTACAGTATTATCCTTATATATTAATATTGAAAGGCATTCACATCATCTGAGTGAATTGGTTGTTGCTGAAATAAACACCACATTACAGAACGATAGATTTGTGCTGGCTTGAAAGGCGTGAGATGTTGGCGCCTGCTGGTCAGAACACAGCTGTGTCAACAACACATGGCTATTCTTGGTCCCAAGCCATAAGGAAACTGCCGAGTCAACTAGATTTTAAGTTAGTGCAAACATGGTTTGAAAGCGTGCATTACAAACTGCTGATTTTAAAAGTCAAAAAAGACAGTTTCATTATTTTGGATAACAGAGAAAAGATTAAAAGGGATTTTCTTTCTTAATGCTTTTTTATACAAGCACATCCGTGGTTCTGATGTTAAATGATTACTGTCCTTTAAAAGTGACGCAGACTTTTCATGTTTCAGTAAGGCTTCTGTGCTTAGAGTTATAAATGAATACATTTAAAGGTGATAGGAAAGGAATGAGGCTTGCTTTTCATATGTGGAACCATCAAAAGGGTTGGTGGTCATTATTAAAGGGAAAAAAAAGGAATTTTGATTATATGGAAAAAAAAATGTTTCTTAAAAATAATTGCCCTAAAATTGTTTTTGATCTTTGTAATGTCTGATAATCATACTGTGAATAATATATAGCTCCTAGCATCAAAGTTGGATTTGAGTAGCACTTTACCATGATGTGGGAAGTGCAATGTGAAATTTCACTTTATCCAGGCATATAAAAACTTATTTTTAAGGGTATACCTTATACATTTCTGATTCCCCATCTCTGGGATATCTAGAGGACACCCTGGGGATCCCTAATATGCCAAAATATTGTAGGTTATTCATTTTTAAGTGCCCCTACCACCAAAGTCGAAATTGAGCAAAATTCACTATTTAAAAGCAGTTCTACCACTCAGGGCAGGTTTCAAACTGATCTCAGGCTTCAGAGCTGGTACACATGCAAGTATAGAACAAACAGCTGACCACTGCACACCACACACTGTACACAAATGAAAATAAGTATACAGAAACACAGCAGAAGTTATTATCCTACCTTTAAATTACTGGCAAACAGACCGGACAGGACTGCCTTTCAGCTGTGATTCTCCGGAGTTGCTTTGACTTGGCAAGACCGCATGGAAAGCCTTGCACAAAAATGACAGCTGGTAAGGGTCACAGGTCGAAGGTCTGCATTTAGCAACCTAGCAGGGCTGAAAGTAAGGTTTGCTTTGACACTTCGACCTCCGAAAAGTTTTGAAAGAAGAGATGACAGCGCAGAGAGAGGAAGAGAAGCTTTGCTTACTATTTTTGGCAAAAGCGAGTTTTGCGCAGTTATATGAACAGAAGGAAAAGCAGTGACGTATGTGGGCCCTGAGTAGAGCATAGCTCTGCCATGTATATAAAAATAATGGTTTTAGTTTAAAGATTACTGTGCAAGGGTTGAGATAAGGAGGCAATGGATTTTAGTTTGCATACATGCGCCCTCATGTTAATCAAGTACAATTGCTGAAGGAATTGGTAATTGGTTATTAACGCTTTCTAAAGTTAACTCAATGTGCTTGTGTTAGGCTGAATCAGAAAATAGCCACTTTCTAAGATATCTCCTACAAGTTTGTTTGTGCCCATTTGCCACAAATAGGGGTAAATAGTGTTGACAGAAGGTAAACCTGTTTTCAGGTTTTCCTACTGTCAAAATGGGGAAGGAGGTTAGCTCCTGGGCAAATTAAGGGTGGCAAATTTATGTTTTCTCTCTTCTTTTCTCACTCTCTCTTGAGTCTGTCTAAGCTATCTAGGAAATGGCCATGAGACATTTAATTGGCTATTCAATAATACTGTTTTAAAATTGTTAGAATTAATAAAATGATGAAAAATATACTATGTTACTGCCCATCCTGTATGAAAGAATGAGTAGAACAGATTGATGTTCCCTTATTTGACCTTTAAAGGGAACTGTATAGTGGGGGTTTCTGTTCAAAAATCTCAGGTGACAACACCATTATTGTTTATGTTATTCTCATGTTCTATACAGTTTTGCAAGGGCATTGCTAGCCCTTTATTAGCTAGTCTGTGTAAATAAGCTGACAGCCCTTGTTAGAGCTGATGTTGCATAGTCCGGATCTTGAAAAGTAGAATGCAGGAAAGACGCCCATGTGATCCTTAGCAAACATTTTGAAGGAAAATATTGTTTTATAGGAGTTTGTTTGTCACATGTTCTGCTGGAGAAATTTATGTACCCACTATGTTGAGTTTTTTTTTAGTTCTTTATGAAATAAGAATCCCTGTTAAATTAGCAGTTTTAGATTTTCCTGCTGCGCCTATAACATGAGAGCATGGTCCTAAGCATAAAATGTAGGTGCTTTTATTAAGAGAAATTATTTTAGAAGTGTCTGCAGTCCTGTACAAGTAATGCAAGGTTCATAAGTAGAAGTGTAGAGAAGTTCCTTTTTCTTGAGGTTCTTCAGATGAATAATATAGGAATACACAAATGTAAGGATTTGGAGTATGTCTGTATTGTTTTTCTTTTTCCTCAGAATTTAGTAAATGAACACAGACTTCCTTGGCTGCCTGGGATTGGGAGAAACAAATCAAATCGTGTAACGTATTACTCTTGTCAGTTCACCAGAAAGTTCCTTTTATTCTTGCCATTAGGTCTAGGGTGTTTTTTATTCTCAGATAGATGAAGTGGTTCTTGGGTGCCTTGCTAATGAATGGGGCGCCCCAAGACTAAGGAAGTATTCTGAAACTATCCTCTCTGTTGATAGATTATTTTTGTGCCTTGTCTAAAGACCTTTTGTTCTGCCCACCAATAGATATTTGCTGCCCTACAACCATTGCCAGAGGGGCCCGGACATCAGATCCAGCCTGGGAGTCAGCACCAGTCCAGCTTGGAGCCAAGGTGAAGGGAACAAGCACAGCCATTGCTGGCAACTAGGACCTCAGTGAAGCCGCAAGCACTGGGACGTGAAGTGTGTACCCCTGCCACTGTCTTGGGCGAAAAGACGGGGTCACAAATCAGAAAGGAGAAGTTGTGGATTCAGTTTTTGATGCCCAGCTGAGAGAGTCACAGACCGACAAGGAGGCTTTTACTTGAGGTGACCCCCTTTGAAACAAGGGTTGCTTCACATATCCCAGCATCAGGCCTTTTGAGTCCTGGCCCCAAGTGAATGCAAGTCTGCGCCTTTGTTTGTTGATCAAGGGATGCCTGAGCATATTGGCTACAATCAGTGGCCCCAATAAAAGAGCAGTGCGCCAGCGGAGCAATACAGGAGTTAGGGAAGGACTTGAGTTTAGGGTACAGATGCTGTGCCCTTGGTGCCTGTTAGATTAAAGTGAAGAAAACTGATGCACTGCCTGAGACACTGGACAGGATCGTTGAAAGACTTTTTCTTCTCAAACTGGGCCGTGATTCTTGAGTTGCGAGTTGTGCAGCTCCACCGTGGGAACAACAAGAGCCTGCCTGTGAGGCTCAAACGGACACAGGGAGAAGACTCCCCTCTGGATGGTTGTACAGCGGCTACAATTTCCCAAGGACTCTTTTTTTTTTGTTAGTAATGTACCCCTTTGATCGTCCCATTTTTGAGGGGGATCAGCCCTGCATTAGTGTAGTGACACCCGCCTTGGCCCATGGTGAAGAAATCAACGGCTGCCCAGGGAGAAGAGCTCCAACGATTGTTTTCAACACGTTTTTAGAAAGATCAATCATTACTGTTGCTGAAATGAATAACAAAAGAATCATTTGTGCTGTAGGGTTTGTTGTTGCTATGGTGGCTATGGCAGCAATTACGTGGTACATCGAGAAGGTGGCTCCTGTTCGACAGCTTTTTGTTGCCACTACGCCAGTACCAGTGGAACACCACTACTTTACTCTTCCCTACCGTGAGCAGAAGCATCGACAATCCTATCTAAACAATACCTTTATCCAGATGTTGCACCATACTCACAATGCTACAAATACTACCAACTGTTGGGTGTGTGGGATGATACCTGCACATCAAAAGAAAGGAGGAACACCTTTTATTCCTCTTCCATTTTCTCACAATGGTTCTTGTCAAGCTTGGTATGCGCTTTTGTTTACATCTGGAAAGCCTTCAGTAGGTGGGATTATTTTTCAACTTAATAAACTGTGTTATCAAAATAAAGAAGGTTATCCACAAGCCAAAGGGACTAAATGGGAATGGGAAGAGTATCAAAAGGACAATATTTCAACACCATATGTCTTCACAAATGTGAGAATAAAGAAGAACATTGGACCTTTTGTGATTTCTGTGACAAAAGCTAAAGCAGATTTGTGTATTTGTAGCGTTGGAAGAATTCCAGTGGGGAGGAGCAAGTGTACTGTAATCCTGACCATTGAAGGTGCCAATGACAGCACTTTCACAGCCTCGCATAATACGTATTTTTTGTGTGGAAATAACGGATATTATCAATTACCTGTTGGGTGGTCAGGAATCTGCTATGTATCTTTTCTGTTGCCCCCTGTGTTTCTGGCACCTGCATTGTATCACCGTGATTTTAAACTGTACAATGATATTTCCAAAAACAGAAATAAGAGGACAATAAGTATGGACGAAGTTGACCAAACCGACACTACCCTACAACAATATGTTGATTTCAACTTGGGCTTATTTTTCTTTGTGGGTGCTGCATTAAACACCAGAAAGATCAGGCGATTAACTCGTGTTGTGGAAGCTGTTACCAATCAGACAGCTATGGCACTTGGGAACATTACAGAGGAACTACAGATTGCAAGGATTGTAGCACTCCAGAATAGGATGGTGCTAGACGTGATTTTGGCTGATCGAGGTGGTGCATGTTGCATCATCGGTAGCAGCTGTTGCGTATTCATACCGGATCACTCACCTTCAGTATATGGCGCAATATCAGAACTGCATAAGATTGCTGCAGAAATTCATCCAGAGACTGGTACTTGGACTTTTACTGGATGGTTTTGGACTCTTGTTTCTGCTTGGGGCTGGAAGCTACTGACTATCCTGTGTGTAATGATTATGATACTTTTTACATGCTGTGTATGTATCCAATGTGGTCCAATGCTTTGCTCCATTTGCATCTCTGCTTGTATACCTGCCAAAGGGAACGTTGCTGAAACAAAGGCCCAACAAATGTTGAATAAAGAGGTGGCCGAAATAATGTTAATAGATGTACGGGATGAATATTTAGATTACCCCAGATAAACGAATGTCTTCAGCTAATGCTGAAAGGGTCATCTGTTGTAATTTGGCAGCACTTAAGTTAAGCATTAGCCGAAGACATCCTGTATTCAGAGGCTAAATTGTCCGCTTTGTGGAATCCATTTTGTATTTCTGGCAGCCATTTTGGTTGCCATGTGCTGCCATGTGCTCGCCATGTGCTCTGTCCTACCTTCCTGTTAACTGCTCTTGAAATCTGCCTAGAGACGAGTTATATTTAGCCTTTTTGCTTTGCACATGCTCAGTTGAGCTCGCAGCTGTCCATGCAGCTGTTCTGAGTTTATAAATGTCAGGATGTGTCTACTAGAAGTAGAAACTGTTAGCTCCACCCACTTGTCGACTGTGCATTTCTTGTATGACCTTATATGTACCTAAAACCAGCATTTGTGTTTGTACCGCCTTCATTTGAGCCCCTGTGTGGGTATAAAAGGACCAAGGTCCTTCCATTCAGTGTGCTACTTCATGCATTACCGAAGGGTGCTGTGTGAATGTAGCTCCACCTCATGAGGTTTAATAAACTCTGTCTTTTCTATTCCAGTTTCTGTGCCAACTTCTTCCTATTGGTCTGAGGACTCTGTGCAAGGAAGGGAGAACCCCTAAGCACTGGTAGGCCTTGTTGAGGCTCACCACTACAGTATTGGTGGTGGTATTGGTGGTATTGGTGGTGGTATAAATGGTGGTGGTATTGGTAGTGGTGGTATGGTGGTGGTGGTGGTGGTATTGGTGGTGGTGGTGGTGGTATTGGTGGTGGTGGTGGTATTGGTGGTGGTAGTATTGGTGGTGGTGGTATTGGTGCTGGTGGTATTGGTGGTGGTGGTAGTGGTGTTGGTATTAGTGGTGGTGGTATTGGTGGTGGTGGTATTGGTGGTGGTGGTGGTATTGGTGGTGGTGGTATCGGTGCTGGGGGTATCGGTGCTGGTGGTATTGGTGGTGGTGGTAGTGGTGGTGGTATTGGTGGTAGTGGTATTGGTGGTGGTGGTGGTATTGGTTGTTGTGATTTTGGTGTTGGTGCTATAGGTGTTATTGGTGGTGGTGGTATTGGTGGTGGTGGTATTGGTGGTGGTGATAATTGGTGGTGGTGGTGGTATTGGTGGTGGTGGTATTGGTGGTTGTATTGGTGGTGGTATTGGTGGTGGTAGTATTTGTGTTGGTATTGGTGGTGATGGTAGTATTGGTGGTTGTATTGATGGTGGTGATGGTATTGGTGGAGGTATTGGTGGTTGTGGTGGTTTTGGTGGTATTGGTATTGGTGATGGTGGTATTGGTGGTGATGGTGGTACTGGTGTCAGTGGTATTGGTGCTGATAGTGGTATTGGTGGTGGTGGTATTGGTGGTGGTATTAGTGGTATTGGTCATGGTATTGGTGGTGGTGGTATTGGTGGTGGTGGTATTGGTATTGGTGGTATTAGTATTGGCTGTGGCATTGGTATTGGGTGGTGGTGGTATTGGTATTGGTATTAGTGGTGGTATTGGTATTGGTGGTAGTGGTATTGGTATTGGTGGTGGTGGTATTGGTGGTATTGGTGGTGGTGGTGGTATTGGTGTGGTGGTATAGGTGGTGGAGGTGGTATTGGTGGTAGTGGTATTGGTGGTGGTGGTATTGGTGGTGGTATTGGTGGTGGTTGTGGGGGTATTGGTGGTGGTATTGGTGGTGGTGGTATTGGTGGTGGTGGTGGTATTGGTGCTGGTGGTGGTGGTATTGGTGGTGGTGGTATTGGTGCAGGTGGTAGTGGTTGTGGTGGTATTGGTGGTGGTATTATTGGTGCTATTGGTGGTTGTGATATTGGTGGTGGTGGTATTGGTGGTGGCATTGGTGGTGGTATTGGTGTTGGTATTGGTGGTGGTGGTATTGGTGGTGGTATTGGTGGTATTGGTGGTTTTGGTGGTAGTATTGGTGGTTGTGATATTCGTGGTGGTGGTATTGGTGGTGGTATTGGTGATGGTGGTATTGGTGGTGGTGGTATTGGTGGTGGTGGTATTGGTGCTGGTGGTATTGGTGGTATTGGTGCTATTGGTGGTGGTATTGGTGGTGGTGGTATTGTTGGTGGTGTTATTGGTGGTAGTGGTGGTGGTGGTGGTATTGGTGGTGGTGGTATTGGTGGTATTGGTGGTGGTATTGGTGGTTGTGATATTGGTGGTGGTGGTATTGGAGGAGGTGGTGGTATTGGTGGTGGTGGTGATATTAGTGGTGGTATTGATGGTGGTGGTATTGGTTTTGGTATTGGTGGTGATGGTGGTATTGGTGGTGGTGATGGTATTGGTGGTGGAATTGGTGGTGGTGGTGGTGGTGGTATTGGTGGTGGTGGTGATATTAGTGGTGGTATTGGTGGTGGTGGTATTGGTGGTGGTATTGGTGGTGATGGTGGCATTGGTGGTGGTATTGGTGGTGGTGATGGTATTGGTGGTGGTATTGGTGGTGGTATTGGTGGTGGTATTGGTATTGTTGGTATTGGTATTGGAGGTGGCATTAGTATTGGTGGTGGTATTGGTATTGGTATTGGTATTTGGGGTGGTATTGGTGGTGGTGGTATTGGTATTGCTATTGGTGGTGGTGGTATTGGTATTGGTGGTGGTGGTATTAGTGGTGGTGGTGGTATTGGTGATGGTGGTATTGGTGGTGGTGGTATTGGTGGTGGTGGTGGTATTGGTGGTGGTATTGGTGGTGGTGGTGGTATTGTTGGTGGTATTGGTGGTGGTGGTATTGGTGGTGGTGGTATTGGTGGTGGTGGTGGTATTGTTGGTAGTGGTGGTGGTATTAGTGGTGGGGTTGGTATTGGTGGTATTGGTGGTGGTACTATTGGTGGTGGTATTTGTGGTGGTATTGGTGGTATTGGTGGTGGTGGTATTGATGGTGTTGGTATTGGTGATGGTGGTATTAGTGGTGGTGGTGCTATTGGTGGTGGTATTGGTGGTATTGGTGCTGGTAGTATTGGTGGTGGTGGTAGTGGTGGTGGTGTTGGTAGTGGTGGTGGTGGTATTGATGGTATTGGTGGTGGTGATCTTGGTGGTGGTGGTTGTATTGGTGGTGGTGGTATTGGTGATGGTGATGGTATTAGTGGTGGTGTTGGTGGTGGTATTGGTGGTGGTGGTGGTATTTGTGGTGGTATTGGTGGTGATGGTGGTATTGGTGGTTGTATTGGTGGTGGTGATGGTATTGGTGGTGGTATTGGTGGTTGTGGTGATATTGGTGGTATTGGTAATGGTGGTGATGGTGGTATTGGTGGTGGTGGTATTGGTGCTGATGGTGGTATTGGTGGTGGTGGTATTGGTGGTATTGGTGGTGTATTGGTGGTGGTGCTATTGGAGGTGGTGGTATTGGTATTGGTGGTATTGGTATTGGCTGTGGCATTGGTATTGGTGGTGGTGGAGGTATTGGTATTGGTATTAGTGGAGGTATTGGTGGTGGTGGTATTGGTGGTGGTGGTGGTGGTGGTGGTATTGGTGGTGGTGTAATTGGTGTAATTGGTGGTGGTACTGGTGGTATTGGTGGTGGTATTGGTGGTGGTGGTATTGGTGGTATTGGTGGTAGTGGTATTGGTGCTGGTGGTATTGGTGCTGGTGGTAGTGGTAGTTGTGGTGGTATTGGTGATGGTATTGGTGGTATTGGTGATGGTATTGGTGGTTGTGGTGGTGGTATTGGTGGTATTGGTGGTGGTGGTATTGGCGGTGGCGGTAGTGGTGGTGGTGGTGGTATTGGTGGTGGTGGTATTGGTGGTTGTGATATTGGTGGTGGTGGTATTGGTGGTGGTATTGGTGGAGGTGGTGGTATTGGTGGTGGTGGTGATATTAGTGGTGGTATTGGAGGTGGTGGTATTGGTGGTGGTGGTATTGGTGGTGGTATTGGTGGTGGTATTGGTGGTGGTGATGGTATTTGGTGGTGGTGATGGTATTGGTGGTGGTATTGGTGGTGGTATTGGTGGTTGTACTGGTGGTGGTGGTGGTGGTATTGGTGCTATTGGTGGTGGTGGTATTGGTATTGGAGGTGGTAGTGGTATTGGTGGTGGTATTGGTGGTGGTGATGGTATTGTTGGTGGTGGTGCTATTGGTAGTGGTGGTGGTACAGGTGGTGGTGGTATTGGTGGTGGTGGTGGTAAGGGTGGTGGTATTGGTGGTGATGGTATTGGTGGTGGTATTGTTGGTGGTATTGGTGGTTTTGGTGGTGGTATTGGTGATGGTGGTATTAGTGGTGGTGGTATTGGTGGTGGTATTGGTATTGGCGGTGGCATTGGTTTTGGTGGTGGTATTGGTATTGGTGTTGGTATTGGTATTGCTGGTGGTATTGGTTTTGGTGGTGGTGGTATTGGTATTCGTTGTGGTATTGGTGGTGGTGGTATTGGTGGTATTGGTATTGGTATTGGTATTGGTATTGGTGGTATTGGTGGTGGTGGTATTTGTAGTGGTGGTATTGGTGGTGGTGGTATTGGTAGTGGTGGTGGTGGTATTGGTGGTGGTGGTGGTATTGGTGGTGGTGGTATTGGTGGTGGTATTGGTGGTGGTGGTGCTATTGGTGGTAATGGTATTGTTGGTAGTGGTGGTGGTATTAGTGGTGGTGGTGGTATTGGTGGTGGTATTGGTGGTGGTGGTATTGATGGTGTTGGTATTGGTGATGGTGGTATTGGTGGTGGTGGTGGTATTGGGGTGGTATTGGTGGTATTGGTGCTGGTGGTATTGGTAGTGGTGGTGGTGGTTGTAGTGGTGGTGGTGGTATTGATGGTATTGGTGGTATTTGTGGTGGTGATCTTGGTGGTGGTGGTATTGGCGGTGGTGGTATTGGTGACGGTGGTGGTATTAGTGGTGGTATTGGTGGTGGTGGTATTTGTGGTGGTATTGGTGGTGATGGTAGTATTGGTGGTTGTATTGATGGTGGTGATGGTATTGGTGGTGGTACTGGTGGTTGTGGTGGTATTGGTGGTATTGGTATTGGTGGTGATGGTGGGATTGGTGGTTGTGGTATTGGTGCTGATGGTGGTATTGGTGGTGGTATTGGTGGTATTGGTGGTGGTGGTATTGGAGGTATTGGTATTGGCTGTTGCATTGGTATTGGTGGTGGTGGTGGTATTGGTATTGGTATTGGTATTAGTGGTGGTATTGGTATTGAAGGTAGTGGTATTGGTATTGGTGGTGGTATTGGTATTGGTGGTGGTGATCTTGGTATTGGTAGTGGTAATGGTGGTTGTGATATTGGTGGTGGTGGTATTGGAGGAGGTGGTGGTATTGGTGGTGGTGGTGATATTAGTGGTGGTATTGGTGGTGGTATTGGTGGTGATGGTGGTATTGGTGGTAGTATTGGTGGTGGTGGTGGTATTGGTGCTATTGATGGTGGTGGTAGTGCTATTGGTAGTGGTAGTGGTACAGGTGGTGGTGGTATTGGTGGTGGTGGTATTGGGAGTGGTGGTATTGGTGGTGGTATTGGTGGTTTTGGTTGTTGTATTGGTGGTAGTGGTATTAGTGGTGGTGGTATTGGTGGTGGTGGTATTGGTATTGGCGGTATCATTGGTATTGGTGGTGGTATTGGTATTGGAGGTGGTATTGGTATTGGTGGTGGTATTGGTTTTGGTGGTGGTGGTATTGGTGGTGGTATTCATGGTGGTGGTATTGGTGGTGGTGGTATTGGTATTGGTGTTGGTGGTGGTGTTAGTGGTGGTGGTATTAGTGGTGTTGGTATTGGTAGTGGTGGTATTGGTGGTGGTGGTGGTATTGGCGGTGATGGTGGTATTGGTGGTGGTGGTATTGGTGCTGGTGGTATTGGTGCTGGTGGTATTGGTGGTGGTGGTAGTGGTGGTGGTATTGGTGGTGGTGGTATTGGTGGTGGTGGTTGTATTGGTGGTGGTGGTATTGGTGGTGGTGGTATTGATGCTGATGGTATTGGTGGTGGTTGTACTGGTGGTGGTATTGGTGGTGGTGGTATTGGTGGTGGTGGTGGTATTGGTTGTTGTGATATTGGTGGTGATGGTATAGGTGTTATTGGTGGTGGTGGTATTGGTGCTGGTGGTATTGGTATTGGTATCCTGGAAAGATGTGTACTTCCTCAACTGACCCAACACTTGGACAACATCAACTTTCTAGATCCCCATCAATCGGGCTTCAGAAAAGGCTGCAGCACTGAAACCGCAATCCTCAATGTCATAGACGACCTACACAAGTCACTCGACTCGGACCAATGCTGCCTTCTCATCCTCCTGGACTTATCGGCTGCATTCGATACAGTCGATCACAAGCTTCTCATCAAGGTTCTACAAGAAAGGGCTGGTCTTGAAGAGACTGTCCTCCAATGGTTCTCTTCCTTTCTCCACAACCGCTCACAAAGAATAAAAATTAAAAATTTTGAGTCCGACATCCACCCCGTTAACAGGGGTGTTCCACAAGGGTCAGTGCTCTCCCCTCAGCTTTTCAACATTTACATAGAACCCTTACTACTCTACTCAGGAAATCCAACATCCCTTTCCACCTATATGCCGATGACACTCAGCTATATCTGGAAACCTCCTCCATTGAAGACATCCAGAGACTCAACGCCACGCTTAGAGAGGTTCAACATTGGCTCTCAAGTAACCACCCGAAACTCAATCAAGAGAAAACGGAAATACTCCTCATTTCCAACAAAGACGAAAACCCCCAAATTGCAGAATGGCTCAAAGCCATTGACGCCCTCAAGGGTAACCTCATCCTGGCAGATTCGGTAAAATCTCTAGGCATCACCCTAGACCCGAAACTGGACATGAAAAAACACATCACAAGATCCGCTAGAAGTTCCTTTCTCAACTTGAAATTACTATACAAAATTAAACCCTTCCTTCCGCCCAAGGACCTGATACAAGCCACCCAAGCACTGGTGCTCTCCAGAATCGATTATGGGATCGCAGCCCTGACCGGTACAGCAAAATCCCACCTCGCCCCCTGAAAACAACCTTTAATGCAGCAGCCAGAATGGTCACCGGGACTAAGAAATTCGAACACATCTCCCCTGCACTCAGAGAACTTAAATGGCTCCCAATTGAGCTGCGAGCCAGCTTCAGAACAGCTTGCCTCACACACAAAGTCCTGCACACAGGCAAACCGGAATACCTAGCCGCCAAACTTAAAAGGGCCGGCCAGTCCAGGAACCTCAGGAGCTCTAGCACTCTGCTACTCATCCCGCTGAAAACTCGCAAACAAAAAACTGCGGCCAAATCGTTTGCTGGAAACGCCCCCAAAATCTGGAATTCCATCCCACCCCACATCAGAACGATCCTCGTTTCCAAAATTCAAAAACCTGCTCAAAGTCCTCCTCCTTGACCGCTCTCGAGCAAACCGTTAGGAGCCAAGGAAGTACCTTAGCCGGCATTCCACCTAACTTCAACTATGTGACTGATGACACCACTGACTCTGATCAAGAAAACTTTTGGATACTCGCATTGCTGGATCAAGAAAACCTTTTGGCTACTCGACTTAAGGATTGTGGATTATTATTTTCATAACCAAGTCACTTTCCAGGTCACTCTGCATATAATTTCCTGTGCAATGTGACAGAACTGTAACATGCTTTGACGTTATAGGAGCATTTTTAATGATCTATCTATTGTATTTGTTGCTTATATATTCATGTAACATTTGTGGTTTATATGTACATGCAATGCTAGCTTGACCTGCACCCCTACATGCTCCTTCTGCCCGATCACTCCTTTGTCTGACCCTTATCCGGCACGAACCCCTATGATCCTCTTTATTCTCTGTATTGCCTATTTGCTCATAAGCTACCTGCTGTGAAGCGCTCTGATACCCTCGGGTCCAGCCAGCGCTATATAAAACTCCTTAAATAAAATAAAATTAAAATAAATTGGTCTTGTTATTGGTGGCATTGGTGGTGGTGATATTGGTGGTGGTGGTGGTATTGGTGGTGGTGGTATTGGTGGTGGTGGTGGTGGTATTAGTGGTGGTATTGGTGGTGGTGGTGGTATTGGTGGTGATGTTGGTATTGGTGGTTGTATTGGTGGTGGTGGTGATGGTATTGGTGGTGGTATTGGTGGTTTCGGTGGTATTGGTGGTGGTGGTTGTGGTGGTATAGGTGGTTGTGGTATTGGTGGTGGTATTGGTGGTGGTGGTATTGGTGGTGGTGGTATTGGTGGTGGTAGTATTGGTGGTGGTGGTATTGGTGCTGATGGTATTGGTGGTGGTGGTAGTGGTGGTGGTATTGGTGGTGGTGGTATTGGTGGTGGTATTGGTTGTTGTGATATTGGTGGTGGTGGTATTGGTGTTATTGGTGGTGGTGGTGGTGGTGGCAGTGGTGGTATTGGTGGTGGTATTGGTGGTGGTATTGGTGGTGGTGGTATTGGTGGTGGTAGTATTGGTGGTGGTGGTATTGATGCTGATGGTGGTATTGGTGGTGGTGGTATTGGTGATGGTGGTATTGGTGGTGGTGGTAGTGGTGGTGGTGTATTGGTGGTGGTATTGGTGGTGGTGGTGTTGGTGCTGGTGGTATTGATAGTGGTGGTGGTATTGGTGGTGGTGGTGGTATTGGTGATATTGGTGGTGGTGGTGGTATTGGTGGTTGTGATATTGGTAGTGGTGGTACTGGTGGTATTGGTGGTGGTATTGGTGGTGGTGGTGGTATTGGTGGTGGTGGTGGTATTGGTGGTGATGATGGTATTGGTGTTGGTGGTGGTAATGGTATTGGTGGTATTGGTGGTATTGGTGGTGGTGGTATTGGTGGTGGTGGTGGTATTGTTGGTGGTATTGGTGGTGGTGGTATTGGTGGTAGTTTTATTGGTGCTGGTGGTATTGGTATTGGTGGTGGTGGTATTGGTGGTGTCGGTGGTGTTGGTTGTGGTGGTGGTATTGGTGGTTGTGATATTGGTAGTAGTATTGGTGGTATTGGTGGTGGTGGTGGTATTGGTGCTGGTGGTGGTATTAGTGGTGGTATTGGTGGTGGTGGTATTGGTGGTGATGGTGGTATTGGTGGTGGTGATGTTATTGGTGGTGGTATTGGTGGTGGTGGTGGTGGTATTGGTGGTGGTGTTGGTGGTGGTTGTGGTATTGGTGGTGGTGGTGGTATTGGTGGTGGTGGTATTGGTGGTGATGGTGATATTGGTGGTGGTCATGGTATTGGTGGTGGTATTGGTGGGCGTATTGGTGGTGGTGGTATTGATGGTGGTATTGGTGATGGTATTGGTGGTGGTTTTGGTGGTGGTGGTGGTGGTGGTATTAGTGGTTTTGATATTGGTGGTGGTGGTATTGGTGTTGTTAGTGGTGGTATTGGTTGTGGTATTGGTGGTGGTGGTGGTGGTATTGGTGGTAGTGGTATTGGTGGTGGTGGTGGTATTGGTGGTAGTGGTATTTGTGCTGGTGGTATTGGTGGTGGTGGTATTGGTGGTGGTGGTAGTTGTGGTGGTATTGGTGGTGGTGGTATTGGTGGTATTGGTCTTGGTGGTATTGGTACTGGTGGTAGTGGTGGTGGTGGTAGTGGTGGTGGTATTGGTGGTGGTGGTATTGGTGGTATTGGTGGTGGTGGTGGTATTGGTGGTTGTGATATTGGTGGTGGTGGTATTGGTTGTGGTATTGGTGGTGGCATTGGTGGTGGTGGTGGTATTAGTGGTGGTATTGGTGGTGATGATGGTATTGGTGGTGATGATGGTATTGGTGGTGATATTGGTGGTGGTAATGGTATTGGTGTTGGTATTGTTGGTGGTGGTGGTATTGGTGGTATTGGTGGTGGTGGTGGTGGTGGTATTGCTGGTGGTATTGGTGGTGATGGTGGTATTGGTGGTGGTGATGGTATTGGTGGTGGTATTGGTGGGGGTATTGATGGTGGTGGTATTGTTGTTGGTGGTATTGGTGGTGGTATTGGTGGTGGGGGTGGTATTGGTGGTATTGGTGGTATTGGTGGTGGTATTGGTGGTGGTGGTATTGGTATTGGTGGTATTGGTGGTGGTATTGGTATTGGCGATGGTATTGGTATTGGTGGTGGTGGTGGTATTGGATTGGTGGTATTGGTGGTGGTATTGGTGGTATTGGTGGTAGTGGTATTGGTGGTGGTATTGGTGGTGGTGGTGGTGGTATTGGAAGTATTGGTAGTGGTGGTATTGGTGGTGGTGGTATTGGTATTGGTGGTATTAGTGGTGGTATTGGTATTGGCGGTGTTATTGGTATTGGTGGTGGTGGTATTGGATTGGTGGTGGTGGGATTGGTGGTGGTAGTATTGGTGATTGTGGTGGTATTGGTGGTGGTGGGATTGGTGGTGGTGGTACTGGTGGTGGTATTGGTGGTGGTGGTATTGGTGGTTGTATTGGTGGTGGTAGGATTGGTGGTGGTGGTATTGGTGGTGGGGTGGTGTGATTGGTAGTGGTGGTATTGGTGTTGGTGGTATTGGTGGTGGTGGTATTGGTGGTGTTGGTGATATTGGTGGTAGTGGTATTGGTGGTGGTATTAGTGGTGTTGGTGGTGGTGGTAATGGTGGTGCTGGTAGTAGTGGTATTGGTGTTGGTATTGGTGGTGGGGGAGGTGGTGGTATTGATGGTGGTGGTGGTGGTATTGGTGGTGTTGGTGGTGCTGGTTGTAGTGGTATTGGTGGTGGTGTTGGTGGTGGGGGAGGTGGTGGTATTGATGGTGGTGGTATTGGTGGTGGTATTGGTGGTGGTGGTATTGGTGGTGGTGGTGTTGGTGGTATTGTTGGTGGTGGTTTGGTGGTGGTGGTGATAGTATTGGTGGTGGTGGTATTGGTGGTGGTATTTGTCGTATTGGTGGTGGTATTGGTGGTGGTGGAGGTGGTGGTTTTGATGGTGGTATTGGTGGTGGTGGTGGTATTGGTTGTGGTGATATTGGTGGTGGTATTGGTGGTGGTGGTATTGGTGGTGGTGGTATTGGTGGTGGTATTGGTGGTGGTGGTTGTATTAGTGGTATTTGTGGTGGTGGTATTGGTGGTGGTGGTATTGGTATTGGTGGTGGTGGTGTTATTGGTGGTGTTGGTATTGGTGGTGGTATTGGTGGTGGTGGTATTGTTATTTGCTGATATTGGAAAGCCCTTCTGTCCGTATATTTTAGCATTTGCGACACCATCTTGCAATCTGGACGCCATTTTGTACGATAATCGAAACTGGTGCTCAGTTGTTTTCGAGAAAACGGTCCTTGGTAAGTTTCGTTTCCCAAGGTTGAGCTTTTTCTGTTATAATTGCAAGTATTCTCATTAGTACATACTTTTCTTGTTAGATGGAGTCTTTCTCCCACCCGTCTGGTAGGGAGGATAGGCCAGATGACCTTGGGCAGTAGATAGCCAGTGCCCAGCTGCAGAATCGAAACTTATGCTCTGTACCCCCATTGTATTACGACACCTGCTAGTGTTTTTCCATAGTAGGCGTGCCTTTGTGGACTTTGCAAACGTACATAATGTCATTGTATGCTTACGGGCTCCAGTCCCTCGACAGCCATCCCAAGAGGCTGGTCAGACTGGGCTCCACTGCAGTGTAATCTCAATAAATATCTGGTTTGTATTCTCTACTGTCTGACCGACTCTTCATTTGTAGGAAGGCAGAGGAGGTGCTCTTGAGTGACCCGGGTGGCCCTTTTCGGGTCACTTCCTTCAGTTGGCGCCCGAACAGGGACTCCATCGGGTGACCGCATCCTCGCCCGCGGACGGGTGAGGAGGACGGGGCCGCGTTGGGTCGGATAGGCAGATCGAGGGACCCCTGCACGATAGAGTTTCGTACTCGCAGCTGCCCCGCCTGTCTGATCGGGCGGTGCCCTGCCCAGTGGTCATCCCGACTGGGGTTCTGAATGGCGAAACCCTTGGATTTGACCATTTGGTCCGAAGAGTCGGCAGAGGAGAATAACTTTGTTTGACCTGTGTGCATCAGGTGAGTTTGTCTTGATTCTTGGTAAATATGGCACCATCTTAGCTGTTTGAATTTTGTAGGTCTGTGGACCGTTTAGAGATACAGGGTGTCTGCGGATACCCTGCCAGGCAACTGAGTGAATTTGGCTTACTTTTGAAAATGTCTGGGGCTTGAGCCTGTATCTCTTTGGTGCAGTCTGTGGACTGTTTTTTGGAACGAGCGCTTGAATTTGTTGAGGTTCTTTGTGAACATGGTGCACCATTTCTCTGATTTTGGTACTATCTGAGGATCGCTTTGGACTAAGCGCTTAGAATATTTGAACTTTTGTATTTGGTACCAATACTTTGTTGGAAGGGGTCTGTTGACCTGCTTTGGAAGAGCTGTTTGTGAGATATTTGGTTGAGCGCGCTGTGTGTGTGTGTGTGTGTGTGTGTAAGAATGCCTTGGTTTAGCAAGTTGTGCTGTGTGGGATGCCGTTGTTGTTCTGCTGATGCTCGATTGGAAGAGAAGCAACCTGCGCCCACAGAGGGCACACCGAATTATGATATGTATATTAAGCACGTCCTTGACCCTATTATATTTAGTACATTATGGCACAAATATACCAGGGACAACGCTGAATTGCAGTGGCTGTCAACAGGCACCTTTGATGAACAGAAATTGAATTATTTGGAGGAAAAATTGTTTGCTAAATGTAGTAGGCAATAGATGTTTGATTACTGTCAGGTGTGGCGGAAGGAAGCTAAACAGAGACGGCTGAGGGCGGAAAGGGAAGCATGGAGGGAGAGAACGCAGACATTGACTCAGAAAGCCGTGGCACATGATAAGGAGAAAGTGGAGAAGGGTATAGAATGTGCAGATAGGAGGTTTCGATTGCAATGTGATAAGTCTTATGTTACTAGAGAGGAAACAGACACTTTTATGGAAGAGCTATTGGAAGACAGACCGCCTCCCCCTTATGCCTCGAATAGAATATACCCTGTTGTTCCACAGCCCTCGTCATCTGCCTCTGCCCCTGTTCCCGTTGTATCTGGTATTGATCAAAGTGCTTTGGTTCCAGCATCACCAGTTTCTTCTGTGGCTCCGTTCCCTTACAGCCACTGCGACTGCCGGTGCTCCTGCTACCCCTGTTGTTACGATGTCACTTTCTCCTTCACAGACACCTATTACTCAGCCGATGTTGACCTTGATGCCCCCCTCTTCGACCAGTAGGTTGGCCCCTGTTTTTACTCCTACCCCCTTGTTAGATGCCGAGACACCGGTGCGTGGTCAGGACGATGGATCTTGGGCAGTTGCAAAGGAGCGATTAGGACGGGTGTTGATTCGGTCTGATGTGGGAGATGTGGAGAAGAATATGGTGGCCAATCAGGCTGCCCAGTGGCCCCGTAGTCCTATTTATGGTGTTGAGGATGTTTGGAGTGTGTTAAAGGATTATGAGCCATTTGTTCAGCAACATGCCCTTAAACATATGTCGGCCACTTTGATTGGACTATGGGAACAGTGTTTTAAAGGTTTGCACCCCAGGCTGTTTAGGATATTAGGGACCAAGTATATGCTGCGGGCATGGCTCCCAATGAGGTTTTTGCTAGTGTTACTACACTGATTGGATATCATGGCAGATTGCATCAAAAATCCCCAACGGTAATATCTCAGTTCCCAATGAGGGAAGTTCACCCCATTTTTCACCCGGAGATACCAGAGTTGCGTGATCAACATGATCAAGTGACTAGACTACGAGTAGAGGCCCGTTTTCAATAACTATGGGTTTATACTCCATGGAAGAGGAGTGAAGTCCTCGCAATTAAGGCTCAGTTGCCCAACCCCAGGAAAAATCCTACTGCTTACTATAAGGAATTGACAGAGGCTGCTGCATCGACGATAATGACGTTGGCAGATATTGAAATGTTTTTTGGCTTATTGGTACCAGTGGATGTCTGGCGACAGGTGCACACTCAGAACCATACCCTAGAATTGGGTGGTACATGGGATGAGATTAAGGCGTGGGATATGGAGATGAAGCCTGGTGATAAGCCTAAGGCTGAGATCTTGGCTTTGCCAGATCGCATCATTACTTATATGCACTCTCTTATTCCACCCCGGAAGGTGGATTGGGATAAGCTAGCCGCATGTCGTCAGAAGAAAGATGAGAGTGTGTCTGATTTCTTTACTCGGTTTGAAGGTGTGATTTTGGATTTTAGTGGCCAGGATTTGTCCTTGGAAGGGGGTATCCGATTGTTTGTCAACAGGTTTGTCGCAAATTTGCTCCCAGAGATTGGAACACGGTTGCAGGCTGCTGAGAGCACGTGGACTACTTCTACCCCTTCAGTGATATTGAGTATGGCTCAGTATTATGAACATAGAGAGAATGAGGAGAAAGAGAAGGTGGAAAAGAAACCAAAGGAGTTGAAGACTAGTGTACTGTTGCAGCAGGCATCCAGGGGGCAGGGACGGGGTCGAGGCATTGGACCAGCCAGGCAGCATCCTCGTATGAGTCAGAGTGCTGTGCCTGTGGGCCCCAATCAATGTGCGTATTGTAAGGAGGAAGGGCACTGGCGTAGCGAGCGTCCAGTTTTGCTGCAAAAGGTTGCTGCTCCTAGAGGACGGGGAGAGAGAGGGCGAGGACGGGGAGCAGCCAGTCAGGATGGGGACCAGGCTACTGGAACGTCATCAGGCCGTACTGATCAGAATTACTTTGATGACGTTCGGAGTCAACAGTATTATCATGATGACTATGATTTGGAGGATGTGACTGTGTCGTCTTAGAGCTAGGACAGCCAAGGACAGGGTAAGGGACCAGTTCTGATACCTGTAGATCAGCATGAATCTTATTATAGTGTGGATTTACAGGGCTCTGAGAAGAAATTTTTAGTGGATACAAGAGCAATGAATAGTTCTGTTGCGAGATCACTGGTCCCTGGGGCAGCCCTGTCTGGCCATAACATTGTTTCGGTTGGTTTTTCCGGTATGCCAGTAGTAAGCCCCATCTTCAAACCCCTTGCCTTGACTATAGGTCCCTTTACCGTTGATTCGCTGTTTTTATTAACATCAAATTGTGGAGAGAACCTGTTGGGATTAGATCTGTTAAAAAAGCTACATGCTACTATTTACTGTTCCCCAGATGGTGTCCATTTGACAATGGGTCCGAGTGTGGTTAGTACTATACAATGCTTGTCTAAAGATGCCCCCCTCCCAGTTGAGTTTAAATATGTTCCATCTTCGCTGTGGGCTACAAGTGATACAGATGTGGGACTTTTGCAAATGCCTCCAATTTCTATTCAGGTTAAAGAAAATGCGATATTGCCTCTTATTCCTCAGTATAAAATTTTGCATGCAGGAGAACAGGCATTCTTACATATAATACAAGATTTGATTCAGTCAGGAGTTGTTGAAGCGACAGCGGCAAATGTGTGCAATAGCCCCATCCTTCCTGTCCTCAAGAGGCCACCTCTGGGTTCTCCTGCTGATGTTGCTGATGTCTATCATTTTGTGATTGATTTGCGTGAAGTTAATAAGATAGTAGTCCCTCTGTTCCCTGTGGTCCCTGACATTACTGCTCTTCTGACTATGATTCCTTCTTCTGCCAAATTATTTTCTGTCATTGATTTGAAAAACACTTTCTTTAGCATCCCTGTTCATCCCAATAGCAGGCACCTGTCTGGGTTCTCCCTGGCAGGTCGTAGTTTTAGATTTTGTCGGGTTCCTCAGGGCTATACTGAGAGTCCTAGTATATACAGCCAGGCTCTGAAGGGTCAATTGGACTCCCTTACCCTTCCTCCAGGTAATGTATTGCTGCAGTATGTGGACGATCTTTTGATTGTGTACGATACTGAAGAAGGATGTAAAGCAGCTACGGTCAAATTGTTGCTGCATTTGACTCAACATGGACATAAAGGGGGATATTCTCAAGAACGTGTGATAATTATCGCAAAATTAGCTTAACGCAACTTTGCACATCGCAGTCCATCGCGGGAAAATAACACAGTGTTAACGTTGTATTCTCAACCCGGCGGCAACATGCGATAGTCTCACGATAACGCGCCAAATGACTGCGTTAAAATCAATGTGACGCAGAAAAAATGCGAAACACGAACGCAAAAAGAGTTGCGATGCCCCAAATCGTGATACAAAAATCAGCGATAACCAGTGACAGGCCTGCAATTCCCACGCGTCATGAGGGAAAATGCACCATAAAAGCAGAAAAAAAAATTAAACTACGTAGTACCATGGATGCACCCGGACCGAGTGCAGAGGACAACGCGAAGCCCACAATTCCCACAGACGACCAGCAAGGAACCTCGGGTCGGGGAAGGCCAAGGAGAAGAGGAAGACGCGGTTCAGTCTGCAGGAAAACAGGATCATTGTCACGGAGATGATAGAAATCTACCAACAACTGTTCGTCACCTCCAACGTGTCATTGGCAACAAAGACGCAAACATGGCAGACTATCTTGGACCATGTGAATGCAGTTGCAGAGTTGAGGAGGACAATGGAAGAGGTCAAGAGGCGCTGGAATGATGTGAAGGGCAAAACCAAGAAGAAACTCAATGCCAACATGAAAGCAGCAACGCAGATTGGAGGTGGGGGTCCAGCGGCACACCAGGAGCTAGATCACATGGAGAAAATGGTGGCCACAGTCATCAGTCGGGATATGGTGCCAGGAGTAGTGGATCTGGACACTGCTCAACATGACCTGACACAACATCAACAGGGTGAGTACCGACCAGGGACTGGGGGGACGGGGGGAGATGGGCACAATGGCACAATTAAGTAGAGCACGCTGCACACCCACAATGACTCTGGATCATGTCCCTGATCTCCTTGGCATACTGCAGCACACATAGCAACAGCAAGTAGGCCCCCGTCGACAATGTGCCCGGAGGGGGCCCTCCCCACACATCACTAATCTCTCAACAAACCCATACACATGTGCTGAACCCAGCAAAGCTGTGGGTCCGTGTGCCACACTGACAATGCAAGTGACACTGCATGACCATTAGCATGGCTGCAGTCCATTTATCATGACATGGTCACGCCACGACACTGAGGTGACTGAGTGTGGGCCACATCCGGAAAGGAGCAGGTCACACCCTGACACATCCACGTGCACAAACAACCCCTGACGCCAACAACACATCTGCGGACAAACCATGCCCAAGAGTCACAACTCGACCAAGAGCCCAATTCACCCAAGTCCGCAACATCTCAGCACTGTAGAAGCACAGAAGTCAAAGGCACACCGCCTGAAAGGGATAAGGGGCAGCCTAATCTGAGCTGCAGGGGCGACTCACCCACAATGCAGCACACACACATAAGAATAAGAGCACCTCAACATTGACAACAATGTGGTACAAACTGCAACACTTTCACAACAGAACACAGGACACAACTGGTGCCGCATGTGTGTACAAAATGGCCAATCACATCTGGCATAGCAGGAAACTGTGAGATGACAATGTACGAGTACAACCTCACATCCGTGATGTAGTACAAATGTCCACTGTCCCGCATCAAATAGGCATCTCCTCACAAACAGTCACAATGTACATTGTCATGCATCAAGATACATGGAACACACTGTGAAACTGCATCTCCCCTTTACATTGCAGAGGGACAATCAACACCTCCTGCAGAGCAGACCCTACATCACATCAGCGATGATGGAGACGACCTCCAGGACATCGACTACGACGAACTCCAACGGTTCATGGACAACCTCCGCACCCTACCTCCAGTAGCAGGGCAGCCCAGCACCATCAAGGTGATCCCACCCCCTGCACAGACCACACAGCAGGAAGCACCCACCACCACGTCTGGCTCCCAGCACCTCACCGAAGAACACATGGCATTCCAACGCCGTGTGTTAGACTGCCAGAAGGAGCTGGCTGAACAGGTGCGGGTGGGGTTCGACCTCATGGCAGCCAAACTAGATGCCATACGTGGGTGTCTAAGTCCCATCAGGGACCACTTACACTCCCTAACGGACACCCACAGTCCGCCCCATGCCCTCCAACAATCCATGGCTGGCGTCGCTGGAGTCATGATTCGGAGACAACAACAACTGTCTATTCAGAGTGGCTACAGCGATGTCATCCGTGATTTGGGAAACATAAGGAGGGTCATGGAGAACATGGAGCGGATGCAAGCGCAAAGAATGGCTACCACGGCTGCACATGAGAAAGCTGTAGATGGGATCTTCCATGCCCTGCAGATCCTCATCATGGGAGTGATGCCACAAGACATTGCGCAGATGAATGCTGCTGCTACTTCTACATCCACATCTCCGGCCCCTGATGTGTCAGTGTCACACAGTGCTGCAAACCAAACACCACCACCCACATGTGAGGCACATGAAACGTCAGAGGACGAAGATGAGAATGAATCTGCCTTAGTGGTAAGGAGGAAGCAGTAGCATTCATCTCCGCCATATGGCTTGTTTCTGCTTGGGTCTGCCCTCTGCATCATGCCCTGGAATAACACCTTCCACTGTCCCCCGACACACTCTGCGACACTAACCTTGGACCTTGACATGGACTGCCATATTTTGCATGCTCAACAATGACACAGCAATCAGCCTGCGGACTGGACTCTTCCCCTTCCGAGTAACTTGTCAATCCCTAAAGGACTCTGGCTGGCCCTCCACGGGGCAACATTGTAAAGTGTTGTCTGCATGGCCCAGTACTAAGACAGCTTCAACACTCCACTGAACGTGAATAACACATTCTAATACACACAGATGTGTCATGTCTATGATTAATCAAGAATGAAAGCATGGACGAATGTAGGGGCAGTGATTCCCCCTTACGTCCATGTAGCTCATGTTGTGGGACTTGAGTCACAGGGTGCATCCCTGCATCATGGTGGTACATACTTGACCCCAAAAGAAACCCTGTTGTCAATTGTAGGTCACAAATGACAGCCTACATGTAATGATTTGGGGCACATGTGAAATGCTGATGAGTGGGATTCCGTACTATCTTTGACACAGAAATGGCATTTCGAATACGTGACACCCTAAACAGCCTCTCTGTACAGAGGTGACACACCCACCATCTATTTCCAATTTATGAGATTGTTAGCACTACATGTTGCACTTACACTTGTCAGAGTGATGTGCTTGTACAGAGGAGTAACATGCACAAAGTGAATGTGTGTTGTAATGAATTTATTTGCACATGCTGTGCCTGTGGTCATTTTGTACTGTCCCATGATTGCTAAGGACTGTGACAATGTGACGTGCTCATGTGATGAAATTGTCAATGATGGTGTTCCTACGGGCTATTCCTGCTGCTGCTGCAGTGGGGTGTGGTCCACCTGTCTGATCTTCCTCATCATCGTCCGGTGCATCTGGCACTTGTAGCCATGGGGCATTGGTGCAACACACAACATGCAATGATCATCTTGCACACGATGCCTGGGCTGTACAGGAGCCTTCCACCTGTGATGTCCAGGCACCTGAAACGTGACTTCAACGCGCCAAATGTGCGTTCCACGATGCCCCTGGTGCGTTTGTGGGCCGCATTGTACTGCCTCTGGGCCTGTGTTTTCGGGGCTCAGAGGGGTGTCATCATCCAAGGGCAGAGTGCATATCCTTGATCACCTGTGACAGTGCAGAGAGACATGAGTCAAAAGTTGGTTATGCATGATGTGTTGGCAGGCTCACTAGTTCATTGGTGTGTGATATGTGTGACTTAGTGATTCCTGTTTGACAGGTACTGCTTGTAGCAAATGAGCGGCATCAATGTGTAATACGTAGCCTCACTGCTGCTCCTCCCTCCCCCGAGCCTATTTACTAGTGTGCGCAGCACGGTTGCATCACTTGCACTCCTAAGGCACACCATTGTCATGCCTCTGCGCATGTCCACAAGCCTGGCAATGACACTGTGATGTTGTGCGCTGAAGGTGGGTGGCCACGTGTGTGTAGGCCTACGGTAAGGATAGGGCGGACACAGATGTAGAGTTCATGGCTGGCTGAACTTGCGATGCGGTTGAGAGTAGTCCTATGGCCTATGCTGCGGTAATAGCGACACACACAACAGTTGGCATGTATGATCCAGGACCCCGAGCAGGCTTGCGCCCCTTAATTTATCCCTTTGGCCGAGCCCGCACTCCGGGGGCATGCTACATCGCAACATTGTCCATTGCGGGATGAGTGGCGCCGACACTACAACAGAGACACACGCATTAGTTACTTCCTTGGCAAGGCCAACACATAGCAACGCCCAGAGCCCCGGACTGATCATCTTCACCCCTACGCTGGACTGTCGTACGCCAGCCCACTCCACTTACGCTTACAGGGGGGTACGACACAGCTACATGTCCCAGGTCTTCCACACTGCCTGAGGTGACATGGTTGCGTCAGCTGTACACAGCACAATGTAATGTGGTAGGGCGCGGATCCCTCATGCATACATAATGACCACACGGACACACTTAGATAGTTTGTGGAACTGGCTACGGGCACGTGCGCCCGGCCCCTTTTATTGCCAGGGTCACATGTCCAGTGACGCCTGTGCTGGATGGGTGTGGGGTGAGTGTAAGCCAGCCCTCAGGGAGTGGTTGGTGCTGGCAACAACTACAACAGTGATCAGACAATCAGAAGTTCAAAGTTCAAACAGCAAGGGTCCACGACTTGAGCTGCACAGAGTTAGTGGCCCCGGATGCACTGCGGCCGGCACAGGCACACCACCACGGGACGGTGACTTGCGGTGCACTGAGGTAGGGCCATGAGAGCTGAGCGGGTCCTCGTCGATGTCGAAGGTGGATGTCGCGGAGTGTTTCGGGGGACAGTGGAAGGTGTTCTTCCAGGGCATGATGCAGAGGGCAGAACCAAGCAGAAACAGGCAATATGGAGGAGATGAATGCTACAGACTCATTTTTAACACCAACTCAGTATCAGCTACATGATGATGAAGACAACCCCCAGGCCATAGACTCAGACGCCACCAAAGTTCAACCAGAGAGTGTCCATGAATTTCGGGGCACAGAGTTAGTGGCACCAGAGCTGAAAGGGGATGCAGGCTGCGATGAGGCCTGTACAATGGTATAAACTCTGCCATAAATAAATCAAGACTCAGTTCCAAATGTGTGACCTACTTGACCGCAGTGTAGGCCGGAGGCAGCGGTCAGCAGGGGCCCACAGCCACGTGTTGTTGGCTTGCGATGCGCAGAGTTAGTGGCACCAGAGCAGTTGTTGGTAGTGTTCGATCACCTCCATAACGATGATCCTTTTTTCCTCCGGACTGAACCGCGTCTTCCTCTTACTCCTCTCCTTGCATGCAGTGATATGAACTCGGCCATTGAAAAATCAAGACTCAGTTCCAAATGTGTGACCTACTGGACCGCAGTGTAGGCCGGAGGCAGCGGTGGAGTACGTCAATGAGAAAGGAGTGCTGGGGGCCTGTGTCGCAGAGGCCGTGATGGTCTGAGGAGGCTGCCAAGGTCGCGGGCCTCGGAGCTTGCACCGACAAGTGGTGGGCCCTCTTTGACACACGCCGGTGTCGGCAGGTGAGCAGTGAGGCCTGGTTGCGCAGGGGCGGCCAAGACGGGTCTGGGGACCAGCGGCCTGGGGTGCAGCAGGGGCACAGGATCGCAGGCACCGCCGCTCACGGCGTTGGCCTCGTGGCGGGCTGAGAGGCGCTGCCCTGGAAGACACGTTGACCATTCCGGAAGAGAACCACGCCCAGAGCATTAGGCTTTTTATTCACAACCCTACGCTGGCCTGGCGTACGCCAGGCCAGCCCACTCTGCTCACGCTTACAGGGTGGGACGTAACAAGCTACATTTCCGCAATCTTCCCCACTGCCTGGGGTGACATGGTTGCGTCCACTGTCCACTACACTCCAAACACCAGCTGTATATGTCGACATGGACATGTCTGTGGTCTGCATACTGCAGTCTGGCCAGCACATCCACGCCACACTTGGCATTGTGTACATTCTCACTTGCCTCCTTCGCACATGCCTGGTTCCCATCTCTCCCCACATTCTGCTATTGTGTGGCTGAGGTGCCATGCCGTTGATGGCTTGTGTACATGGCTAGCCCAGGTTACCACAGTAAGTTGTGCTGTCGTGTCTGGTAGGTGGGCATGTTGTTTGGCATGTTGTATGTGAGTTTGTAACGTGTGCATTCCCAGAGTCGTGAGTTGCATGACTGTGGAGTTGAGGTGTGTGGTGTGTTCATTTGGCACTTACCAACGAGCAATGCATTCCCATAGGTGTCATCCTGAAAGTACTGGTTGATGATGGACAGTCGGAAGATGAAGGAATCATGCACACTGCCTGGGTAGTTGGCGACGACATTGGTGAAGAGTCCCAGGTGGTCCACTATTGCCTGCACATTGATGGAATGCATGTGCTTCCTGTTGCGGTAATTGTGTGCAGCGCGACAGGGGGCACGAGGAGTACATGTGTGCAGTCGATTGCCCCCAACACGTGCGGGAAGCCAGCTATGGCGTAGAAACCTTGCTTGGTCTCCAGCTGTTCCTGCGCAGTGTGTGGGAAGTGAAGGTGCTGGGGTACCAAGCTGATGATGGCATCCAAGACAGGTGTGAGGAACTTGGATAGGGCTGGCTGTGAGACTCCTCCAACTCTGGCAGTTGTTGGTTGGAAGGTACCAGAGGTCAACAGGTGCAGCACAGCCAGCAGCTTTGTCTGCGGAGGGATGTTGTTTGTCCACTGTGTTGGTACCGTCAGCCTGTGGGCAATGATGGTCAGGATGCGGAGGATGGTTGTCCTTTTGAGCCTGTAGTGGGCAATGACATCCTCTGGTGTTAAGTCTGTGAGGCTGGTGCGTTTTCTGAAGGTCCGCTGTCTTTGTCTGTGCTGCCTCTGTGGTAGTACGGGGGTGGGGGAGGTCCGGGGGGGTGGCGGGCCTGGGTGTGGTGGCGGTGGGTGTTGTGGCCCTATTGGGGCTCCGAGCTGCATGATCAGTAGCTCCATGGCATCTGCTGTTCTTCAGGTGTGGCTCTGGTCTGGGCTCCCTTTTGTGGTGCAGGTTGTCGTCCGACTTAACACCAGGTAGGAGCAGGTGTTAAATCCTTGCTGCTAACGCACCTTATCGCCTGTTTTGGGATCTTATCGCCGATCTGGCTGGTCGTAGAGAATATTGCGAAGCGGTGTTTTCGCGGCTTTTTGCACAGGAACGCCTACTCTGCTTCTCATTAGCGTTAGTTGCCGGTGTCATCCGTGGTGATGTTTTTTGCGGCTGCTATCGCAGGAAAACTGGCGATGTCGGCTGTTAGCACCAGCTTGTGAATGGTGCGATAAATCTATCGCCACTTTGGCTGCGATAAAGTGCCGCTAACTCAGCGATAAGTCCTTGAGAATATGCCCCTTAGTGTCCCTTTCCAAATTCCAATATTGTCGACAGGAGGTCACCTATTTAGGTCACCTACTGTCGAAGAAGGGTCGGAAACTAACTCCTGAACGCATTAACGCTGTAATTAACATGCCTGTTCCAAGGACCCGAAGGGATGTGCAAGCCTTCATTGGTATCACTTCCTATTGTCGTCATTGGATACCCAATTTTTCTTTATTAACAAAGCCTCTGCTTCATTTAACCACTAAAGATGTGCATGAACCTTTGCCTTGGACGCCTGAATGTCAACAAGCTTTTGAGCAATTGAAGGTTGCGCTTTGCTCGGCTCCTGTGCTTGCACACCCGATTACAACAAGCCGTTCGTGTTGTATGGACACGAGTCGGCCGGTTGTGCGCTTTCTGTCTTAACACAGGCTTTTGGAGGTTAGCAGAGGCCGTGTGCGTATTTTTCTGCTGTGCTTGATCCCGTCGCGAAAGCCCTCCCGAGCTGTTTAAGAGCGACCGCGGCAGTGGCTGTCTCTATTCGACAACCGGCAGGGCTTGTTCTTGATACTGATCTCACAGTTATGGTACCCCATGCTGTGGATATGCTTTTGAACAGAACAAAGACACAGCACCTCACCAGTGCACGTCTGACTGGCTATGAACTAACTCTTTTTGCACCACATATTACGATCAAACGATGTGCTACTCTGAATCCTGCCACATTACTACCCCTCCCTTCGGAGAGTGAGGAGCTAGACATACATGATTGTATGTTTCGCACTGAGGAGGAGACGAAGGGATGGGTAGACTTGACTGATGTTCCCTTATCTGACCCCCAAGGGGAACTATATGTCGATGGCTCTTGTTTTAAATTACCAGATGGCACCACAACTGCTGCTTATGCGATCACAACACTGCGCACGATAGTTGAGACATCACGAATCCCCTATCAGTCGGCCCAAGCTGCAGAGCTGGCAGCTCTAATTCGGGCTTGCGAGTTGAGTCTGGGACTGGCGGTTAATATTTACACTGACAGCCAGTATGCTTTTGGAGTCGCTCATAATTTTGGGCGGCTCTGGAAAGAGAGGGGATTCCTTACCTCCCATGGTTCAAAGATTCAACACAGCCCTTTGATAAATAGACTTTTGTCGGCGTTGACCCTGCCCAAGAAACTGGCAATAGTGAAGTGTAGCGCTCACAAAGCAATTACTGACAATGTAGGGAGGGGGAATGCTTTTACGGATCAAACAGTTAAAGAGACGGCCCGATCTAAGATGAAAAAGATGTTTGTAGCAGGTCCTGCTAGATGGGTGCCGGAAGTCACGATGTTTGAGGACACACTAGATAGTGTGAAAGAAATCCAGAGCGAGGCGACGGTTGATAAATTAACAATATAGCAAGAAAATACAGCACAATTGGATGATGATGGGTGTTGGATAGACAAGTCAGGGAAACAGAGATGGATGTTACCAGATGCATATGTTCTCCCCGTAGTTACTATGGCTCATGGACCAGCTCACATTAGTGCTAGGGGTATCTGCAAGTTGCTCGATCCGGTGTGGCAGAATGATAATATTCCAAAGACGGTGCCCATTTAGTAAAACATTGCATGGTGTGCATGTTGTACAACCCAGGGAAGGGGACCCCTACACCTCTGGGTAATTTTGCACCCCCTTCTTTCCCTTTCGAAGTCCTGCAAATGTACTTCATTGAGATAGAACGGGTGAACAATTTGAAGTATGTGTTGGTGGTGGTTCGCGCATTCAGTAAATGGGTTGAGGCTTATCCTACCAAGGAAAATACAGCCCTAGCGATGGTAAAAGCTCTTTTGAAGGAGTTTTTCCCTCGCTTTGGTTTCCTCCGTTTGATTTGGAGTGACAACGGCAGTCACTTTAATTCTAAAGTCATTCAGTTAGTGTGTGATGGCTTGCACATTAAGAAAAAATGTCATGCTGTGAATCACCCCCAGTCAGCAGGTTTAGTTGAGAAGTACAATGGTACTCTCAAATTAAAGATGGCCAAAATTCAGGAGAGTACAGGATTGAAGTGGCCAGATGCTTTACCATTGGCTTTGTTGTCAACGAGAGTTACAGCCCATACAAGAACAGGGTTGTCCACCTATGAGATTGTCTTTGGTAGGCCCGCTAATGTCTGGGGAGTTCCAAGACCCCGCTACTTTTCCGAGATAGAATACCCCTTGTTGATAGACTATCTATACGAATTAACTAAAAATTTGCGTTCTATTCATTAGCAGATTCAAGAGGCCTTGCCATCCGCTACAGAGGGACCCGGCCACGACCTTCAGCCTGGTGATTACGTTCTCATAAAGCACTTTCAGCGAAAAGGCAGCTTGGAGCCTCGTTGGAAGGGGCCTTACCAGATACTCCTCGCCAACCGCACTGCAGTCAAAGTGGACGGCCGAAAGAATTGGATACACTCTACGCATACCAAGAAGGTGCCACTTCCCCTGCCGTATGACCATTGGAGGATCGATGGTATAGGGGACTCTGAGACGGAAAAGGTTCCTCATTTCATTCCTTTCTCTGATGCCAGAATAACGTGGGCACCTTCTGAGGAGGAGAGTGATGCAGTCCTGATTGAAGCAGTGCCACCTGAGGTTAAGGCCAGCCAAGAGCTCCAGTCAGCTGGCCCTTCTGTGTTTGAATCCGAATCAGTCCAAATCGCTGAAAGTGAATGTTTGTTTTTTGATCCCTCTGTTCCTGGAGTTATTAAGTACAATTTGCGTCCTCGACGAAGGAACAGTGCGCCAAGGGAAAAGTCAGACTAGTAGGGATGGACTTCATGGAGGAAGAATAGGGACAATAGAGCAGGGACAGAGAGATTGGTGCATTGTTCGAGACATTGGACAGGATAAGTTTGGGGCGTTTTCCCAGGAGGGAGAGTACCATATCCTGAAAGAAGTGGATTTCCTCAGCAAGGGCTGCAATTGTGTAGCTCCAACGAGAAGTGCTGGATAGCACCACCGTGGATGAACAATAGGAGCCTGCCAGCGAGGCTCACAGGAGAAGAAAAACGGACGCTGGAAAGAAGATTGTTTGTTTAGTTTCATTACGGATAGATTAATAGTACCTTTTCATTCTGCTATCATGCATCTTTTTGGCAGGCCAATGATTGATGAAAAACAGCCATTAGGTTTTGTTGTTTTGCCCCCATCATCATGGGTGAAGCAGCGGAGAGTGCTATTCCTTCTTTTTGCTATTCTGCTGATGATTATTCTTTGTGGAGTTCTTTGGGCGTTAGAAAATGCAAGTAATTCACCTACTTCTGACAATGATATCTTTGTCACACCAAGACGGAAAAGAATGCTTTCTAATAATGTTTTACTAGATACGCATAAAAGATTTTTTGGTAATGGTGTTGCTTGTTTTCCTATTGAATCTGTAACTAGCCTATGGACCGATTACCCTTTGTCTTTGATAAATTATACATATTCTAAGCCGACAAATTTTGTTGAGGTAAAAGGGGAGTTTGGTTTTGGCTACCCATGGCCATGCTTGTATCATCGTCAACCCACTGGAATAGGGTACCCCGGTTGTGACAATAATACGTACTGTGATAACTTTTATTTCGAAGAGCAAAATGTTACATTGGTGGGTTGACATTATAAAGAAATGACGGTTCCCCGAAAAGCTGGCTATTATCCTGCTTCTTGCCCCATCATAAATAATACTGACACTATTTTGTATATCAACTGTTTAGGGGTGATCATATCCAAACAGACATTCCCTTTGAAAGATTCGAAAGATTCTGACACCATTACAGATAATTCTCGTAATTCAGCTGTGAATTATGATAGGCCGATATATGCCGACCAAGGGTTCTTCTTTCTCACAAATGGAACGTATTCAAATGTTCATAATGGCGCCAATGATGTAGCTCTTGGGATGGTGCTGCCCCTGGGGGTCCCTTGCAAATATGCTCTCAGACAAATAAAATGGGTAAAGAGAACACTTACAAAGGAATTTTGCGAAGGAGTAACAGATATTGAGATCAACAGTTATAGTAATGGTATTACTTTTGGTTATATCCTGTCTGCCATTTTCACATTAGGGGGATTGGCTATGAGTAGGACTGAAAAGGCTCGGGAATATTTTGGATGTAAATTACAGATATTGTCAAATACCACAGTAGCAGCATTACGTGACATCACCATTCAATTAGAAAATATGAGGATTTATTCTGAACAGACAAGATATGCAGTGGACTTTATTTTAGCAAAGAATGGTGGTGCATGCGCAGTTATTGGCGATCAGTGTGTAGTGGGCATAACAAATATGGAAAAGAATATCCCCAAGCATATCTTGGATATTATTGAGAATGTCAAAGGTATGGAACCAGGTAATTGGAGTTGGTCCCTTTTTGGAACATGGGGGTGGCTAATAGAAAAAGCAATATATTTCATTGTTATATTGATATTTTGCTGTGTTCTTATTCAATGTCTCCCAATGTGCTGCACATACTGTATCTCTGTATTGGCTCCGAAGAGGAAGATATCGATTCATGATACTAATGCTGCAATAATGTTACAGAAATAAATAGATGACATCATGGCCATAGAGGAGGGTGTCTTCGAAACGTCTTCTTTTCTTTTGGAATATACTCCCACTATTGACAACATGACATGTGCATAAAAAGGCTATATGCTTTATTATTCCTTTATGTTTCTGCGTTGATTTTCGATTGTAGATGGTTAGCTCATGCTAACAGGACGGTTTGTTAATATTGGAAAGCCCTTCTGTCTGTATATTTTAGCATTTGCGACACCATCTTGCAATCTGGACGCCATTTTGTACGATAATCGAAACTGCTGCTTAGTTATTTTCGAGAAAACGGTCCTTGGTAAGTTTCGTTTCCCAAGGTTGACCTTTTTCTGTTATAATTGCAAGTATTCTCGTTAGTACATACTTTTCTTGTTAGATGGAGTCTTTCTCCCACCGGTCTGGTAGGGAGGATAGGCCAGATGACCTTGGGCAGTAGATAGCCGGTGCCCAGCTGCAGAATCGAAACTTACGCTCTATACCCCATTGTATTACGACACCTGCAAGTGTTTTTCCATAGTAGGCGTGCCTTTGTAGACTTTGCAAACGTACATAATGTAATTGTATGCTTACGGGCTCCAGTCCCTCGACAGTCATCCCAAGAGGCTGGTCAGACTGGGCTCCACTGCAGTGTAATCTCAATAAATATCTGGTTTGTATTCTCTACTGTCTGACCGACTCTTCATTTGTAGGAAAGCAGAGGAGGTGGTCGTGAGTGACCCGGGTGGCCCTTTTTGGGTCACTTCCTTCAGTATTGGTGGTGGTGGTATTGGTGGTGGTATTGGTGGTGGTGGTATTGGTGATGGTGGTATTGGTGGTGGTGGTATTGGTGGTGGTATTGGTGGTGGTGGTATTGGTGGTGGTGGTGGTGGTACTGGTGGTGGTGGTATTGGTGGTGGTATTGGAGGTGGTATTGGAGGTGGTATTGGTGGTGGTGGTATTGGTGGTGGTGGTGGTATTGGTGGTGGTGTTGTTGTTAGTAAAACAGGCTTTTAAAAACAACCCGTCAGGTGGCTTAGTGCAGATGACATGTAACACAAATGTGCTGTTGTCAACTTCAGCCCATTAGCACACGATTATGTGCTACCTGGAATTCACATGACTTAATTCGCTAATCATTTCTAAATCCATTTTACTTGGGGAGGGTTTGAAACAGACCTGAGTTAATGCCGGGTTAAAGTGATTGAAAGCGGGCGCCTGTGTTACGGGGCGGCCGTGCTTCTCCAAAAAACATAAGCGGTTTCAGCGGAAGCAGCGCATGTCCGTCTGCATTAAGAGAAACTCAATAAAGTAAATAGTGCTTACAGACTAAATAACAGGTCCTGTGTAACAACCGAAGTAAAGGGGCCAGTAGCCATGGGAGGTTACAAATGAAGACAAAGCCGTACTAAGGAGGAACTAACAAGCCTATTAACAAATCCGAAGGCAGCATTTACGAAAGACAATGACACAAGCCAATGAAAAATATGGGAGGAGAGCGGGCGCGGCTTCTCTCCCATACTCTACTACAGCAGTCTCGCAGAGCAAACAGCACATGCGCGCTGCCGCTAGGCTCGACCTAAAAATGTAGGTTTGGTACATTTGGTCTGATAATTGCCAAAAGCAACATACCAATGGACTGGAAATCACAACAAGCTAAGTGGTACGTAATCGGGTTTTAGATGTCATAAAACAATCTCGTGCTGAGATTGCTAAGTTAACTGCATTGCAGAGACGACATGTTAAACAACGATGTCCGATGAATAGGAGATTATACTGCTGGCGTTGGAAGCCAAGTCTGATGAATAACCACCCTGAACTCACAGGTTATCTATACGTACTAGATGTTTTTTCATATATTACTCTAGTGATCCACGTTATGAGTGTTCTTTGTTACTGGGATGATAGCAAAACTGTTATGAGTTATGCGACTGGCTGCAAAAAGGGGGTTGCTGATAGTTGGAACTATTGTTTAACATCATATCACTCTAGCATATTTTATCTTCATCAAACTGGTATACGGCGGAAAACGATATTGCTTTCGAATATTGCTGTTTGTTTTACCAGTTATGACAGGTTAGATATGGAGAGTTTATTTGTGTGAATGTAAAATTGTAATAAAGATTCATCTAAAGAAAGTAGGGGTGGGCGATGGAGGGCTCCAAATAACCCTCAAAGTTCCTCCCCTCATCTCTGATAAAGGAACATGTTACTTTTGCACTTTTAGGGAGTCCAGGCTGCCACTAGCATGCAGGCAATCGCATTTTGTTGCATCATTAAAAGGGATAACTCAACATAATCAAAATGTAGAAATTGCTTAACATGCTCAGAGCTGCCAGTTTTATACAATAATTATAATAAAATATGTTTATCATTCTGGAGAGTACAATTGTTTTTGCACTGGAACGGCATAAAAAACTTTGAAGACCTTTGATGTGCAATAAGATGAGCATTATAAAAACCTAAGCATTTCATAACCCCATCCCTACAACCAATTACTTAACACACACATAAAGTTGCCGCTGGGTTGTTCTAGTTAGGACCACATTTCAATAGGAAATTTATTTTTTGGTTTGCTAATAACTTTGGTGCTGTTTGACAAATCTTTACAAAACTTCCTCTAAAAAAATCAGCTTCCTCAGCTCCTTCCTGGTAAGTTGCAGGGTGATCCGTCAAGCAGGTGCTGGGAAAAGGTTGGGACCCAAAACCTGTTTTCCCCATGCAATTTCCCATTGGAACGTTAGGCAATCCTATAGCCAAAACTGCTCAACGGAATTTCACAAAATTTGGCAGCAATCTAAATCTTTTCCCAGAAAGCATGCTTGTTGTGATTTGTTGTAAATCCATTCAACCGCTTTAGAGAAATTAAGCTTTACCTTTTATAGCTCTCATGGATTGGTGTCAGCAGGCAGAAAAGTTGGTGTAGGGGCTGCCCAAAGAACCGCAAGAAAATATGGGGTAACTGTCACACTTATTGGGGCTATTGAGACTAAAGGGGTGGATGCGGATGAGGTCAATGGACCCATGTAACGCTGTGTTCCAAACATATGGAAGATGTCCCTCTCTTACACTTTGCCTCCACACAGAATGGCTGGAATTCTCGAGACAATACTGTTGAGCACCCTGCTTATTGTGTAAACTATACAGATGTTTTGACTATTGCATTTGTTGGTTGATGAGCAATAAAATGATAAAAAAGAGTTAAAAGAAATGATAGCTATGTAGCAAAGCAGGACTACAGAGGAAGTACCAAGGGAGTACTGAGGTACTAAACTGCAAAAGAAGCATACTGATTGGATGGATCCATGGGATGGAGGCTGTGATTTGGTGGCCCCAACATAAAAAGAAATGTTGTGGCTGCCATTTTAGGACTCAGGGACTCGGTCCTCAAGTCTCTCGATAATCAGTGAAGAAATGTGCAGGAGTACTGCAAAATTAAAGCAAGTCCTGTGTAACAACCGAAGTAAAGGGGCCAGTAACCATGGGAGGTTACAAATGAAGACAAGGCCGTACTAAGGAGGAATTAGCAAGCCTATTAACGAATCCGAAGGCAGCATTTACGAAAGACAATGACGGACAACTACCATCTTACTTCTCTACCTAATTTTTTAAAGCCTGTGTCCAGCAAATAGGTGTAAGTGTTTACAAAATGCATGTGTTCCTAATGCACCATAGGTGATTAGAGGTATTGAACATGTTATAAATCTTTGTATTGACTCTGTGTGCAGGTGACAGTTGACGACTTGTGATCCATATGTTCCACGCAAGTGTTTTGGCAATGCAGAAAAAGTTTCCGGCAGGTCAAAGATTCTATGTACTACATACTAAACATTGTAAGCAACCTTAAAGTATTAGACAGAATCGTCTCAGCATGACCATTACTACTTAACATAGAAGACTGTGTGCACCAGGTACTAACCTATGTGCATGTGCTTGTTTTGCTTCAGAAGATGGGCTATCTGTAAAGTTTTTCATCATAGTGCTCTTAGTAGATACTTTTTAATACTCTGTGGTGTATTTCTCATGAGTCAACAGTGTTAACAGTACCCACTTTTCTACCGATATCTACTTCATTTCTTAGTGTAGGTTCAGTGGCTGTCAGGGGTTTGATAGAGGTAAAGACTGTCCATAGTAGGACATTAGTTATGTAACAGCACTTCTGTATCTGGAGGAACGTAGTTTTCCCTGAACCGTTGTATACAGATGGAACACATTGTGCAGGATAAGTTACCCTTTCATCTGTGATTCATAGTCAACATGAACTCTGCTATCTATGAAGTGTATGGAATAGGATCAATGCTGCACATAACACAAGCTTGCTTTACCTTTGGGGGTTGTTTGTATGATAGCAGTAATGATGCTTCATATTATTCTGAGCTATTTTGAACTTACATTCATAGCTCTAATGCTATGCACGTTTATAAAGCAATGTGTACAAAAGAAGCTTGGATGATGTCACCAGTGATGTAATCAATGATGTCATTTGAGATGTCATAAATCATGTGTGTTTAAGGAGCCCCCCGAGCCTTTGTAGGCCCTGGGTACCCCATCCCCCTGTGGCAGTATCTAATTAAAAAGGGGGGGAATGCGGTCCCTCTCCCCAAACCTATTATGGCCCTGGGACATGTCATAAATATAGGTGGGTGCCCGGTGCCCACCCGGCGCACTACCATGTACCACATTGGGGAGCTGGCGATTGAGCCTCAGTTCCCCCATGGCACCAGCTGGCTCCCCACCTAGTGCAGTTGCCAGCACTGCTCTGACCCAGAGGGAGCAGCTGTTTTTGGCTTGCTCGCTCCAGTCAGGAGCAAAGAGTGTCGGCAGGGAAACAAAACAGAAACCTGCTCCCATTCGGTGGGAGCATGTTTAAATCTCCTGCCAGGTTGGAGCAGACATGCCTTCCGTGCCCGCGCTCCTGAAAGCAGAGAAAGCATGTTTGCTCCCTTTTGGGGGGGGAATATAAAAATTCTCCCGCCAGACGGGAGCAAACATATGTTTCCCTGCCCGCTGTAGTGCAGGCAGGGCAATTACTGTGTCCCAGTGATGGACTCCCTGAGCCACAGTAACTGAGCTGAACTGACCCTGGGGGATGGGATCCCTGGGGTCTTTACAGGCTCAGGAAGGGGGCTGCGCAGCCGTCCTCCCTTTTAATTAGTTTCCTTGCCCCAGGGGATGGGGTCCCCAGGGCCTTTTTTAAGTCTCGGGGAGAGGGGCCACATGGTCCCCCTCCCCTTATATTTGCATTTCGGCCCAAGGGTTGGGGTCTTCAGGGCCTAATTAGGCTCTGATAAGGGGAACGTGCACCTCCCTTCCTTATTTTTCACCTTGCCCCCAGGGTATGGGGTCCCTGGGGCCCCTCAGAGGCTTGCAGAGGAGGGCCACACGACCCAAGACCCCAAAATAAAAATAAAACATTGCCTCGGACCCTGGCCCGTCCCAGGGGGGTTTTATTGAAACAAGTGTGGAACCAATGCTTGTTTTTTAAAAAGTTTTGCCACACATTTGCGGTTTCTCCGCAAATTCCTGCCAAACTTACAAAAAATAAAATTTGGGGCCTCAGACGGGGTTCCTCTGAGACCCCACCACCAGGCCTAGGGGGTTAGGGTATCCCGACCCTGCCCCCTATGTCTTTGGTAATACATTTTTATAGGACTCATGACTGAGTCCAGAGTCCTAAGATGGCTACCACCACTTCCTGGTTGATGTGATGGCAGCCGACCAGATCTCAACAGGAGATCTGTCAGATCTGCAGAGGCTCTGCGCCCCTAGATATACAACGTTTTTGAGCATTATTTGCTGAAAAACTACTGAATGGAATAACACAAAATTACAAAAAGTACTCTTTCTGGACCAAGCTAGCTGTCTGCTAAATTTGGTGTAAATCTGTTCAATAGTTTGGGTGAGATTTTCTATAGGAAAAGAGTTTTTTGTTTCACTAACTTTGGCACCATTTGAACAATCTGTAAGAAACTTAAAAAAAAAATGTTCATCCACCTCCGCTCCTTTATGTAAAAACAGTTAAACAGACATGTCAAATTTTGCAAAAAGTTAGAACTTTACTCATAAATCATGTTTAATGTGATTTGGTGGAAATTTGTTCAGTCGTGAGAAGTTAGTGTTTAAAGAAGGGCTTGGGTTGGGCATGAAGGGATTAAAAAGTTAGGTATGTCTGGACTATTGGTGCCCAAATATGCAGTGGCAGCCACTAAAAGATTCAGGTATATGGTCCCTGCATCCGGAAAATGAATTAAAATATATAAGGGGGCAGGGTGAACATATCCAGATCAACAAGGGCATGCGTGGCCACAAAATGGAGAACATGTTGTGGCAGCCATTACAGGACTTGGTGACATGATCGAAATGCATTGTAGTGACGGCCAAGTTTGGAAGGTCTCAAAAAGGAGTACATATATAGGGTGAATAACAGATTTCAGTCACAATATAAATCAAATTATTTGTGGCGTAATAGTCATTTTAGGAATTCTGGAGAGTTCTCAGGTGATTTTACCCTGTGAAAAATGCTGACCCTGCTGGAATATAATAAACCATGTTTGAGAGAAAACTGTTTTCTCTCATTATTTTCTCATTCAGATTATGAAAGGTGCTCTAGGAGCTAAAATGAGAGCACAGTTTGTATAAGTTCACAATATCCTTCTCAGCCATGTGAGAAAAGTATGATATGCTGAGTAAAACAAGTACTTCCAGCAACACCGGAAGTCTGTCAGTTAATTCCCCACTGTTCTACTGCAGCTTTCCACAGTGTTCTAATGTCCCACAGTTGAATAAGGAACAACTAGAGCACTAACATTCTATATTTATTTACAAACGTGTGGCACACCTGATGCCATCTTTATGGAATTGATGCAGTAAACCTTAAAGCAATTCCATTAGATATGTATTTTTAGTGATAGAAATTACGGTTAGTGCTCTAGAAAGCTAAAATAAGAACGCATTTTCTTTGAGATTTCAAATATTTTCCTCATCCATTTCAATTAAATATTTTCAATCAATGATTTGTAGAGCACTGCTTATCACCCATGAGCGTATCCAGGTGCTGCGGTGGACTGCTGCTGGGACTTGTCAGTCAAACATCCATGTTTTAGGCCATCTCTGAACTTCTGTAGGCTGGATGCAGTCCGGAGGTGCAGTGGGAGGCCATTCCAGGTCTTGGTAGCCAGGTAGGAGAAGGTGCTTCTGCTTTTGTGGAAGCGGGGTGTGTGGGCAAGGGAGAGGGAGGCAGAGCATAGTTGTCTGCCGGGTTGGTGGAAGTTCAGTCTGTGGTTGAGGTAGGCTGGCCCTTTGTTGTGCAGGGCCTTGTAGGCGTGAGTCAGCAGTTTAAACTGGCACCTTTTTTGGATGGGGAATCAGTGGAGGGCTCTGAGGTGGGGGGTGATGTGGGCTCTTCTCCAGAGGTCGAAGAGGAGCCTGGCAGCAACATTTTGGATGGTTTGCAGTCTGCTCAGTAGTGGTGAGGTGATGCCCACGTAGAGGGAGTTTCCATAGTTGAGGCAGCGGGTGATGAGGGCTTGGGTGACGGTGCCTCTGGTGTTGATGGGGAGCCATTTATATATTTTCCGGAGCATACGGAGGGTGAGAAAGCAGAGTGAGGAGACAGCGTTTATCCGTTTCTTAATGGTGAGCTTGTTGTCGAGTATAATGCTGAGGTTTCTGGCATGGTCTGTGGGAGTTGGCAAGGGGCCCAGTTTCGCTGGCCACCAGGAGTCAGTCCATGGGGAGTTGTTGCTCCCGAAGATGGGTGCCTCAGTTTTGTTGATGTTGAGCTTGAGGCATATGTTTTGCATTCAGCTGGCTACGCTGGTCATGTGACTGTGGACATTGGTTTTGGTGTTAGTGGGGTTTGAGGATAGGGAGAGGGCGAGCTGAGTGTCATCAGCATATGATATGATGTTCATACCATAGGATTTGACCAGTGTGGTGAGGGGGTCCATGTATGTATTGAACAGGGTTGGACTCAGTGAGGACCGTTGGGGAACGCCGCAGATGATGTTCTTTGGGCCTGAAGTGTAAGGCGGAAGGTGGACGCTCTGGTTTCTTCTGGTGAGGAAGGAAGCAATCCATTTAAAGCCATTTCCTTGGATCCCATCTGATGGAGTCTGTGTAGGGGGCTGTAATCTGACACAGTGTAGAAGGCTGCGGAGAGGTCAAGGAGGATCAGGGCTGCGGTCTCTCCCTGGTCTAGGAGAGATCAGATCAAACACAAGGAGATGATGGACGGAGTGCTGAAACTTTACAGACACTCACCCCCAGTCACAGATCTGGGTTGAATCCATCATCGTTCTTTAGCTCACTTCGCCACCCCAGTTCAGACCGAGTCATATGCAAATCAGTCTTGACCCTGTTCCTCATGGGAACACTTCAGCCCGAACTGCCAAGCCAGGCCTTCCCTGGACCGGAAACAAGCATCCTGGGACCGGTTTCGCTGTAACACCCCTTATCAGCCAGCCTAGCTTGAATCCAGTGGCAAAGTGAGCAAGGGACCTATGTCTGGGCATATCCTGCCAACTTAGGGCGAACAAAGCAAACACAAGGAGATGATGGACGGAGCGCCAAAACTTTTCAGACACTCACCCCCAGTCACAGATCTGGGTTAAAAACATCATCGTTCTTTAGCACACTTCACCACCCCAGTTCAGACCCAGCCATATGCAAATCAGTCTTGACCCTGTTCCTCATGGGAACAGTCCAGCCCGAACTGCCAAGCCAAGTCTTTCCTGGACCGGAAACAAGCATCCTGGGACTGGTTTTGGGGTAACACCCCTCATCAGCCAGGCCAGCTTGAATCCAGAGGCAAAGTGAGCAAGGGACCCACGTCTGGGCATACCCTGCCAACTTAGGGCAAACAAAGCAAACACAAGGAGATGATGGAGGGAGCGCTGAAAGAGAGATCAGATGTCATCTGTGGCTGCGATTTGGGCGGTTTCTGTGCTGTGATTAGCGCAGAATCCTGATTTTGAGATGTAGAGTGAAACGTTCTTCCAACACTAGCAGCAGTCTGTCAGATAGCTCTTATTTGAAAATGTTTATTTTTGCAAAACCAATCCCATTTTTATTTTGAAGACGCTGATTTTTTTTTACTTTGTGCAATGGGAACCTGCTAACCAGGCCACACTGCATGTGCTCTGACCCCTAAAACATGATGAATTGGCAAAATTCCTGATTGGCCCACTTAACTTAAGAACAGGGGAAAGGACTCTAGTGCAGCGATGTAAGCAGGTACAGTTTTCTACAACTTGGCCGCTGTGACAGAGAAGGAGAGACCCTCCCAATCTGGTGTTATGAAACCTGGGAACAATCACATTCTTGCTAAAGGAGGATCTGAGCAGTCTATTTGGAATTTACCACTGGAAGGATGCTCTAAAATGCGCAGGTCTTTGGTGATGGAGAGCAAGAAAGACCATGCAAAGGGCTTTGTAAACTACTCGCTTTCTAACTGTCAACCAATGAAGGAAGCAAATGCCATCCCTCACTGAAAGATTTTTAGGCACATTTCAGATGAGGCGGGGTGCTGCATTCTGAATCAACTGAAGCTTATTCAGGGAGGAATTGTTAATATTCAGATACAGAGCATTACAGTAGTCTAAATATGATGCTATCAGGGCAATGACTACTGATACTCAAAGTTCTGGGGGATTAAAGGTACGATTTTCTTCAGACTCCTGATAATAAAAGAACAAGTACAGGTGGTACGACTGACCTGTGTGTCAAAATTGAGCGAGCTATCAAAGATGACCCTCAGCTTTTTCGCCAATTCAATTGTTTATATTGCTTTTTAAGTAACCATTAAAGTAGGCCTTAAATGCCCATTGGACAGGATGCATGGTATTTAAAAGTTTATTGTTTTATTTGCCCCGAAAGTCGTTTTTGACTGTGGCAAGGCTGGCTCTCCCTTAGGCGAACACTGGTTTACACAATAAATTTAGTAAGTGCTAAATTCAGTTTGAAAATAGCTAGAAAAATGGTTCAAGGACTAATTTTAATAGTAATTTTAAATCCAATTTAATGGTAAAGTCAGATTTTAAATTACTATTAAGGAAATTACAATTTTAGAAAGTTATCTGTTTCGTGCCCAAAACCAAAAGGCTTCCTTGCCAGTGTCCACTTGTCACCTGATCACGGATGGCTCCCCTGGAGAGGGATGTGGATTTCTCCCAGTGTATGGACAAAGGGCTTTGAATGTGGGGAGGTGTTTTTATTCCTTGAGCAGCAAAGCCTGGGGGTTATGCCCAGCCCCATCTTGAGCTTCAAAGGTTGCCTACCTTGTCACTGGCAGATGGAGCTCACACCTGGATCTGCCTCCCTTTTGCATTTCTAGTCAGGCTAGCTCTAAACCCATTGGGGTAGCTGCCCAGCACTTGTTTAGGGGTGACAACAGACTGGCACTAGGCATAAAAGAAGACAGAAAAAGGACTGCATCTACTGTTGTGACGTGTAAGGAGAATCCTAAGAGCTGGACCTGCTCCCAGTTGAACCCAGGACAAAGAAGTAGACTTCAAGGCCCAGTTGGTCACTTCCTGCTAAGGTACAGGACACAAAAGCTGAAAGAAACCCACTCTACTGCAAAGGCCAGCTGACCCGTTTCAACTGAATCTGTTGTTGACCTTGCTGATGGCTTCCCTTGCAGTGAGTCCTGACCACCAAGTGCTCTTCCTGAGGTCCTGGAACCCTTGACTGGTGTCAGAGTGTACTCCTCTTGCCTAACACTAATGGTGTGGACACAGAAACAGTCTAGTAACTTTGTCTCAAGAGAATAGGCATTGAAGCTGCATCTGCTGACATCGAACCAATCGCCAGCTCCAGGATGGAGCCTTGCTCTGCTGAGGGAATACAGAGTTTCAGAAAGGTGTCGATGACCGACCGCCAATGACTTCACCAGGTCCAACGCCGGATGACACCCAATTGACGGCAAGGCCCTTTTTGACGTGAATCATGTACTTCTCCCACTCTGAGACTTTCCGACTTTGTTAACAACTGCATTGGGCCCGTCCTTCTGCAGCCCATTGCCGTTGAGCCCTGCGTTGGCCTCAGCTGCTGCCTTCAATACTGGTGAACCCATTGACAACCTGTCGACTTCCAAAGACTGTTTCTAATAAAAGAAAGTAACTCTTTTACCTGGGCCAACTTGATCCTCATATCTAACCCACGCTCCATCGCAGTCAAACCTTTCCCTGGTTCTGGTCTAGTGTGACCAGTTGCCCATAGGTGGCGCTTTGCCCTTTTTGGCACTATTTTTATTTAAAACTTTAAAGTTTTGCATCTCCGATTCCCCTTAATGGATTTTTATCATTTTGTTCATTAAAATATTTTCTATTTGTATAAATTGGAGTGAGATTGTTTATTGTACTATGTTTTTCACTTTTTAACTGCTTTACACATTTTCTTAAGTTATGTTTGTCCGCTTTTTTGTCATAGCTACCTGGGGATGAACTCCGGTTTAAATTACTGAAACCTTTACTGGATCTAACAAGAATAGTACCATTATTATCTGCCATTTTTTGGATTTTACATGCACTATCTGTAAACATAAGATTGAAATTCTTAATATACTTATAGAAATCAAAAATGGCAAACTAGCTACAAAGTTATTTAAGGAACCAAGGTCAGGCAATATCCTCCTCCATGCCCCCAGCAGCCACCCGGAAACTCTTGAATGGAGCGTCCTTTATGAGGAACTCCTGATGGCTAAGAGAAACTATAACTCAGAGGTTGTTTTTTTATGAGAGCAAGAGAACATTAAACAGAGGCTTCGGGCAAGGGGCTATCCCAAATGGGTGCCTGAAAGGCAAGTTGCTAGGGTGAGGATCAAGGACAGAGATATCATTCTTTTTCAGCCTAAATCAGACCAGGAGGGTCTGGTGAGGTTAGTGACTACCTACAATAAGAGGTGGTGGAAGGAAGAAAAAGGGATCTGCAGGAACTGGAACAATCTGTCAAATGATCCAGATATTGGGTCAGTTTGGGAGAAAACCAAGTTTCATAAAGAAGATGCCACTCTTTGACAGATATATTAGTCTGCAGTGACATCACACAAAAAGGTGATATCAGATTGAGGGGCCAACCATGTACACCGGAACGGGGGGTGGTGGCTAAATCAAGCAGAGGAATGGCCACACTTTAGAGAGCTCCGACTGCCTTTGACCCATCCAACTGCAATTCTGACACTTCTGTGCACATTCAACTCCCCTGAACACTGCTCTGACATCCTGACGGGTGCCCGACCCAGTGGACAAACTCAGCCACTGGAGGGACTGGGATACAATGTGACGAGTGGTGGCTGGGAAGAGTCGCGATCGGCCCAAGATTGCATCCAGAGTCAGTGTCGGGCACCCGGAGTTGCCTTAGCAGCACGTAATGCCTGAGCTCGATCGCCAGCCCACCTTCACTGAATTGAAGCTTCCTGTTGGATCCCTGTAGCTCAGGTGATCCCAGCGGCGACCATCCACAGCTGAACTGCAGTTCTGGGGTACCAGAGAGAGGCCTGCTGGTCCACATACCCGTAAGAGGCACTGCAGTGGTGTGGCTGCCAGGCGCACATCACCTTTTCTGCATAGGTCGGGCCTCGGAGGCCCCATGGGCCTGATGTCTCAACAGAAGCCTGCAATTCTCATGATGCAGCCATAAGTTACTGATAGGAGAGGGGTAAAGGGACTGAGAGAGACTCGCCAGCCCCTTGAGCTGCTTCTACCTGAGGTGCGGCCTAGTGATGGTGTGGCTGTCAAGCACGGCGGCACCCGCTCTCCATAGCCATGGCCTCGGAGGCCCCGCAGACCTGATGACCCCACATAAAATACCGCTGGGCACGGGTGAAGGGCCAAAAAAAGAGATTTGCTGCTCCCCTGCACTTCAGCTACCTGAAATTATTTGAGGTGCGGCCTGACATGATGGCCACACTTATCACTTGAGGGACAATCAAATGTGCATCGATATGGGAGATATACACTGAAACTTAACCTGAGGACTACGGTGGTGGCCTTTAATGGCCTCCTTACCTTTCTTAAGCCAGCTGAATGCTACCTACCTCAAGGGGTTTCAACAGTCTGCATGAGCTCCATGCAGTCGCAGCTGTTCCCATGAACCAGTAGTGAGGCGGGTAAGAGGGGAAGGGAGAAAGGAGGGGGTAAAAATAAAATTAAAAAAGATCACTTACCTGCCGGCCTCTTTTCTGTCCTCTCCGTCCTCTTCCTGGCTTCTGCTGGAACAGGAAGCAGGAGGCACCCAGGCTCCCCTAAGCCAATCACAACGCTGCAATGCAGTGTTATGATTGGTCTGAGCGCCGTGGCTCGGCACTCAAATGGGGAATGGGAGCCTTGGCATGTTCTCCACCCAGGCTGTAATGCAGCCTGGGTAGATAACATCCAAAGTGCGCATGAATGTTTGGCCGGCCTCAGTGGTCCAACCAAACATTCATGCGGCTTAGGAGGGTGCCACCACTCCTCTCCCCTGCTGCCCAGCCTAGGTCTGCCCCACAAAACTGTCTTAGCACAGAAAAATAAAATGATAATAACATTGTGTTATTATCACTTTATTTTTTATTTTTAGCTGAAAGGCAGTGGGGCAACACTCCTCCACCTTAGCGGAGGAGCCACCCCTGGCTCCATGCTTCTGACATCACGCAATAGGCCAGACCCTGTATGACCCTATGGAGGAACCCCTGGAACCGGCGCGAGGTTAGACCTCCTCTGGCCTTGCATTTTGCTGCACCCCGGGACTGTGTAGCGACCCCCGGACGTAGTCTTTTGCCATGCATAGTAGACCCACACAGAAGGCAGGGGACACATTTTTGGCTCTGAAGTTTGACCCCAGAATTCTTGGATGATGGGCCACAATAGATCGACCAGGGAATCAGGGGTGCCCCCAAGCGGGCCTGGTTAGCACTCTACCATTTGTGGAGGAGATGCAACTGGATGAGGAGGGACCACACTTATTCATGTTTCGTGACCTGAACTGCAACTTCTGGCAGCAGTAGGTGTGGCTGACACTGGAAGGTCAAAATTACTATTCTCACTCCAGCAACTTTCCTGAAGGGATTGAAAGCAATGACATAGTGAAATACCTCAAAACATAGATGTGTACCACAGTGGCCCCATAGGGCTCTACTAGTTTTTTTGTTCTGGAAAGGGCACAGTGAGTGCCGGCAAGACCCCCACCACCAGGGGCACCCCCATAACCTATGGTAGCCAGACTACTCAATTACAGGGGCAGAGACACTCGACTGCATATGAGGCAATTGACGGGCCCCCTACCGGTTGACAATAGCTCAGTCGCCATCTTTCCGGACTATATGCTAGCTGTCCAGCACAAAGGAGCCTCATTTGTGGACATAAAATGAGCACTCAGAGAGCTGGGACTCCAGTACATGTTGCTGTTCCTTGCACGGCTCAAGCTCATTGTAGACGATCGCTCGATCTTCTTCGACAACCCTCCGGATATATGGGACCGGAGTGAGAAACACAGAAATGTCTGGATGGAACCCCCACTTGTTGCCCGCCCCAACCAAAGAGGTGTAAACAACGCAGTAGAGCAGGATCTGCGGTGGGCCACTCGACTAGGAGACAGATGGATCTTGATAGGGTAGCTGTTCTGGAAGCAGCGAGCCAACTAAAAGGCCCACCCCACATGATTACAGGAGACCACATGTTGGACTCAACCTGTGCTGGCACTGACTCGGACCTTGCCTTGAAGGCCCTGCCTGGGATCCACACCTGACCCCACACATGGCCGATGACCTTTAACTCATTTCCTTCTGCTGCTTTTCATCATTTCCATTTGGAACCCTGAGAGAACAGAGCAATTCTGAGACTCCACTGGACTCAGACTCTCAGCCTGTAGCAGACGGCAAAGGTTGCTGTACAACAATCTGTGTACCAGAAAGGCAAGCAAGTAGTGAACTTTCTCCCCTCTGGGTACATGATGAATGGCCACCCCCCATTGGTGCTCCTCAGAGCATTTTTGATGTTGGAGCACAGCAGTCGCGGCCGGCATGACTCGTGGGTGGGGGTGGGGGGTCGCGCGGGGGGTTATTTAATAATTTTAAAAAAATGTAACTTACCTTCTCGCCGGCCGGATCATGCGTCATTTCTGCTCCTCTCCTGCTCTCCTGGAACAGGAAGCAGGCAGCCAGGCTCCCACCTCTAAGCCAATCACAACGCTGCAAGCAGCATCGTGATTGGTCGGGACGCCTCCCAGCCAGGGGCTAATGGCCCGGCCTTGTTCTCCATCTAGCCTGCATTGCAGCCTACATGGAGAAGGGCAGTGTGAGCTTGACTGGTTTGGTCAGCCCCAGAGGGCCGATCAAACCAGTCATGCGCACTCAGGAGTGGGCACACCACTCCTCCCCTGCCCAGCCCTGCTCGCAGCTCCGCCCACCTGCCCGCCCGCAACCAAACCCTTCTGCTTTCTCGCAGTGCGAGAAGCAGAAACATAAAATGGTAGTTATTACCATTTTATGTTTCTGCTTCTCGCACTGCGAGAAAGCAGTGGGGCGACGCTCCTCCGCCATAGTGGAGGAGCCGCCCCTGGAGCAGATTGGTATCCAGGTTCATTGTTTGCCAAGTTTTGGGCACCTGGCTGTTGTCAATGCGCCTGGGGAGGTGGGAATTGGGGATTGTTTGATCAAGTTGGATGGGCACATAACGTTCAGGTTGTCACATTCTGGAGCTACACTCATTCAAGTTGGGCAGTTTCAGACATCAATTCACGAACCAGTGCTAGTCATGGGTTTTCGCACATGGGTTTGTTGGGTGGGGTCCAGAAGCCTTTCCTAGTACCAGTATGGCTTCTCTGATCCCTAATTATACCATCCTCACATGGAATATCAGAGGCATGCATTTTCCTCATAAACATCATCATGTATACTTGTATCTGAAGATGAGAGGTGTTGACTTCGCCCTTCTCCAGGAAACACATTTAGCGAGACTCGAGATCTCTAGTCTGCAACGGAGATGGAGGGGACAGGTTTATGCAACCAAGTATACCTCTTTTGCCAGGGCAACACTTATTTGGATCACAGTGATGGTCCAGTTCTGATGCACTTCACAGAGAATCTACAAAGAGGGCAGATACACACTCATCCAGGGAGTAAGTAAGCAAGCAAGCGACAGGAGGAGAGGACTGCGGCTCAGAGGTGCAGCGGCGGAGGTACGGAGACAGAGACCTCGGTTTGGGGGTGAGAGCCGTGAACCGTGTACCGTGTGCCCGAGGTTCCGGGCCAGAGCAGAGCACGGAGCGCACAGCACAGCGGACGGCGTGAGGAGCAGGGAGTGAGGGAGAGCGGGGGGAAGCGAACTAGACCCCGGACCCCTGTGGCCCCCCGCAGCTCCCGGCGGCTCTCAGGGGCTTTCCGGCTTCCAGTCCCGGTATCCAGCTGATACCGTAGCTTTCCGGTCAACCAACCTTTCCAGCCTTCCAGCTCTCCGGTCACCTGGTCATCCGGCCTCACGCAACATCAGCTGTAACCCTCTTTCTCCCTTCTATTGGGTGGATCAAGGCTCCCCTTACTCGGCTGTGTAGGCAGCCGTAACCCAGTTTAAACTGCAAGTATTCAGTATTAAGTTCGAAAAAAAAAACCCTCGTGGTACCCTTGCAGTCCCCCTTGTTCCCCTTGTTGACGAGAGGGGGGGGAGTGCAGCCGATTGCTTCAACGGGTTAAACGCACAACGTATCATATTGCATTGCCCCACTTATACTGTTGGACATACTGTTGGACATGGTTTGACCGGGGCAGTCCACAGAGCAGAGAGCGTGACTGCCCTAGTGGCGGTCACTCAGTGTTGAGCCCAGCTGACCGCGAAAGCGACCCAACTAGGTTGTGTGCGGCTAGCGGTCAGCTCGAGTGCCCTGCTCCTGCTTCTAAATCGTTTTTAAACAGTGTAGGCTTGGCGCGCTGAAGCAAAGGAAATACAAGATAATAAAACAAGCAAAAAAAAAAAAATAATAATAATAATAATAAACAAACAATACAAAAAAGGGTGTATTTAAGCCACCCATCAAGACATGAGATCGGGGAGAATAAGAAACGAGGCAAAGCCGAAGAAAAAAGTTTGCCTAACCAGCAGGAAGAATAATAAAAGCGCTCCCGTTTTACACGCAGAAGCATCACAATTAGATTCAAACTCAGAATTACCACCAACAGCATTGCCAACGTTATCACCAACAGCGTTATCAACGCCAAAGAAAAAACCAGCAGGAAGTAACACAAAAATCACTAACTTTTTAATCTCCCCTTTTTTCCAATCTCAGGTAAGAACAACCAGAACAACCAGAACAACTAGACCCCAGGATTTAACCACAAAAACGCTGGCTTCAATAGAAGCTACAGGATTGACAACCAAGCCAGACATGGCTAGCGCACAAACAAATATCCCATCGGAAGACATCCCTAGCATCACAAAAATTCTTAAAATAACTGGCAACCAAGTAACAGTGACAGCCCAGATAAACGCATGTGAATCACTGAAAAAAACACAAAACAGCCCAACAAAGGAAGAATTAGATGAAAATAGGAAGAGGCGCTCCGTAAGCCTTGGAGCACCTCCCCGTCTCTGTGGAGTTAATTCAGCCGAAGACCAGGCATGCATCATTCTTAATGCCACAGTGGATGGGATGGGTAAATGTGACGAACACAAATCAGCTTTAGAAATTCAGGAACATTTGATAAATTCATTTGGGCCAATACAAGCAGCTCAGATGGCACAAATCTCCTTTTTCACCCAAAATGAGCAGCCAACAACAGGGCTCTTTTTCAAATACGATCAAAACACGATACTCTCACCAATAAAGATAGGATCAGGAATTGGTATCGAAGCAAATGCAAGACTAGATCAACGAACAAAGCCCAGATCAGGGCCAGGATCCCCTACACAACCAAGCACAAGCTTGTTGGGAGACTTTAAAGACAATTCCATGATTATTTTAGGAAGTAACATCCTCCGCAGCCCACGACCTGACGCCAATCAGACAGACCATTTTTCACTCTTACAAGCTCCGCTATGGCCCCCATTTATCAATATAATGGAAACTATCTCATCTGCATTATTCCAACACTCAGAAAAACTAGAGTTGCAAGTAGACCTCCTGCAAGCTCTCGCGCTACACGTTTCAGGTATAGAACGGAAAATCCAAACACTAAACTCTATAATTGAGCGGGTGCAGAAAGACCCACATACAACATATCACGAATGTCAATGTTCAAGCACCATGCATCAATTAAAATCCATTCCATCGATTCTAACAGACATATTGGCAGAAGTAAAAAAACAACTGCCACATCTGCCGATAATCCTCTAATTAACACTGTCGTGATCCAACAGAACATCAAATCATCAGCGGGTACCTCAAAAAACACTGAAGAATTAGAAGAAACGGATGGCACTCTAAGAGACTCAAACCTAGAAACACATACAGAAATACTAAATATCATATCAATGCGAAGCAATCATCAAAACAGTGATTCTTGCGACAAACTGATACCCGACGCAGCCGTTTTGAAACCACAGCTACAAAATTTTAGTAATCCATTAACAAAATGCGAACGCAAGAGACTGAGAAAGTCAAGGTAAAACAAACAAAAGAGTAGCCAAGTCACAGCACAGATACGCCTGCAAGAGCCTCTAAAGCGATCTGGATCTAGCGACCAACAAACAATTTTAAATGAAACAAGTCAGAGGAATAGGAAATTGGAAGCCAAGACAAACAAATACAACAACGAAAACTTGTCTGAACCTAGTCTCCAACCAGAAAACCACGGCACGAACAGTTGTCCATCTGATCCAACTTTAAAACAGACAACTAATCACAAAGATCCCAGGCAATCATTTCCTCCCAATAAAGAACAAGATAAGGACGATAAACCATGGCAAAACCCACGGGTAGAACAACAAAGTATACTCCAATACTTTCCCAAACAAGTAAAAGCAAAAACAAGCAAAAACGTGGTACAGTTGCTGCAACTTCCAACACCCAGTAACGGCTGGGCAAATCAGATAGACCATTGCTCACTCTCAGTAAACCAAGCAAGATTACAAGAAACAAAAATGGTCAAAATCGATCAAGCTGTGGTAAAAACAACTTGCTCCCAACTTGCAACAGAGGGGATCATACCAGCAGGAGAAATAACATTCAGTAGAATTTCTGCAAGTCCATATTGCCACAGAGCTAATCGCTCGCAAATCAACGAAGGCCAAGCTCGCCCTGAAGGCATAGTAAAGTTAGAATTAATTCCACATTATATCTCAAAAGGAAATCATGACATACTCAATCGTAGTGCAATACTAAAGTTGGCAAATACTATCGAAACGTTAAAACATCTAAACACAAATCACATAGAAAGAGTTCAATTCAAAACGCCACCAAACGCTAAAGAGAGAGAAACGACGGTTGTAACCTGGAGCGATTCAAAAATTACAACGGACGTGTGGAATCACAGCGACCTTTTTGCCAAATGGGGAATAGAAATAAGAACTATAGAAACAGAACGATATCCCGGTCCTTTAAGTTTAATAAACGAGTTAAGATCAGTTTCGAACAGTGGTTCACTTAGGGGGCAGTAGGTCCCACAGCAAACCCACAGGAAAGCTGGTCAAATCTACGCATCATCCATCAAGTCGCACCAGGAGTAGTTAGTCAAGCCCGAAAAGTCCTCTATCCAACCACACGGGGCATGGAGATAAAGGAAAATACAGCATGAAAAAATAAATTACAAATGTGTTCTTGGAACATCAACGGCCTGGGTAGCAAGGCAAACGAGGAAGATTTGCAAACCTTCCTAAAAAAGTTCGATATTCTTCTATTCCAGGAAACCTGGTCACTGGCTCCCATGCCGATCAATGGTTTTAAAGAATTCCAGCAAATCGCATCCAAAGTCAAAGTTTCAGGCAGACCATCTGGTGGTTTATCAATCTACTTAAGCACAAGCATACCTTGGTCCTATGAATCGATTGACCTAGGACAAACCTGGATTCAATGTTTAAAAATCTCTCCACCTCCACTCAACGATTTGCGACCCAAAAATGAGACAAAGCTCCTAATCATATGCAATGTATATATCCACCCAGCATCAAAAGTTAAACAGGAGAAAATTATGACCCTTAAAGCACTGATCAAATCACTGCAATCAACCTTCCCGAAGGCAGGAATTGTGTTGTCTGGCGACTTCAATATGTTTTTACTTCAAATGGACCATGCACAAAAGAAACAACAAAGTAAAGTCAAAGGGAAAAAGATTCCCCCAGTAATTACAAATAATCGAAAAAAAGATCGTCATGGTCAACTGTGCGCCTTAATTTTAGAAGACACAGGGATGATCACTCTAAACGGCCGCTTCCCGCAAGACCAACCAGCGAGACCTACAAGAATATCAAAACAGACACATTCGATCATTGATTACACAATTGTGGACATTGAACTACTACAAACAATCTCTAGTTATCAAATAATGCACAGATTAGAGAGCGACCACAGCCCGCAATTAATTGACTTTCATATTTACACACCAAGAGCAGAGGAAAGTAAAAATCTTTCCGTTACCCCAAGTCCATACAACCTCAAAAGGCTAGCGTGGAATGGCAAAAAGGCTGGTGAAATAATGAATTACTTAAAGTCTTTACCATCGACAACACAAGAGCAAAACTAGATACAGCCATGGGAATCTTGGGTGAACATGATCACGATGCTGATTTCCGAATTCCCCTCACAGGAAAAACATCATGGGAACAGCCCAAGGTTAAAAACAACAGAGCCCTTAATCTCCTTAGCAGTGAAAAAAAAAGGCATTCAACCGAGAAATGAGAAAACTACGTGGAAACGTATTGAAGACGAGCGAAGGCGATAAGCATCAAATATACCAACTAAGGCAGAACTACAAAAAGAAGTTTGGACTGCAAAAGAAAACAACAAACAGAAATCTGGTTAAAATGATTGGACATAAGCAAATCAAACAATAATAGGAAATTCTGGTCGGAAATAAATAATATAGCAAACGGATCTTTCCGCCAACACAACGCAAATATCCTAGAGGCTGATTGGATAGCCCATTTAACCAAAAGCAACACGAACATTAACCACCAAGTCGGAAATACAGATTATAACGCAATATATCAATCAAACAAAGCCAATCTAGATAATCCATTTGAAGAAAACTGGATTCGAACCAACCAGGTTGAAAGGGTTATAAAAAACCTTAGATCTAGCGAAGCCCCCGGCCCAAATGGTTTACCAAATGCGCTTTTTAGACAAGACTAATCATTTTGGGCAGAACTTTTCACGCCACTATTTAATTATGCTTTTCAAACAAATATTATACCAGCATCCTGGAGAGGTAGCGTTCTACATCCTATTTTCAAAGCAGGCGCCAGGTCAGATCTCGCGAACTTCAGGCTAATCGCATTAATTGACGTAGAAGCAAAAATATACGCGTCAAACCTCCTGACAGCTCTGGAAGAATGGGTCTCTGCCAGCAAGATCATCCCAGTCACACAGACAGGCTTTAGACCCGGTACCAGCACGTTGTCCAACCTTTTGGCTTTGAATCTCCTCGTGGAAAACGTCAAACGAAAATCAACCAAACTGTACACCTGCTTTGTCGATCTAAAAGCAGCATTTGACATGGTACCCAGAGAACTTTTGTGGCAAAAAATGGCAAAATGGGGTGTTCCCTCATCATTACTACGGGCCATTGTCAACTTGTACACATCCACCTGGGTCCAGATAAAACTGGGCAATGGAGAAAGAATGACAGCTAGGATTCCTACGTGCATCAGCCTAAAGCAGGGATGCGTGCTGGCACCTAGCCTCTTTAACATCTTCACTGCGGACTTAGACAGGAGGCTATCATAAGTTCAAAGTGACCCCCCGAATATCGCAAACCGCAAAATAAGAAGCTTGCAATACGCTGATGATATTGTCTTATGCAGTCAGACGCCAGTGGGACTCCAACGCTTGATCTCAAAGCTGGTGGAATACATTAAGGAGCTCGGGTTGACTCTCAACTACAACAAAACCAAGGTCATGTGTTTCTCAGCAAACAAGGTGCCCAACAGGGGAAAACACCAGTGGTATGCAGCAGGAAATCGAATAGAGCAGAGTGCCTCCTATAAATATCTGGGAGTAATGGTCGACACAAGGTTTACACTCAAAGAGCACTTAAACATCAGAAAAGCTCAAGCAAATAAATTACGATTTGCACTGAATATGTTAAAACTGAAATTAAAGTGTCCATCGAACGCCCATTTACTCAAAGTCATTGCTGCCAAGTTCCTACCAACTCTTACATAGGGCTCCGAACTATACAAAGGCCAAGACGCCAACCTCTTGAATTTACTGCAATCAGGCTTATTCAAACAAGTCTTCCGGATTCCGCAGTACACATCTCAAGCCCAAGTTCGCCTGGAATTCGGGTTATTAAACCAATATCCGATCAGACAAGCGGCAATAATAAAGATGTGCTGGAAACTAAAAACAGAACCAGAGGACTACTTGTTGGGGTACTGCTGGACGGAAATAAAAAACCAACCCAAAGAAAGAAAATCTTGGCACACCGTACTAGAACGATCTCTGACAATGCTCGATATGCATGATGCCTGGGATACCAACTATAGTTTTAATGCATTAAAAAAAATAATCAACAACGCAGCAAAACAAAAGGCCTGGATAATGGACAAAGCTGCCCTAACGAAGAAAAAACATGGTTGGATGGTCTTATCTTCATATGAGACGAGATTGCCCCAACGGTACCTTGTTCAGCATATTACTCCATCAACTCAGCATCAGCTACTTTTGATTCGGTTGGGAGCTTTCACGACAAAAGACCAGTTACCAAAATGGAAACAATCCTGGCCAACCATGCACTGCAGACTTTGTGGCCAAGCTGATGAGTCCCTCATCCATCTAGTGTACATCTGCTCAGCTGTGAATAATCTGAGACGGCAATACATACTTCAAGCACTCCGTACTTCACAAGTTGGATCATGTCGACCGACCATCATGTATCTATTGAGCGGTAAATCTCTTTAGACCACATGCAGGGCAGCCAAATTCCTGCAGAAAGTTAGCGCACTATTATCTAAATCAAACACATAGCGCCAACGCGCACGTGTCTTTCTGAACCATAAGCGAAAGAATACTTGTTATTTGCACATGATCATAAAAAAAAAATGAGATAGCAGACCGTGAACATTCCAGAAATGACCCGGCTTTAAAGCATACAAAGCATATGATATCGCTTAGGAATTTGAGTTCTTGTACATTTAGTTTATACCTGCTTATTTTTTTTATTTTTTTTATTTAAGAAGTTTTATATAGCGCTGGCCTGACCCGAGGGTATCGGAGCGCTTTACAGCAGATACAATGCAGAGATTCACAACAAACAAAACAAAAGAAGGAACACATTAACATTGCAGGACGCTGTGTGGGAGCTTCGTAGTCTTGAGAACAAGGAGTCCGAGCAGTGCGAGGTGTCTGTTTCCCCGCTCCGATTGATCCTATCGATTCCCTAGGGAGCGGTCGAGGAACAGGATTTTGAGTTGGCTTTTGAATTTTACAAAAGAGGGAATGGTTCTGATGTGAGGGGGAATAGAGTTCCAGATTTTAGGCGCGCTACCGGCGAAGAATCGTGCCGCAGTTTTTTGTTTTTGAGTTTTTGGCGGGATGAGTAGGAGGGAGTTTGAGCTTCTGAGGTTCCTGACCTGACCGGCTTTTTGAGTTTGGCCGCCAAATATTCGGGTTTGCCGGTATGTAGGGCTTTATGAGTGCGGCAGGCTGTTCTGAAGCTAATCCGCATTTCGACTGGGAGCCACTTAAGTTCTCTGAGTGCAGGAGAAATATGGTCGAATTTCTTGATTCCGGTGACCATTCTGGCTGCCGCATTCAGAGTTGTTTTGATGGGAGCCAGATGTGATTTTGCTATTCCTGAGAGGACTGCGTTCCCATAGTCCAGTCTTGACAGCACCAGTGTTTGAGTGGCCTGTTTAAGATCACTGGGCGGAATGAAAGGTTTTATTTTGTTCAGTAGTTTTAGGTTAAGGAAAGCGCTCTTGGCCGAATTCTTGATGTGTCTGGTCATGTTCAGTTTCGGGTCTAGCGTGATACCTAGTGATTTGACAGAGTCGGCCAGGGTGAGATTCCCGTTGAGCGCATCGATGGCCTTTAGCCATTCAGCAATTTGGGGTTCTCCTCTTTGTTCGAGATGAGGAGTGTCTCGGTTTTGTCGGAGTTTAGTTTAAGGTGATTACATGACAGCCAGTGTTGGACATCTCTCAGTACGTCATTGAGTCTTTGAATGTCTCTGAAGGAGGTGGTTTCCAAATATATCTGGGTATCGTCAGCGTAAAGATGGAAGCGGATGTTGGCTGTTTTGAGTAGTTTGGTGAGAGGCTCCATGTAGATGTTAAAGAGTTGCGGGGAGAGCACTGAGCCTTGAGGGACTCCCTTGTTGACTGGGTGGAGGTCAGACGCAAAGTTTTTTATTTTTATTTTTTGAGTGCGATTGTGTAGGAAGGAAGAAAACCATTGGAGGACCACCTCACCAAGGCCGGCTCTTTCTTGGAGAGCCCTAATGAGGAGTTTGTGGTCTACCGTATCAAATGCTGCCGATAGGTCTAGGAGGATGAGGAGGCAGCATTGGTCGGAGTCTAGTGATTTGTGGATATCGTCGATGATGTTGAGGATCGCGGTTTCTGTGCTACAGCCTTTTCTGAATCCAGATTGATGGCAGTCCAGGAGGTTGATGTTGTCCAGGTGTTGGGTTAGTTGTTGGAGTACGCATCTTTCTAGGATTTTGGACAGAAGGGGAAGGTTCGATACAGGTCTAAAGTTATTCAAATCCGTTATGTCAAGGCCGGGTTTTTTCAGCAAGGGTGTGACTTGTCCCATTTTAAGGCAGTCTGGAACAACTCCATTTTTCATGGAGCTGTTTATGCTTATGAATACAGCAGTGTAGTCAAGGATTCATGCATATTGGCACTTTTTGCACACAACAGCCGTAAGGAGATCTGCAACGAGAGACACCCTGCATTGTAGGATTGCATTTAAACTCATCATTCCATCTACGATGTAGCAGTTCAGCAAAACTGGCACTACACACCAACTTACATAAGACTTTAGAAAAGGGATAAAAGCAGCTAATATTTGAGCAACAACCTGTTTATCGATCAACGCTGATTAATTACGATGAATTCCGAATCTCTGGAATTGGACAAATCGTTCTCTTTTCCCTTTTCTGCTTTTTAAACACAATTGCTGATGTGATTTTATAGATACAATTGTTCGATCCATTTTTCCCTTTTTTAAACATAATTGCCGATATTGATTTTATTGACAATTCGATGATCTTTTTGTAATGGTTTTAATTAACTATATACAATAAAAAATTACTTACTTACTTACTTACTCATCCAGGGAGCTCTAGATGGGACACTGATAGTTTGGCAGTATTTTTGTCCCCAACATCAACCAGATTCCATTTCTAGAATCTTTAGCACCGGTACTGGGTAACACCACACAAGCGATCAGAATACTGGATGGGGATTATAATTGCTTGCTGGACATCTGTATAAATTACTATTGTGATTGGTTATCCATGATTGGCATATTTGATTTACTGGTAAGCCCCTAGTAAAGTGCACTGAGTGTGCCAGGGCTGTAAATCAAATGCTACTAGTGGGCCTGCAGCACTGATTGTGCCACCCAAATGAGTAGTCCTTAAAAGATATCTCAGACCTGCCACTGCAGTGTCTGTGAGCAGTCTTATACTGCCATGTCGACCTGGCAAGTGCACCCACTTGCCAGGCCCTAACCTTCCGTTTTCTTACATGTGAGACACCCCTCAGGTAGGCCCAAGGTACCCCCATGCAGTGCATGTGAAAGGTAGTGTAGGAGAGTAGGATCTGCTTCACAGGGGTACCCCCACTTTTTGCTGATACTTCACTGGTTTTCGACATTAGTCTGGCTGGGGCCCTGCTATTCTGAACCCCAGCCTAGCTGTTTCCTCTTTAAAAGGGTCTCCATGTGCCTTAGGCACATCACTGATTGGGATCTGGAGTGCCCTTGTAAGTCCCTAGTATATGGTATACTATGTACCAAGGGCATAGGTACCTCAGAGGCCTGCCAGGGGCTGCAGCATGTATTATGCCACCCCTGGTAGGCCATCCAAACTGACACCACAGGTCTGCTACTGCAGCCTGGGTAAGGTGGTGCATGCACCCCTTGCTGTGGTATAGGTTACCTATATCACTAAAAGCATACACACATATAAACCTATAAGTCACTCCTAAGGCAGGCCTTATCAATCCTAAAGGCAGAGTGCATGGTTCCTATGTGAGAGGGTGCCCCTGCGTGAGCAGGGCCCTCTGCAGCGTTCGGAGACCATCTCTGATGCTGTTTGTAGTGCAGCCTGACCATATACTCTTAAACGCATTATATCCTCGCGGTAAAATGCTAACTATGGAATGGCTGCACCTAAACATGTCGTGTTTGGTGTCAAACATCTTGGAATACTACCCCCCCGCCAATCCTGGCGGCGGGGGTAGCATTCCACCCTTCTAGAGGGAAAGGCATGTTAACTCTGACGAGTCCGGTAACTTCTTTCCAGAGCCCTGGCATCACAAAATGGATGCTGCTGCCACAGACACGAGTCTGGCCTCCTGCTGCTGGACGAAACTCCGGCAGGGGAGGCCTGGACAATAGGTTTCCTGTCCCAGGGAGGTGTGACCACCTCCCCAGACAGGACAATGTGTATTGGGGCTGGGCGGGAGCACTTTCGGGTGCTTTGAAGTCCTGCACTGGGGGCACATTTGGTGTCCCTGTGCATACCCCAGTTCAAACCGGATCAGGGGCTTGCAGCCCCTGCTTTGGCGTGAACTGGACAAAGGGAAAGGGGTGTAGCCACCCCTCTGCCCTGACCCACCCATAGGTGGGGCCACAGAGTAGTCCATCCCTTATTTTTGGAATAAAGGTAGGAACCCAGTCCTTAGGACTTTAGATTATACCTGGACGAAACTCTGAAACAGAATCCTGGACCTTCGACGCTCTACTCACGATTAGAGGACTGAAGAATCTCCCTTGGGGTCAAGGAGTGACTCCCCTGCTTGGCAGGCACCAAAGAAGCATCTGTCCGGTTCGCATCACTGAAGCTCCCGTCGGACGCCGAAGTCATCGCATCACCAGAGGTGGATTCTCAGACTTCCCCGAGGCTACCCTGAGTCCCCAGCAAAGCTGAGGCCCGTGGCTATCGTGGGTAACTTGAGACCGTGACCCCTGGACACCAAGCACACTTGCAAGTGCACCATCTTCTGGGTCTCCCAAGAAGTCGTGCTTTGGGCTCCGAGTAGCCCTAGCCTCCAGCACCACCTGCACCGAAGATCACTGGCCCCCACTCCACGAGTGTCCTGTAAGCCAGCTCCACGTGCGGCGTCACGAGGCTCCTTCGCGGTCGCTAGCCCGTTGGCTAGTAGCTCTTACCGAAGGCCAATCTTTTCTTTACTTGGCAGTCTGGTTGCTCCAGGCCTGCCCTCACTTACCCTTGCTGGGTGAGTTCCCCAGACCTTGCTGGTCTGCATCATCGACGATCTACATCTTCCTTGAGACTTGCCGTTGCCAAGGCCTGTTGGGTCCAATCTGGTCGCCGACACCTCTGCACTCGACAGACATCAAGCAACAGCCCGAATCCTGCTCCTGGTCGCCGACAACGCCTCCCGGACCTCGTGGCTGAAGAGTCAAGACGACCGTCAACGAACTTGAAGCACTCGACATCGGTGGGCATCCGTCCATCGCCATCCTGGTCACTGGCTAGTGACCCAGACTCTGTCCCCTCTGCTTTCAGGTTCTTCAGAACTCCGATCCACTCTTGGATCCACCCGGACACTTTTCTCCTGGTCGCCAGCAGCACTTTGCAGCAGATCGCCATAAGAAACGACGACGAAACCCGACCCCGAAAGGCACCTATGCACCCGGCTTCCTGGGTGAGGTAACACGAGTACTCCGGTGCTCCCGTGGGTAGAGACTCTTCAAAGTCCTAGATCTCAAAGGGTTTTGTCCTAGTCCTCTTTTAAGTGTCCCTTTCCTCTATTTTCCCGATCCCGACTTTCTCCATAGAAGTTAACGGCGTATCGCGGTTGTGTATTTACACTGCACGCGTCTCCCGTGGGTCCCCTGTGTCACTACCTTGGGTGGTTCCTTGTGGTCCAAGCACTTCTAGAGGCTCTAGGCCTAGTGTCTAGTTCAGTCGTGGTTCGCATACCACTTTATTGGTATATGGTTTGGTACGCCCCTAGGGCCCAAACGTGTATTTGTGCTATTACTGTGATTTAAGATCTTATAACCTATGTACTTGAACTCTAGCCTCATAAAGAGACTAGAGGGGTGTGTTTAGTAATAAATACATATATTTTGAATATATACCTGGTGTGGTGCTCTTTCATTTGGTCACTCAAGAGATTATAGACTGGTAAAACAAGCTGCTTTACATTCCTTCAAGACTTAGCCTGAAGGCTGCTCTCCACAGCTACCACTAGGATAGCTTTCAATAAGGTTGTCTTTAACCTACCTACCATAAGAGTCGATTTGGACTGGTGCAAGGTGCCCACTATAATTAGTGGACAGCATATGCCAGGCCAACTTCTCACATTGGTGTGCAGCGTGTGGGATTCCAGCTTGCTATTGTTTTACCAGATAATCTCAATTGAATTGATCAACTGAAAACCACTAAAGGTACCTAAGGTACATATAATTTAAGCTTAGAATATCAGTAAGTTCTACTGAACTTAGAGTTGTGTGTTAAGGGATAGCACAACCCTTTCTACAACTCAAGAGAGTTTAGTAGGCCACACTAGAGTAGGTAGTGCATACACCACACCACACTAGTAATGTCTTTAAAAGCAGGATCTAGAGATGCCCTGCAGGAAGCCATAGAGCTTCCCCCTCCAAGTATGACACACTCCCATTCTTGGAACTGAGAGCTTTGTGTAACGTGAGGAAAGTAAAGACAGGCCAAAGTCCCACCACCCAACACCTCCAGGAGTTGTTGGTGGCTTATGATCTTAGTAAGTCTTCAGAGACTGAAGGGGTCGGAGCAGAGGGTGGGCCAGCAGATGAGGAAGGGACCAGGGGTACTACTACCCCCAGCCCCCCCTCTGAAACTGACCAGGAGGGTGACAATGACCCTGACCTGGAAAACCCAATCCCTTCTGGGGAAGATGAAGATGAGGATCTGGAGAACCACACCTTTGTCCCCCAGGAAGGATTATGAGTGTGCTCAGAAAGTCTAGGTCTCCTTCTCAGGAGTCTAACCACTCTGGCACCTCAATAGGGAGCTCTGTTTCTTCTCACAGGAGGGAATCCTCTCATGAGAGAAGAAAGAGACTGGTCCAGTATGAGGAAACTCAACTGGAGATCAGGAAGAAGCAATTGGCTTTAGATAGAGAATCCCTAGATCTCCTTAAAGAGAGAAGAAAGTTGGGACTAGAGTCCCATGGTGGCAGCCATGTCGCTAGAGATAGGGAAAGGTCCTATGACCATAGGAACCTGAGCAAGATTGTCCCTCCCTACCAGAGTGGGGATGATATCCACAAATGGATAACTGCTTTAGAGAGGGCCTGTAAAGTACAGAAGGTCCCTCAGGAGCAGTGGGCAGCAATCATGTGGCTCTCCTTTGCTGACAAAGGTAGAGACAAGCTCCTCACTGTTAGAGAGGAGGATGCTGACAATTACAAGGTCTTGAAGAGTGCTCTTATTGATGGGTTTGGCCTAACCACTGAACAGTACAGGTTGAAGTTCAGAGACACCCAAAAAGCACAGACTCAAGACTGGGTAGACTATGTGGATTGTTCTGCCAAGGCTCTGGAAGGCTGGTTGATGGGCAGTAAGGTGTGTGACTTCTCAGGATTGTATAATCTGATAATGAGGGAGCAGATTCTTAATAACTGTCAAAACCAGCTGTTGCATCAGTACCTGGTTGACTCTGATCTGACCTCTCCCCAAGAATTGGGAAAGAAGGCAGACAAATGGGTCAGAACCAGGGTGAAGCAGAAGGTACAGAACCAAGGTGGGGAAACCAAGAAGCAAGATGCTAAGAACTCTGACAAGGGTGGGGAGAAGGGTAAAGATCAAAAGTCTTCATCAGGCCCCCAAAAATCTTCTTCTGGTGGGGATTCCCAGTCTACCAAGGGTAAAGGCCAAAGAAAACCATGGTGCAAGGTCTGTAAGCAAAAGACCCACTGGACCAGTGATTGCACCAAGTCCAAAGACTCCAGTCCAGCACCCACCAATGCCCCTAAGGCACCTGTTCCCCCTAGTACAGTTGGTGGAAGTGCTCCAGCAAAGGGTTTAGTAGGGTTCACCCTGGGAACTGAGTTGGGCTCTGACTTAGTCAGGGAACTGACTCAGGCTGTGCTAGTCTGTGATGGAGGCATGGATGTGACCTCCACTGTGAGTCCCAGTAATCTGGGCAAGTACAGACAACAGCCTTTAATCAATGGACGAGAGGCTTTGGCATTTAGGGACACAGGGGCAAGTGTCACAATGGTGACACAAGACCTTGTGCTACCTGGGCAAGTTATACTTGGTGAGATGTACCAAGTGACCAATGCTAGCAATGTCAGAACAGACCATACTCTGGCAGTTGTTAACTTCTCCTGGGGAGGGGTAACTGGCCTTAAGAAGGTTGTGGTAAGTGCAAACCTACCAGTCGAATGCTTGCTTGGCAATGACTTAGAGACTTCTGCTTGGGCAGAAGTGGAGCTCAGGACCCATGCAGAAATGCTGGGGATCCCTGCAGATGTGTTTGCTGTGACCAGGTCACAAGCTAAACTGTCTAAAACTGAACAGGCCTTGGATTCTGGAAGAATGGACCAAGTGCCTTCCAAGAGGAGGAGTAGTAGGGTTAAGGCAGTGCCTTCCCCCTTGGCTCAGGAGGAAGATCAGTCCCTTGAGGGGATGATCTCAGCCCTGAAGAAGGAACTGTCCCAGAGGAACTTGAACCTGACCAGGTTGAGTTCTTGGGGACAGGGGGACCTTCTAGGGCAGATCTGAGCCAGGAGCAGCAGAGCTGCCCCTCCCTTGAACCCCTCAGACAGCAAGCTGCTGCTGAGGCTGCTGGGAAAGCTAGTGGTCCCCATACAGTGTATTGGGATGATGGACTCCTGTACTCAGAGAGTAGAGACCCCAAGCCTGGTGCTACCAGGAGGTTGGTAATACCTTTGAAGTTCAGGGGCTTCCTATTGACCCTAGCCCATGATATTCCCTTAGCAGGACACCTGGGCCAGAACAAGACTTGGGACAGAATTGTCCCTCACTTTCACTGGCCCCACATGTCTGAAGACAGTAAGGAGTTTTGTCGCTCCTGTGTAACCTGCCAAGCCAGTGGCAAGGCAGGTGGCACTACAAAGGCCCCCTGATACCACTACCTGTGGTGGGGGTGCCCTTTGAGAGGGTAGGGATTGACATTGTTGGTCCCATGGATCCCCAAACAGCATCTGGGCACAGATTTATACTGGTGGTAGTGGATCATGCCACCAGGTATCCAGAGGCTATACCCCTTAGGACCACTACAGCACCTGTGGTGGCAAGGGCCCTCCTGGGAATTTTCTCAAGAGTGGGCTTTCCTAAGGAGGTGGTATCAGACAGGGGTGCAAACTTCATGTCTGGGTACTTAAAGGCAATGTGGAAGGAGTGTGGAGTTACTTATAAGTTCACCACACCCTATCACCCACAATGCAATGGTTTAGTTGAGAGATTCAACAAAACCTTAAAGGGCATGATTAAAGGGCTCCCAGAAAAGCTTAGGCGTAGATGGGACATACTCTTGCCCTGCCTTTTATTCGCATATAGGGAGGTGCCTCAGAAGGGGGTTGGTTACAGCCCTTTTGAACTTCTGTTTGGCCACCCTGTGAGGGGTCCACTGTGCTTGGTGAAGGAAGGATGGGAGTTACCTCTCAAGCCCCCAAAGCAAGATATAGTGGACTATGTACTTGGTCTCCGCTCCAGGATGGCTGAGTACATGAAAAAGGCAACCAAAAACCTTGAGGCTAGCCAGGAACTTCAAAAGGCCTGGCATGACCAAAGGCTGTTCTGACTGTTTACCAGCCAGGACAGAAGGTGTGGGTGTTGGAGCCAGTGGCCCCAGCAGCTCTCCAAGACAAATGGAGTGGACCCCACACTATTGTTGAGCAGAAGGGTGAGGTCACTTACTTAGTAGACCTGGGAACACCCAGGAGTCCCCACAGGGTTCTCCATGTCAACAGACTTAAGCCATATGTGGACAGGGCAGACATGGGCTTGCTCATGGCTACTGATGAAGGGCAGGAGGAAGAGAGTGACCCACTCCCTGACCTGCTCTCACAGAACCCTGACGATGGGTCAGTTGATGGTGTAGCCTTGGCAGGCAGCCTCACTACCCAGCAACAAACTGATTGCAGGCAAGTCCTCAATCAGTTTAGACATATGTTTTCTCTGACACCCAGTCAGACCACCTGGTGCACTCATGAAGTGGACACTGGGGACAGTCTGCCTATTAAAAACAAGATTTATAGGCAACCTGACCATGTCAGGGACTGTATCAGGACTGAAGTCCAGAAGATGTTGGAATTGGGAGTGATTGAGCCCTCAGATAGCCCTTGGGCTAGTCCAGTAGTCCTAGTACCTAAACCTCACACCAGTGGTGGGAAAAGAGAGATGAGGTTTTGTGTAGACTACAGGGGCCTCAATGCAGTCACTAGGACTGATGCCCATCCAATACCCAGGGCAGATGAGCTCATAGATACTTTGGCCTCTGCCAAATATCTCAGCACATTTGACCTAACAGCTGGCTACTGGCAGATCAGACTAGCTGATGCTGCAAAGCCCAAAACAGCATTTTCGACCCCTAGTGGGCATTACCAATTTGTGGTGATGCCCTTTGGTCTGAAAAATGCACCTGCCACTTTCAGAGGTTGGTGAACACAGTTCTCACAGGACTGGAGGCCTATAGTGCAGCTTATCTAGATGATATTGCTGTCTTTAGCTCCACCTGGGAGGATCACCTGGTCCACCTCAGGAATGTTTTACAGGCCCTGCAAAAGGCAGGCCTGACTATCAAGGCCACTAAGTGCCAGATAGGGCAGAGTCAGGTTGTGTACCTGGGCCACCTTGTGGGTGGAGGCCAGGTTCAACCTTTGCAGAGCAAGATCCAGACCATCATGGACTGGACTGCTCCCACTACCCAGACTCAGGTGAGAGCCTTCTTAGGCCTGACTGGGTACTATAGGAGATTTGTCAAGGGGTATGGATCAATAGTGACACCCTTGAATGACTTAACTTCTAAGAAAATGCCCAAAAAGGTTCAGTGGACAGTTAGCTGTCAAAAGGCATTTGATGACCTCAAGCAGGCCATGTGCACTGCTCCAATTCTGCAGAGTCCTGATTACTCCAAGAAGTTCATTGTTCAAACAGATGCATCTGAATTGGGGGTAGGGGCTGTACTGTCACAATTGAATGAAGAAGGTCAGGATCAGCCAGTAGCTTTTATTAGCAGAAGGCTGACCCCTAGAGAGAAACGTTGGTCAGCCATAGAGAGGAGGCCTTTGCTGTGGTCTGGGCTCTGAAGAAGTTGAGGCCATACTTGTTTGGTACACACTTCCTGGTTCAGACACACCATAAGCCCCTCTTATGGCTAAAACAAATGAAGGGTGAAAACCCCAAACTGCTTAGGTGGTCCATTTCCCTACAGGGGATGGACTTTACAGTGGAACATAGGCCTGGGAGTAACCATGCGAATGCAGATGGACTCTCTAGGTATTTCCACTTAGAACATGAAGACTTAACTGGGCAAGGTTAGTTTAATGTCCCTACGTTTGGGGGGGGTTGTGTAGGAGAGTAGGATCTGCTTCACAGGGGTACCCCCACTTTTTGCTGATACTTCACTGGTTTTCGACATTAGTCTGGCTGGGGCCCTGCTATTCTGAACCCCAGCCTAGCTGTTTCCTCTTTAAAAGGGTCTCCATGTGCCTTAGGCACATCACTGATTGGGATCTGGAGTGCCCTTGTAAGTCCCTAGTATATGGTATACTATGTACCAAGGGCATAGGTACCTCAGAGGCCTGCCAGGGGCTGCAGCATGTATTATGCCACCCCTGGTAGGCCATCCAAACTGACACCACAGGTCTGCTACTGCAGCCTGGGTAAGGTGGTGCATGCACCCCTTGCTGTGGTATAGGTTACCTATATCACTAAAAGCATACACACATATAAACCTATAAGTCACTCCTAAGGCAGGCCTTATCAATCCTAAAGGCAGAGTGCATGGTTCCTATGTGAGAGGGTGCCCCTGCGTGAGCAGGGCCCCTCTGCAGCGTTCGGAGACCATCTCTGATGCTGTTTGTAGTGCAGCCTGACCATATACTCTTAAACGCATTATATCCTCGCGGTAAAATGCTAACTATGGAATGGCTGCACCTAAACATGTCGTGTTTGGTGTCAAACATCTTGGAATACTACCCCCCGCCAATCCTGGCGGCGGGGGTAGCATTCCACCCTTCTAGAGGGAAAGGCATGTTAACTCTGACGAGTCCGGTAACTTCTTTCCAGAGCCCTGGCATCACAAAATGGATGCTGCTGCCACAGACACGAGTCTGGCCTCCTGCTGCTGGACGAAACTCCGGCAGGGGAGGCCTGGACAATAGGTTTCCTGTCCCAGGGAGGTGTGACCACCTCCCCAGACAGGACAATGTGTATTGGGGCTGGGCGGGAGCACTTTCGGGTGCTTTGAAGTCCTGCACTGGGGGCACATTTGGTGTCCCTGTGCATACCCCAGTTCAAACCGGATCAGGGGCTTGCAGCCCCTGCTTTGGCGCGAACTGGACAAAGGGAAAGGGGTGTAGCCACCCCTCTGCCCTGACCCACCCATAGGTGGGGCCACAGAGTAGTCCATCCCCTATTTTTGGAATAAAGGTAGGAACCCAGTCCTTAGGACTTTAGATTATACCTGGACGAAACTCTGAAACAGAATCCTGGACCTTCGACGCTCTACTCACGATTAGAGGACTGAAGAATCTCCCTTGGGGTCAAGGAGTGACTCCCCTGCTTGGCAGGCACCAAAGAAGCATCTGTCTGGTTCACATCACTGAAGCTCCCGTCGGACGCCGAAGTCATCGCATCACCAGAGGTGGATTCTCAGACTTCCCCAAGGCTACCCTGAGTCCCCAGCAAAGCTGAGGCCCGTGGCTATCGTGGGTAACTTGAGACCGTGACCCCTGGACACCGAGCACACTTGCAAGTGCACCATCTTCTGGGTCTCCCAAGAAGTCGTGCTTTGGGCTCCGAGTAGCCCTAGCCTCCAGCACCACCTGCACCGAAGATCACTGGCCCCCACTCCACGAGTGTCCTGTAAGCCAGCTCCACGTGCGGCGTCACGAGGCTCCTTCGCGGTCGCTAGCCCGTTGGCTAGTAGCCCTTACCAAAGGCCAATCTTTTCTTTACTTGGCAGTCTGGTTGCTCCAGGCCTGCCCTCACTTACCCTTGCTGGGTGAGTTCCCCAGACCTTGCTGGTCTGCATCATCGACGATCTACATCTTCCTTGAGACTTGCCGTTGCCAAGGCCTGTTGGGTCCAATCTGGTCGCCGACACCTCTGCACTCGACAGACATCAAGCAACAGCCCGAATCCTGCTCCTGGTCGCCGACAACGCCTCCCGGACCTCGTGGCTGAAGAGTCAAGACAACCGTCAACGAACTTGAAGCACTCGACATCGGTGGGCATCCGTCCATCGCCATCCTGGTCACTGGCTAGTGACCCAGACTCTGTCCCCTCTGCTTTCAGGTTCTTCAGAACTCCGATCCACTCTTGGATCCACCCGGACACTTTTCTCCTGGTCGCCAGCAGCACTTTGCAGCAGATCGCCATAAGAAACGACGACGAAACCCGACCCCGAAAGGCACCTATGCACCCGGCTTCCCTGGGTGAGGTAACACGAGTACTCCGGTGCTCCCGTGGGTAGAGACTCTTCAAAGTCCTAGATCTCAAAGGGTTTTGTCCTAGTCCTCTTTTAAGTGTCCCTTTCCTCTATTTTCCCGATCCCGACTTTCTCCATAGAAGTTAACGGCGTATCGCGGTTGTGTATTTACACTGCACGCGTCTCCTGTGGGTCCCCTGTGTCACTACCTTGGGTGGTTCCTTGTGGTCCAAGCACTTCTAGAGGCTCTAGGCCTAGTGTCTAGTTCAGTCGTGGTTCGCATACCACTTTATTGGTATATGGTTTGGTACGCCCCTAGGGCCCAAACGTGTATTTGTGCTATTACTGTGATTTAAGATCTTATAACCTATGTACTTCGAACTCTAGCCTCATAAAGAGACTAGAGGGGTGTGTTTAGTAATAAATACATATATTTTGAATATATACCTGGTGTGGTGCTCTTTCATTTGGTCACTCAAGAGATTATAGACTGGTAAAACAAGCTGCTTTACATTCCTTCAAGACTTAACCTGAAGGCTGCTCTCCACAGCTACCACTAGGATAGCTTTCAATAAGGTTGTCTTTAACCTACCTACCATAAGAGTCGATTTGGACTGGTGCAAGGTGCCCACTATAATTAGTGGACAGCATATGCCAGGCCAACTTCTCACAGGTAGGACATGTACTGGCGTGTGTGACTTGTCCTGATAGTGAAATACTGCCAATTTAGTTTTTCACTATTGAAAGGCTATCTGTCCCATAGGATAGCATGGGAGGTACTCTGTAACATCTTACAAGTATAACTTCCCATTGGGACAAGATAGAGGAATAAAGTTTAGGCTCTCTGAACTCAGAATTTAATAACACATCTTTTAGTAAAGATGATTTTTAAATTGCATGTTTGAAAATGCCACTTTTGCAAAGTAGGCATTTTGTTGTTTAACCATTCTGTGTGCCTCTGCCTGGTTGTGGATTGACTGTCTGGTTTTGGAGTGACAGCGGCTGGGGATGTGGATTCACTCCAGACAGCCACTGGGGGGGGTTGAGGTATGCCTGTCCCTTCCTGGATTACTCAGAGCTGAGCTGAATAGACTTTGGCCACAGTTAGAGTAATGGGAGGAGTTTTCCTTGCACCTGAATGGGGCCTGTCTCCCTTGCACAATGCTGCCTCCACCCCCTGTGGCCATACTGCACCAGTGAGGACAGAACTGGTTTGGACAGGGCTCAGATACCCTTGCACATAGAAGAACAAAGACAAAATGGGGTATAAGTAGTGGGCCTTTACCACCAGAACTTTAGATCACTTCTGGATGCAAGAGGAACCTTTGCCAAGGAGAAGAGCTGGAGCGCTGTGAGGAGGAGTACTGCCCCTTTGCTGTGTGCTGTGTGGGGTTGGCCTGCAGTTGCTGCTTCTGCCAAGGAAAATGACAAAGACTGGAACTTTGATGAGAAACCTGCTGAAGAAGAAGCTCCAAGGGCCTGTGTGTGCTGGCCTCCTATTCTGAAGTCTCAGGGACACAAAGAACTTCACCCTCAGCTCCCCTGAACTCTATTGGTGAGTTCTGACCTGCCAGGGGGTGCCTGTTCCAGTTTTGGTCCTGATGTTAGGAGATGGAAGAAACCTAAGAGAAGCAAGAAAAGCTATCTGCACCGAGGCCAGGGGCACCGCTCATGAAGTGCATGACGCACCGCCCGGCCTACACCGCAGCTCCGACGCACTGCGACGCCTGCAGTTATCGGCCTTCCCAATGCCAGCACTCGCACCAACTCCGTCATCCCCAGCACCTGTATCCTGTTATCGCAACGCCAATAACCGCCGAGGGCGACTCCACGAACTTGCTGACTTTGCAACGCCTCACCGGAACTAACGCCTCACCACCAATGCCACCGATTTTCCCTGTCCAGGATTCGACACGTCACCTCCTCACGGACACGATGCCTTGCCTCCTCTGTGTCAGCCAGGGAGCCAGCCTTAACTTCGGCACCGACGCCTAACCTCCACGACGCTGTGCATCATCATAGACTTAGTTTTCCAAGGTCCTGTTTTTTATAGGTTTGTGTGACTCCATGCCCGACGCTGCGCATCTCGTGGTCGGCGCCGTACTTTGGATTTATTGCTGTCACAATGTCGTAATAGCCCCAGGTGGAGCTATTTGTTTTCTATAAGCGTTATTTTGGAAATAACTGTTTTGAAGTGCTATTTTACTACATGTATGTTGAATTTTTGTCGTTTTGGTCTTGTTGAGTTTAGATAAAGATACTTTATTTTTCTAAACTGGTGTTTTGAGTACAAATACTTTACACATTGCCTTTGGGATAAGCCTGTCTGCCCGTGCCAAGCTACCAAGTGGGTGAGCAGGGGTTATCTAAAGTGTGTATCCCCTTACCATGACTAGAAGCAAGGGATCCTACTTGGACAAAGGTACATACCTCTGCCAACTAGAGACCCTCAGTTCTAACAGGAGGGTAACTTTGCTGGGGTGCTTTGCTTGCTGAGAAGTAGCACTGAATTTTAGCTCACATTGAAACTAACTATAATGTTGAGAACAGCACTCACAAAATGATCATATTGCAGAGAGTGCTATACTTTTTCCTGAATCTCCCACTCTGGATATCCAGATCCTGGTTCTGGACTCTAGACACTATGGTGCACAAATTAATATGGGAAGGGGGCAGATGTAAGACCTCCTTACGCATCCTTCAATGCCCAACGAGAAAGGGCAGCATAGAGGTCCCAAACTTTGAATTATATCACACTATGGCTCAGACACAGTGGGATGTTACGGTACTCCACAAAAGGAGGGAGAAATTGGTATCCCTCCTACTGCGAGAGTGTCTCTCCTTGGGCCCACTCCCTAAACTACTAGGTAAGGCCCTGCATAGCTGGAGGAAATTCACAAAGCTTGTGGGATGCTCCTAACCCTATATCACAGCTATCCCATTGGTAAGCCACCCCACATCCTGAGGTGGGTTCCTTATGACACGGAGACTAACCGCATGAACTGCTGCAGACCTACTTACAGTCAGTGATTGTTTTGGCGAGGGCAGACTGAGATCATTAGAGGCACTAATTCTGGACACCTGTTTACCTGCCTCACAATTCCTGGTGTATGCAACAGTAATCCGGGCAATACATACGTTGTGGCAAGCAGGACAGACCGAACTGCTGACTCATGAAGTTTTACAAATCGTCCTCACTCTTGGGGGCAGACATAAGCTGGTCTCCTGGCTTTACAAGTCAGCCTTGCTTCAGACTCAGGCAAATCTGTTCCCGTTCCGACATAAGTGGGAAGCTGCAATGCACTGGAACCTCAATGACAAACAATGTACCAGAGTGTTAGAACATGTCCATACAGTATCGTGTAACACTAGATTCTGCTATACCCAGTTTAACTATCTTCACATGACATACCTTACTCCACACAACCTCAACACGATTCTGAGCACCGTTGATAATAAGTGCCCCAGATGCAACAACCTGGACACGGACTTTATATGAATGACTTGGTCCTATCCTGGGATAACCTGTTTCTGGCAGGGAGTGAAGACAAACCTGAAACTCTAGAAGCCCGGATAGAACTCCTATAGCTGGAGGAGCGCCTTCGAGGGCTGTCCCCCATCCTGAGGGCAAAAAGAGCAGTGACTAGATTTTTGGGATTAGCCCTAGCTCTCACCAAGTGGACCCTTGCCATTCACTGGAGATCACCAGAGGGACCTCCCCCCTGACCCCCCCCCATTGTAGGTGGAACAGGGAGGTCAAGCTTTTGGGCACGAGCAGAGGAATCCGCCCTGAGGGACGAGGAAAGGAGAGGTCTGTAGCGCCAACCACTCGCAGACAACTGGGGGACCGTCCTGACAGCATTTGTGGGGGTGGGAGAAGGTTGAAAGCAATGCCTGCAGTTATTTACTAAGGGTTATGATGGGTCTGTTGACGGACGCTGTTGGCCATACCCCAGATGCTGGCGGAATGCTAACATGACCGGAGAAATTATACTGGATGACCTTTGAATATACTCCCAAGGTTAAATTACTGTTATGAGTTGAATTGTTTATAAAATGGCACAGCATCAAGTGATATCTGTTTTTAATATTCTGTTCGATCGCTTCCAGGTGCACCTTCCCTGATGCATGCCCCTAATGATGCTTGTAGCCCTGTAAGTGTTCCATAAAAACTGAGAAACATCATGGAGAACACTACATGCACATGATCCAGCGCAATATTAGCCAACAGCATTCATACACCATATACTCACTTGGGCCCATACATTCACACTACACTAATACTTACGCTGGGTGTCAGATGTACTCTTTTATCAAAGTCCCTGCTACCAATTACCTTCTGATTGAAGAGTAATAACTTACCAATGGATCCTTTGCTAATTGGGAAGTTTAAAATGAGTGACATTCATTATAGTACATAATCCTGAAATAACCACTGAGTCAGGAAGTTTTAAAATGTTTATCTAAAGTTTTGGCAGAGTAAAATACAGAAAACACGGTACTTGATTGAAATACCCAAGAAAAAGCATAGAAATGATTTTGCTAATAAATGACGGTGTTTAAGGAAGAGGAGAAGATAGAAACAGCAGCGCAACTAAAGGTTGCAGTATAATTACCTAAAATGCGAGAACCAAGCCCCTTAGCCACGGAGTTGGAAAAGATAGGACCCAGGAAGGATGAAGAGTAAAGACTTCTTCCAGGATCAGGACAGGACCGGTGACCTCTCTACAACGACGCCTGCGCCGTTCCCCTCTCTGATACTCGACTTCTCTCGATTCTCCCATCTAATGGACTCCGCCGCCCCCTCCTCAGGACCTCTTCCGGACAGGAATTCAGTCAGCAACCGATCAGCTGGGCAGTCTGGAGTTGAGAGCGCTCTGGCAGTATGGACGCCTGTTCTTCATGAACGCATGCTCTTCTGGAATCCTGCTCTGACTAATTTACTAATAATATATACTATTATACCCTTCTACGCCCATGTACCTCCCCTTAATGTTGCTAAAATATGGGACCACTACTTCTGATTGGACAGGGACAGGAGGTGGATTCTCGCACCATGTCAATTTGGCCTAAATTGTAAAGCCTATTGTCTTTACGTTCCCTCCCCTTCAAATTAATACATTCGCTTTATTTCCCACCCGTCTCATGACAAATGTTATATATTTTACGGGAGAAAAGTAACAATTTGTTCCGCCGGAAACATTGGGTACATCATCTTCGGCCAATAGGTCGTGGCCTTGGGAGACGTCCAAGTTGACTTCACTTGGCAGGCATACAGGACACATGCGCAGAACCCTCTGTCTCTCGAGTTTCAAGACACCAACCCAGGCCCAAGTTTACGAATTACTAAAAGTGCAAGAAGAAAATATTAAAATCACAAATAAAAAGTTTCACTTCATACCCACTTTCCCTAACTCTATTCCCATTTAATCATAATACTATCCTGCATTAGTAGCGTTAAGAAAACGATAATTTAATAATGACATAAGAGCAAGCTTAAGCATGTGAAAACATTTAGCGGCCATTTTAATACACACTGCGCAGAAGCAGAAGTTTCCCACCAAGCAAAGAAAGACGTCACACCATGTGATCAGGTTGTGACATGCGCAATAAAGTCCCGCGCTTTTAGCGGCCATCTTGGTTTATGGACAAGCGTTATTCATTAGTAAAACACATAGGCAAGCGTCTATCCCTTTCGTGTTTGTGAATGCAAGGATTAGTATTGACAGTACAAATTTTAATATATTAATACTATGAGGAAGATTGCATACAAGCAAGTTTCACTTTTGAAACCTTGCTCCATCAATCCCCTCTCTGATGGCGTTCTGAGCCATCAAAATACTACCCTCAATCAGATGCCAACTTCTAGCAATTCGTTTCATTCTCAATTTTACTTTTTCTATTCTTACACTCTCCTTTTAATTTCTTGTATAAATCACTTCTCCATTCTTCTAGTTCGATTTCATCTAGTTTTCTCTTCTTTCCTTTTCCTGTCACTTTATATGTCCCATTCTTTCTACAGCATTTGCCCCATATTGTTATTGCTAAAATTATTATTGCTATCCCTGCTAACGGTACTAATATTTGACCTATAAGTCCTTTCCCTATATTAGCAAACCAGGTTCCAATTGACGATATACTATTTGTCAATCTTTCCCATACACTATCAACTTCCAGTGGTTTAAGTTCTTTCTCAAGTTTAGTTATGTTCTGAATGTACGTTCTAATTTCTGCACTCTTATCAGGAATGTAAGTGCAACAATGTTTCGTCTTCAATAATTTACAGACTCCTCCCTCTTTTGCCAATAGAATGTCAAGAGCAAGTCGATTTTGCATCACCATAGATCTAATCGCAACCATCTCCGTATTAATCATTAGAAAACCTCCAGCAGTATCCGTTGATAAACGATCAACCACTGTAGACAATTTACATATTTTCCTTGAGTTCAGAATTATTCCCACTGAAGGTATCAATGCACCAAATATATCACCTACAATTTCTGAAAAACTAGCTCTTTTTCTACGTACTAACTCATTATTGTTTTCATTGCTTCCAGTGTTTCTTTTTACGTGGTATATCTTTGGAAAAACTATTCCAAAATAACAACATCCATACCACCTTGCAGGAAGCCTAAAGTAAGCCTTATTCCCACATACATAATAGATTCCAGGAAAAACTGAATCTGTTCCTCCTTTGAGTCCCCAACCTCCAATAATTAAAAAATTGTGTTCACATTCACTGGTACCGATGAAAACATTGTTATAATCAGTCTTTAATCTATGAAGACAAATTTTCCCTTTCTTTACGAAATCCAGAGCCATTGCAGCTTGAGCTTTACCAGGTGTATAACTCCCTTCCTTCTTCGCCCAAGGTGGCAACTGAGCCTTATGCTCTGAAGCTTTCTTTTGAAAATCATGTCTTCTATCTTCTACTAAATTCAAAAATATCTTTTCTTCTTCTAGTAAAGAACATGTTAGATTGTGTCTATGTGCATGTGTTATGTCTATTGATTTTATTGTTAAGAAAAACTCTCCCATAAACTGTGCGTCTTGACTAGTCAGCACTGGGTTCATATTCTTGCGAATCGGAACCTCTGAAAATATCACATCTAAATTTGAATAATAATACTGTAGCCTACCTGTTCTATAAAACAAACTTGTTAACACACTACATGAGATGCCATATGTCAGTGGTAAATGATGGTATGTTAATCCTTCTGCTACTGATTCGGGTAACTTCATACAGACATAACAATTACTAACTTCCATTGTGTCTACATACTGAAACAATAACTTTGTGAAAACATTTAAACTAGTGTCGTTATCAGCTATTTCATGATGAATTTCTGCCTCATCTTCTGCCATTAGTTCTTCTCTATTGCCCTTCATGTTTGCTGTCCTCCCTTTAGTTTCATTATTAATCTTCTTATCTATTATCATAAGGTAAGGAATTGCTACAATCAGGACTAACCATACTATAAGCACCAATACTAGACTACATATGCAGATTGCACAGCATCTCCTACAACAATTTCGTTTTGATCTCCCAGTAACTCTATCATCAGGCATTTTTCGACAAGGAAGATTGCTCTTCTTATCTCTTCTTCTTTTCTTTAGATTATTCTTTTGTTTAGTCAGGGTGGTCTTGTTTCTTCTTCGTATGTTAGTTCTGCACTTGTTCCTTCGCCACCACTGTCACTTGACTCTGAGCTTTCAAAATCTTCAAGAATGATATAAGTCCAGTCAGGACCTTTGAATTTGTTATTCACAAGTCTCAGTCTTTTACTTTTTCTTTTTCCTGACTTTTTCTCTTGTTCAGTTTGACTTGTTACTTCAGGTACTTGTTCTGGATCTTCACTTCTGGTTGTTATGTGGTATTTTACTCTTTTGATGACACTTGGCCAATGATCTCCTTTTCTTATTTTCTTTGTTGGCACTGTTTCTCTGTTTACGTCATCAACGATCTCGATATTTTCACTGCTCAATACTGTTTTGTTTTCTTTGATTACTGTTTCTTTTGTTTGTTCTTTTTCAGGTCTGATTGGTTTCTTTTCAGTAGCGCCACAATGACTTTCAAGATGTTGGCTTTGTTCCTTTTTTATTTCTTTATGTTCATTTGTATTTACCCCTTTTTCTTTAGTGAATTCTTCTTGATTTAACTGCTTCTGATCAGGGCTTATCGCACTGTGAACTTCTGCAGCCTGACCTGATTCTTCTAAACCTGTCTTTCCCTGTGTAAAGTCAATTAAATCTTCACTGTTTTTAGTCCAATTTTCTTTCCCTATCTGATTTAGTTCAGGATCTTTTACTATCTTTTCTTCTTGATCCTGAACTTCTTCTTCTTCACCTATCTGATCTGCTTCAATTTCTTCCAATTTTGTTTGATTTCTCGTTCTGTAATATACTTCAGGAACTTCTACCACTGGTATCCAATCCTGACTTGTGCTCGGTTGTTCTCTGTCAGCTTCTCTCGAACCTCTAGCCTGAGATTCCTCAGCTGGGCAACCTTCAGCTTCTTCAGTGATTGGCGTTGTCTGTGGATTCTCTTCTTCAGGTTCTGGTACTCTTTTTGTGTGGCTTACATGAATCCAATTAGGAAATCTTGCACACTTCACTGCTGTATTGGTGGTCAATATGACTTGACAAGGTCTGCTCCACCTGGGTGATAGACACGTTTCTCTGGTGTGATTCTTCACTACCACCCAATCACCAGGATTCAGATCATGTTCTAGTTCAGGCTGCCTGGAAACTGCGTCTTCTCCAACCTGATGAGAGACAGAACGCACTAGGTCAGCCAATCCTTTGCAATAATCCAAAACCATATCATCAGATATATTCACCAGTTTGTTTGTGGGAACATGTGTTTGTCTCATTGCTCTTCCCATCATTATTTCGTGGGGGCTCAATCCTGTCGTTCTGTCAGGTATACTTCTGAGTCCCATCAAGACAAGTGGCAATGCGTCTGGCCACTCTAATGATGTTGATGCACACATTCTTCCCAATCTTGACTTTATAGTGCCATTTAATTGTTCAACCCCTCCAGAAGCCTCTGGGCGATATGCACAGTGCAATTTCTGCTTGATTTGAAATGCTTCACAGATTATCTGGATCACTTCACTATTAAAGTGTTTTCCTCTATCTGATTCCAAAGATACTGGGAAACCAAACCTAGGTATGAGCTCACGTAACAACAGTTTTGCAACTGTAATACTGTCATTTCTCCTAGTAGGGTAAGCCTCCACCCACTTTGAAAACAGACACACTATGACTAGTACATATTTGAGTCCTCTGCAGCATGGGGGTAACTGTATGAAGTCGAACTGGAGTCTTATAAATGGGCCCTCTGCCTTTCCAATTTTCCCAAATCCAATTATCGTTTTCCTGCCTGGATTATGCATTTGGCAAGTTAGACATCTCTGGCAAAGACTCTCTGCAACAGCCCTGAATTTGGGATTGTACCAATTTTGTCTGAACAGCCTAATCATTGCATCTCTCCCTATGTGTGAGTCTCCATGGTGCATTCTAGCCATTTGTGAGAGTAAACAGTCTGGCATGACTGGTCTGCCATCTGCACTGATCCACACTTCATCTTCTCCTCTTTGGGAGCAACCCACTTTGATCCACAAATTCTTCTCACTTTCATCAACCTCATCTTGCAATTTCTTCACTTCATTCCAAGTTTCAGGTGGCATATACAGCATAAGTTGGCAGCTGATTCCCATTCTTTCCACTCTCTTATTGACTGATGTTCTGGTTTTGGCACAATGTTGAGCCACCAAGTCTGCATATCTATTACCGACTACCACCCAGTCATCTCCTGACTGGTGTGCGGCACATTTCACCACAGCCAATTCTTTTGGTGATTGTATTGCTTCTAGCAATTCCCTTACAAATTGTCCATTTTTAATGGGGGATCCTGAAGAAGTCATGAAATCCCTCTGCATCCACAGTTGGCCAAAATCATGCACGACCCCGTAACCATATTGACTATCAGTAAATATGGTCTCTCTCTGATTCCTCCCAATTTTGCAAGCTTTTATCAAAGCAATCAATTCAGCTACTTGTGCAGATTTGACTCCTGGTAAATAGGATGCTTCAACTATTCCAGTTAATTCACATACCGCATAGGCAGCAGTTAGTTTACCATCTTCATGTCTTTGACATGAACCATCGACAAATAGCTCCCTGTCTGGCTTTTTAAGAGGCTGTTCCTCTATGTCTGGGCGTGGTTTTGTACATAATTCTGTAATTTGTACACAATCATGTTCATCTTCTTCATCATCTTTATTTGTTTCATGATATGGGTCTGGCAATAAAGTTGCTGGATTTATTATTGTACACCTTACCATGGTCACATTTTCAGCACCCATTATTATCCTTTCATATTTAGTCAGCCGACTAGGAGTAAGATGCTGAGTTTGGGTTCTTGTCAATAGAATGACAACTGCATGTGGAACATACACTTTTCCAAGATGTCCCATCACAATTGACTCGCTTTGTTCAATGCTCAAACAAGTCGCTGCTACTGCTTTTAAGCATCCTGGCAACGCAGCTGCTACTGGGTCCAATGTAGCAGAAAAATATGCTATAGGACGTCTGTCTAGTCCATGTCTCTGAGTTAGGACAGAAAGTGCACAATTTTCTCTCTCTTGACAGAATAATGCGAATTCTCTTTTATAATCAGGCATGCCTAAGGCAGGTGCTGAACAAAGTGCGTTTCTCAATTTTACAAAAGCTTCTACACTTTCATCCTCCCATTCAACAGGGTCCTTTGCTTTCTTTTTCGTCATGTTAATTAAGGGTTTAGCCAACATGGAAAAATTTGGTATCCATTGTCGACAGTATCCTACTATTCCTAGGAACATTCTCACTTGTCTTTGAGTTACAGGCATTTGCATTCTCTTTATTAATTCTACTCTTTTAGAGGTTACTCTTCTTTTTCCCCTCTCAATTTGGTGTCCCAGATATTTAACAGCTGTCCTGCAAAACTGTAACTTTTCAGGTGAGACTTTATGCCCTTCCTCAGCCAAAAGATTTAATAATGCTATGGAATCAACAACACAGTCTTCTCTGGTGGTCGAAGCTACTAACAAGTCGTCGATATATTGAACTAAAACTGAGCTTCCTGGCATCACTAGTTTTTCAAGGCACTTTTTCAGTATCTGATTGAAAATTGAAGGACTTTCTGTGTACCCCTGAGGAACACGGTTCCACACATAGACTTTGTTCTCAAATTTAAATGAGAAAAGATACTGGCTGTTTGGATGCAATGGTATTGAAAAGAATGCTTGACACAAATCAATTACTGTGAACCATCCTGCATTCCAAGGGATCTGGTATAGAATTACTGCAGGATTTGGTACTATGGGACAACATGGTTCTACAATTTTATTTATTTTCCTCAGGTCCTGAACAATCCTATATTTTCCACTAGGTTTCTTTAGTCCCATGATTGGTGAATTACATGGGCTACTCATTACTTCTTTTAGGATGTTTTGTTTTACCATTCGATTGATTTCTTCAATGACTCCTGCTTTTACTTCTGCACTCATTTTGTATTGTTTAGTATTTGGGAAAATTGCACCTTCTTTTACTGTAATTTGAACTGGATCTATTTTTGCCATAAGTCCTACTTCTTTTCCGGTGAAATCCCATACTATTGAGTTTACTGTACCTTTTAATTCTTCTGGCAACTCATCTTTTGTTATCAGCGAAAACATTTCATCTATTTCTGTACCTTGTTTTGCAACCATAATTTTATAAACATGGTCCTCATCTGGTGTCTGAACTGCCACACCATCCGGCGTGCAGAAAATTGTACAGTTCATTTTGCACAATAAATCCCTACCTAATAAATTTACTGGGCTAGAATCGCACACTACAAATTGGTGCATTTCTCTGAAGTTTCCTATTTTGACTTCCATTGGTTCTGTAAGAGGTGTTCTAATTCTTTGATTAGCTACCCCTACTACTTGGATATCTTCACCAGAGAGAGGAAGGTCTGGGATGTCTGCTGATCTCACAGTAGACCTGGTAGCACCAGTGTCCAAAAGGAAAGTAATATCATTACCTTTCACATTTCCTTCAACATATGGACCAGACTGATCTACCTGTAAGGATGCGCCAAGTATGCACTCCTTCTTCCCCTCTCCTAGGCACCGTCATGAGTCGAATTTACAATAATTGTCCTGCAAAAGAAATTGTGATGTCATATAATCATTCTTACCACTCCCTCCTGGGTATCCAATGTCTGTACCATGTTTTGCTCTGCTTACATTACCTTGAACAGGTGGAGGTGGTAATTGACTCTGGGGGTTTACACCCTGTTGTGAGTCATTCTGCGTCTGTGGATTTAAGTTTTGATTTGGGCCATTATTATTCCGAATCTTTTTACATTCATCCTTCCAATGCCCCAATTTTCCGCATCCATGACAAGGAAATTTCTTTTTAGCTTCTTCTCTACTCATTCGTCCTCTAAACTTTCCACCATTTCCCGTATCACCACTCGTTCCAGAATCTTTTCCTTGATTTTCACTCGGATTTTCCAAATGAATTCCCTTCTTCTCTGCCATTTTCACCTGAGCCCACATCACTTTTTCCTGCAATTTCTTGTGTCTATCCTCAATATTGTCTCCACAATATTTTGCATACTTCAGAATCTCATCTATGGGCTTCCCTGCCAACACAGCATATGTTGTTTAATCATCTGGCAAATCTCTGGCTTCAGACCGTAAACAAACCGATACACAAACTGACTCATGTTTTTGTCTCCAATGTCCTCGAATCCACTATACTGTTTAAACACCTGCAATAAACGCTCATAATAGGAATGTACTGTTTCACTGGCTTCTTGGGTTGTTCGATCTATTTTCACCCAATCTGTTTCTTTCGGGGGTATTTTCCCTTTCAGGTATGTTATCACCTGCTGATACTTTTTCATCACATCATTTGACGGGGCACCTGTTTTCGGATCTCTAGGATATTCATCACTAGGCCAATCGACTATGATCTTACAATCTGTCCATAAATCGGCAGGTACCACTATGTCAAACAAACCATCTAAATCCTTCAACAATACCTTTGACACTTTCACAAACCTTTCAACCTGCTTGTACCATTCAATTGGTTTTTCTCTCAGCTTTGGAAAATCATTCGTAAATGATAAAATATCCTGTCTGCTCCATGGGACATGTACATATCCTCCTCCCGCAACTTCTCGCATTGGATACATCTGGTCTGCTTTTCCTGCTTCCTTCATCACATATTCTGATGCTGTTCTACTTGTTCGTGCTTCTTCCTTTTTCTTGGCCCATCTAGATCTCCATTTATCTAGATCTCCCCATTTTTGTAAAACTAACATTAATTCTCTTATCTGTAGTCTTCTTCCAGATGCATTCATATTTTCTAAATCTTTGTCTGCAAATTCTGCTCTATAGGGTTTCTGTAATACTTTTGATCTCCCTATTTCGATTCCCATCTGTAATGCTAAGTTGGACAATTTTTCATGGAATATCTTTACATTTCTAGTGATACTCCTGCACAAGAATAATAATTCTTCTTCATCATAGGTATTCAAGCGTTCTACTCCTACATTTCCTGCTATTATTTCTTCTAATTCAACTTTCAATTTATGGATATCCAGTACTTTTGGAGGTGTACACTGTTTAACTGACCCTTGTACCCATCTTTCTAGATCTTCAGGTGTTACTATGGTAGCACTTTTTGCTCCTGATGAAGTTACTAAACTTACATCTTTTGAACCTCCAGGCACAGCTTTTCTTGGAGTACTATTTACAGAACCTCGAATAGGCAAATCCATAAGTGATATTGTGGATTCACAGTCACTAATTTGATCCTCAATTATAACTGGAGCTTCAGGTCTGGGATTACTCACAGGAGTAGGTGCAAGTATGGGTTGAGGACAATTTCCCTGAGTACCATATAATGGAACTACTGGACCAATTGTTACTGGTATGGTCAACGAATCAGGATGTACTTTTATCTGAGTTATTTTCTGTATTAATTCTGTTCTGGTCTTTTCTAGGGCTTCTTTTTCTTTGTCATGAAGTATTCTAGTCGGGGTGAACTCATGCATTACCTTTGGTACCATGGGAGTTTGTGGTGGTGCACTAGGAGGGCATCCACTTGTCCCTTCCTGATATGGTGGGGGATTTCTTAACATTTCTTCCATAAATTCGTCTTCTGAATCCTCATTTCTCATTAAATGTTTTGTCTTTTCTGTACATTTCCCTCCTGATTTCTCTCCTTCTGTGAATAATGGATACAGTCCCTCTGTAATCATTGTCCTTCTCCATTGTTTCATCTGACCCTCTCTCGACTCACGTAAATATCTGGGGTAAAATCCTGGATAACTCCTATTCCTTCTAGATCTATCCCGCTCAAATGCCTCGGTTTCCCATTCTTCTAGAGCTTCGTACTGGGTTAATCTAGGTCTGGGTTCTAAGTCATTCATCCTCAATCTCAAGTTCTGAAGAATTCGCCCATTGAACGTGCCATTCTGGGGAAATGCTAATACTCCATCATTTTTGGTGTATTCTATCCAATTCTCCATCCATACACAGGTATGATAACTTCTCTCCATCATCATAAATGATGCTGGCGTTTTAGCTGGTGGAATAATAATTCCTTCTCTAGTTTTGATTGGTTTGTCCTTTTTAAAATAATTCTTAATCTTTTGTAAGAATGAAATTTTTCTCTTTTCTCCGTACATTCTATCTAATCTTCTGTGTACAAAATTATATTCTGCAAAACCTAGGAATCTCCTATCCGGACGAGTTCTTGTTAAAGTCGGATCACGTTTTAACATGCAATCCTTATCCACTAAGAATTTTGCTTCTATATTTTCGACCAATCAAATGTCTGCTATCTTTTATTTCCGACCCAATCCTTGCGCGGCTTTTTGGTGACGTTTCTCTGTCAACCCCTCCTTTACAATCTGCTCTTTTCTGTCCTTGCTGGTTTAACCAATCCCAGCGCGGCACCTGTGACGTCAGTACTACTCCTGACTACTGACCCCTCCTTTACAAGGGTTTTTCCACACCCGCTGTTTCAACCTACCACAGCGCGGCATTTTGTGACGTCAGTTCCCTCTCCGGCAACTGACCCTCCCTTTACAAAATTTACGCAAACTTATTTTCTCTATAAATCTTAATTACATTTCAGTAACAACATAAAACATTCGCTATCGTGCCAGTTTCCACTAATTTCGAAAAAGATAGTTTCTTCCACACTTTAGTAAAACCTTTCCGTTTACTAATACATATACTACGAGTAAAACACTTCCGTCTACTCTTCACACAAGCTCCAGAAGTACCTGTTACTTCTCCAATGTTACCCTTACTAGGTGATATAACATCAAATTTTTATCAGCGTACCCTTTTTGCTATTACTCACACGCATAGAGTCCCTAACGAGTACTTGAAGTCCTGCTTAACTTCTCAGTACTATTTCTGCCTGACAGATAACCTCACTGCAGTATGGCTTCCACTTGCCACCCACTATTCTTTTTACCTACCCCGGGGTATTCTGGACAACATGTAACAAAACTCAAAAATAAGCGGATGTTAGTTCATAAAAATACAAATAAAATTCTCTTTACCCAATTAACAAAGAGTAACAACAACCGTCCTCTGCTTACCAGAAAACTGATCCAGCGCAATATTAGCCAACAGCATTCATACACCATATACTCACTTGGGCCCATACATTCACACTACACTAATACTTACGCTGGGTGTCAGATGTACTCTTTTATCAAAGTCCCTGCTACCAATTACCTTCTGATTGAAGAGTAATAACTTACCAATGGATCCTTTGCTAATTGGGAAGTTTAAAATGAGTGACATTCCTTATAGTACATAATCCTGAAATAACCACTGAGTCAGGAAGTTTTAAAATGTTTATCTAAAGTTTTGGCAGAGTAAAATACAGAAAACACTGTACTTGATTGAAATACCCAAGAAAAAGCATAGAAATGATTTTGCTAATAAATGACGGTGTTTAAGGAAGAGGAGAAGATAGAAACAGCAGCGCAACTAAAGGTTGCAGTATAATTACCTAAAATGCGAGAACCAAGCCCCTTAGCCAAGGAGTTGGAAAAGATAGGACCCAGGAAGGATGAAGAGTAAAGACTTCTTCCAGGATCAGGACAGGACCAGTGACCTCTCTACAACGACGCCTGCGCCGTTCCCCTCTCTGATACTCGACTTCTCTCGATTCTCCCGTCTAATGGACTCCGTCGCCCCCTCCTCAGGACCTCTTCCGGACAGGAATTCAGTCAGCAACCGATCAGCTGGGCAGTCTGGAGTTGAGAGCGCTCTGGCAGTATGGACGCCTGTTCTTCATGAACGCATGCTCTTCTGGAATCCTGCTCTGACTAATTTACTAATACTATATTCTATTATACCCTTCTACGCCCATGTACCTCCCCTTAATGTTGCAAAAATATGGGACCACTACTTCTGATTGGACAGGGACAGGAGGTGGATTCTCGCACCATGTCAATTTGGCCTAAATTGTAAAGCCTATTGTCTTTACGTTCCCTCCCCTTCAAATTAATACATTCGCTTTATTTCCCACCCGTCTCATGACAAATGTTATATATTTTACAGGAGAAAAGTAACAATTTGTTCCGCCGGAAACATTGGGTACATCATCTTCGGCCAATAGGTCGTGGCCTTGGGAGACGTCCAAGTTGACTTCACTTGGCAGGCATACAGGACACATGCGCAGAACCCTCTGTCTCTCGAGTTTCAAGACACCAACCCAGGCCCAAGTTTACAAATTACTAAAAGTGCAAGAAGAAAATATTAAAATCACAAATAAAAAGTTTCACTGTATACCCACTTTCCCTAACTCTATTCCCATTTAATCATAATACTATCCTGCATTAGTAGCGTTAAGAAAACGATAATTTAATAATGACATAAGAGCAAGCTTAAGCATGTGAAAACATTTAGCGGCCATTTTAATACACACTGCGCAGAAGCAGAAGTTTCCCACCAAGCAAAGAAAGACGTCACACCATGTGATCAGGTTGTGACATGCGCAATAAAGTCCCGCGCTTTTAGCGGCCATCTTGGTTTATGGACAAGCGTTATTCATTAGTAAAACACATAGGCAAGCGTCTATCCCTTTCATGTTTGTGAATGCAAGGATTAGTATTGACAGTACAAATTTTAATATATTAATACTATGAGGAAGATTGCATACAAGCAAGTTTCAATTTTGAAACCTTGCTCCATCACACAAACCTACCCACACAAGAGACAACTGCAGTCTGCTGGGTGTTTTAGTCCGATAGTAATGCGTATACTGTTTTGATATGCCTGAAACATCAGGCATCAGCTGCTGTGAAATACAAATGACAATAAACACATTTTTAAAAAAACAAAAAAACACGTGCACCGAAACATTTGAGGAAGATATCGAGTACAAGCTCTTAAACGTAAATAAACCAGATACATCACTGATCTGGAGACCAAGGGTCCACTGAGGTGGAACACAGAAGAGGAATTGAGGGTTCACCTAGGCGATGATTAAATCTCATTTTCGTACTGTTTGTATTCCTCTCCCTTTTTGTTTCTCTTGGATGTTTTCAACCTTTGTGTTATTTTATTTTGTTAAAGTAGGAAAGGAAGGGAATTTCGACTGAGATGTGGTCGAGCCGGTTGGTCTGTGCTCTCTCCCCTTTTCTTCTGTATCACACCTAGGTGAAGAAGTGCGTTCTCAGATAAGATTATTTTCACTTTGTTTTATGATTAGTTTTGATTAGTGCACCTGGACTCATGTATTTGTGCAAGGATTTACTGTTGTATTGTGTATACATTGCCTTTGATTTTGGCACGGTGCCCAGTGTTGTTTCATGTTCTGTCACCCTGTATACCCTCCTGGGCCACGATACTGGAGTTATTTTCTTTGCCTGCACACTTTATTCAATGCTGGCAATTTGATCTTTTCATCTGCGACCATACTTGTTTCTAACATCCACCTATGGCATTTGGGGCAACTTCCAGCATGTTATATGTATGCCCTGTTACTTCCTGGATGGTTGTGTACTTGGACCTACTTTCTACATTCACCTGGAACAATTCAGTTCCTTTCGACCAAGACCTATGCGATCTCCTGTTATTTCGTTGTATGTTCAGATTCAGACTATATAAACGCTCACCTCATCGTCCCACTTGGGCTTAGTTTACCTCGACACGTCCGAGTAAGTGTTTATTACCCTGACAGTAGCTCTGCTGTTCCACTACACAGCAAGCTACATGTGTTAGGTTCACAACACATGTTAGAGCTTCCAATTGATCCTTGTGACGTGCATTGACATGTCGCCCATTTTTTAATACACTGGGTTTTCACAGTTTTTGTTATAGGTGTTTGTCCTTTTATATTGTTGAATTTGAGCCAATTGAGATTTGGTCTTGAATATTTTAATTTGTTTATTTTGATTGGGAACCATTTGAGCTATACTTTGCTCTTCGTCTGTGCTCTTTAAGATTCTCACTTCAGCCCATTCAAAGATGACGCTCATTTTCACAGTCTGCTTTCTATGTTGAAACGCTATTTGTTAGTGCTATGGGGAACTGTGTTCATGTGATCAAGGCTGAAGGGCCGAAACACATCGGAGTTTGTACCATAATAAACTTACTTTCCACATCAACCCTCCTGAGTGAGCGTTTCCATTTGGATGGACTTTGGATATATATATATTATTACAAAGTGCTGGTAGCCACTCTGAAGTTATAGTTAGGATTCCGAGCTATAAGAATTGCTCAGATGTTTGATTGGTAATAACTTTGCCACTGTTTGATGAATCTCCACAAAACGTTTCAGATCTTTTCCTTTTTCTACATAGGCTGATGATGCAAAGTGGCGTGGTGATTAGTTAAGGAAGTGCAAAGAAAAAAGGGGGGGTCCCAAAACACATTTTTCCACCAATGCATTTTCCATAGACTTTTTAAACAGACGTAGTGGCAAAATTGACTGAATGGATTTTCATGAAATTTGACAGGAATATGGATTAGGGTCTGGAACAGCTCCTTTTTGTCATTTGATCCACATTGGTATAGTAGTTTTTAAGAAATAAGGGACAAAAACTTAGCAATATATTGGGCCGTGGTATACAGCATTACCTTCGCGGCATGCTGCGGTAACTGGCGATGATTAAACACAATATGATAGGTTAATGAAAGCTCTTGCCAAAAGAAAAGGCAACCATATTGTTTAGACTTCACTTTGCCTTTGTTCTGTGTTTTAACATGAAATAAATGTCATTACTCTTGTTTTAATGTAGAGGAAGAAATGGGGCAGTTTTGAAAAATCTGTATAGGTAATGAAAAGTATTTTCATTGAGTTCAATATTGTTTAAAAAGTTAATGATGTACCCTCTACTTTTGCGAAAGTATCTAGAAAGTGCTGTGGTGCCCATTGAAAGGAAAAAGAAATTAGATACAACAAAAGACACTGTACGACACGCCACTCCATCCTACAACACGCCACTTCACTCTATGACAAGCCACTCCACTCTACGACATGCCACACCACCCTACAACACGCTTTGACATGCCATGCCACTCTATGCCACTCCAGTCCATGACATGCCACTCCACTCAACTCTACAACATTCTGCTTCACTCTGTGCCCCTCCACTCTATGACACTTTATTCCACTCTACGCTAAGCCACTCCACTTCACGCCACTCCAGCTCTACGACACGCCACTCCACAATATGCCACTCCTCTGTATGCCAATCAACTCTAAGACAATCTATGACATGCCATGCAACTCTATGCCACTCCACTCCCTGACACGCCACTCCACTCTACGGCACGCCACTCTACAATATTCTACTCCACTTTGTGCCCTCCATTCTACGGCGCTCTACAAAACGCCACTCCACTCTATGACACTATACTCCACTCTGTGCTAAACCACTCCATGCCACTCCACTGTACGACAAGCCACTCCACTCTATGACAATTTACTCCACTCTGCGCTACGTCACTCCACTCTACTGTACACACTTTACTCCACTCTATGACACTCTACTCTATGATACTGTACAATACTCTACACTGGCACACTACTCCACTCTACGCGACTCAACTCTAAGACACTGTACGACAAACCACTCTATGACACGCCACTCCACTTTACTCCATGATACACCACTCAACGACATTCCTATGCTCCTCCACTCTACGACTTGCCATGCCACTCCACTCTTCGACATGCCACAACACGCCAGTCCATTGATACAACACACCACTCCACAAGACACCACTCCACAACATGCCACTCCACAACATTCCACTCCACTCTATGCCCCACCACTCTACGCCACTGTACTCCACTGTACGACACCCCACTCTACTCTATGGCACTCCACTCCATGCCCCACGACTCTGACATTCTATTCAACTCTATGCCCTGCTACAACACTCTACTCCACTCTATGCTACTCTACGACATGCTACTCAACTCTAAGACACTCTACTCAACTCCCTCTGCACCACTCCATGCCACTTTATTCCACTCTGTGACAGACTGGTCCACTTTATGACACGCCACTCCACGAGATGCTGCTCCACTCAACGCCACTCCACACCCGTCCTTTATAAGACACTCTACGACATGCCTCTCTATGAAACGGCACTCCACTTTATGCCATGCCACTGCACTCTACTCCACTCCACTCTACAACACTCCACGACCTTCCATTCCACGACACTCTGCTCTATGACACACCACTCCACAACATTCTACTCCACTCTATGGCCCTCCACTCCACAACATTCTACAACACGCCTCTCCACTCTATTCTAATAAACCAACACAAGTTGAAACAACTTTTTAAAAAATTTAAAAAAATCTAAATCAATAAAAAAGAACAAAGGTTTAAAAATAGCTACAACAAGGAAAATGTAATTATTTCTATACAAAACCAACTTAAAGTACACAAACTTTAGAAAGTCTAAAGTTACAGTTATAACTTTAAGTTATAATTTGCACACTACCTAAAACTTAATAAAACTCCACACCTCTGTACACAGTGTTGCCAACTCACTAGCCACAGTAAGTGAAAAATAATTAATGCCTTTCCAATGCACTTCTAATACGTTTTCATAGTACATCACACGTAGCATGTTAAATAATAGCATTCATAACAAGACTCCTGCCACCTAAAATGACATAATTTATGAGAAAACTGTGCATGGTAGAGGGTGAGTTATAGTTCATTTATTAGTTATGCAATGCTTGAGAAGTATTCAAAAATTCTTCCATATCACTAATAGCCCAGGTCATCTGAAAATGAAAGAGACAATAATTATTGACTGTTCTGAGACCCTGTCCTAGTTAGTTCCTGGTTTGAGAAAGGCCAGTTTTGATACAATAAAGGATTACTTTGTTTGCATTCTGCTGGAGTGCCAACTATTTCTGCATCTCAAGCAAACAGAATCTGTTGGATGAGTAGATAATTGCCTGATCATCATCATGAACTGGGAATGCTGGGGCATGGAGGTTTCTCTTCAGGAAGCACTGTGGTTATTTTGTATAGTGTACAGTACTGTGTAGTTAAAGTTAAGACCTAGTTACAAGGGAAATTGATCTTTTGTTTTCCTAATAACTTTGGCACCGTTTTACGAATCTTTACAACGCTTTTCACAAAATCCACCTCAGCTCCTCTCTGGAAATTTTTCAGCAGATCTGTCAAGCATAGCCAAAGAAAAAGGGCCCCCAAAATGCAATTTCCCAATGCAATTTCCATAGTGATTTTTGAGCTGCTTTACACCAAATTCAGCAGAAAGCTAGATCTTTACCCAGAAAGCCTGCTTTTTTTGATTTAGTGTAAATCCGTTCAGCAGTTTTTGAGAAATTAAGATTCAAAATGTACAGATATCTGGACAATTGGGCCCGCAGGAGTCCCTCAGGTACGCAACTTCAAATAATAGAGCAATCTCATTGGCGGAGGGAGCTTTTTACCTGTTGGTTGATTTGCTCCTGTGACTCCTGTGGGAGATCGCACCTTGATTGACTGACCACAACATAAATAGAAATGTTGCGCCCATCATTAAGGAACGCAGGGACCAGCTCCCTGTGTCCTCAAAATAAAATATATAAGATGGAAGGGTAGGGGCACCCTGACTCCTGGACTTTGAGGGGTGGACCCTAAAGGCCCCCAAGGGTGAAATTTAACAATAAAAAGTATTTTGGAGTTTCTGCAATCTCATAGGACTCTTGTGGGAGCCAGCATGACTTCTCTTACTACTGCAAGAATGAAAAACAATTAAAAAACAAGTAGTGTGGGTGTTCCTTGGGGTATGCCATGCCCTTCGGCTAACCCTATGCTGCGCACGGTTAAGGGTGAGCTCCCACGTAGGTTAGGAGCAGGTTTCCGGCGACAGGCCTGGCCTTTTGCCAACCCAATGTGGCACACAGACAAAGGCCATGCAGTGAGGCGGGGTCAGCCACCCTCAAAGGGGGATGGGAATGGTAATAACATTACTTTACATTAAAAAACCCTAGAAATACACTGGAAAAAATCAAAGGTTAAATTGATGCTATAGTTAGGTACGGTAAAAATAACTTACTTTACATTTAAAAAAACACAGCAATTCAATGAAAACGACAAACGTTAAAGTGACACAATAGTTAGTCCAAAATGTAAGTTAAAGTGTAACATTTTAAACTAAAAAAACACTGCCATTTACCAGTTATATTTAAATGAAGTAATGTGCATGGCAAGTGTGTAAGTTATAGTTATTCCGTTTAACTATAACCGGCCAATTTCAGTGTTTGTGATAGTTTAAAATGTTACTTTTAACTTAACATTTTATTATGCAGATAATTATGTAACAATGTATTGCTTGTGTTTTACCTATTATGTTAATATATCCCTAAATTCGTATATGGTATAGGGCTTTAGTTGGGCCTAATGTTCTATCACGTAACGTCTCTTCTCAGAATGAATGGTTAGGTCACTTAATCTCAGTATTTAGTCTGCTGACAGTCTCACTATTTCAGAACTTCCTTCCAACAAATAACTTGCACACTAATAGATTCTCACAGAAGCAATACAAGAAGACAGGGGTCGATAGGTGCCTAAACTGAATATCAACTCACCTGATGCAGAGAGTATAGAGAGCCGCATCACCTCACCTGATGCAGAGAGTATGGAGAGCCGCATCAACTCACTTAATGCAAAGAGTATGGAGAACCACATCAACTCACCTGATGTAGAGAGTATGGAGAGCTGCATCAACGCACCTGATGTAGAGAGCATAAGGAGAGCCGCATGAACTCACTTCATGCAAAGAGTATGGAGAGCCACATGAACTCACTTCATACAGAGAGCATGGAGAGTCGCATCAACTCACCTCATGCAAAGAGCATGGGGCGCCGCATCAACTCACTTCATGCAGAGAGCATGGAGAGCTGCATCAACTCACTTCATGCAGAGAGCATGGAGAGCCGAATCAACTCACTTCATGCAGAGAGCATGGAGAGCCAAATCAACTCAATTCATGCAGAGAGCATGGAGAGCCGCATCAACTCACTTCATACTGAGAGCATGGAGAACCGCATCAACTCACTTCATACAGAGAGCATGGAGAGCCACATCAACTCACCTGATGAAGAGAACATGGAGAGTCGCATCAATTCACCTCATGCAGAGAGTATGTAGAGCTGCATCAACTCAATTCATTCAGAGTATAGAGAGCATCATCAGCTCACTTCATGCAGACAGTATGGAGTGTCACATCAACTCACCTCATGCAGAGAGTATGGAGTGTCACATCAACTCACCTCATGCAGAGAGTATTGAGAGCCACAACAACTCACCTCATGCAGGGGGGATGGAGAGCCACGTTCTTCTCCAAGTTCTCCAACTATTCTCCACAACCTTCAATCACATCAGCTGATCAGATCACAGATTCTTACTTTACACAGACAGAAATCTTGTGTAGGCACCAGTGGCGGCTCCTCCACTAAGGTGGAGGAGCGTCACCCCACTGCTCTGTGAGAAGTAGTTAAAGAAAACTAAAATTATAATAACTTGCTTTATTATCATTTTAGTTTTCCTTTCCTGGTGCAGGGCGGGCTGGTCTGCCAAAGCAGGGCAGGGGAGGAGTGGTTTGCCGACTCCAAGGTGCGCAATGGCACTTTGACCGGCCCTCTCGGGCCGGCCAAACCTTCATACACAATTTGCATGTTCTGCACCCAGGTTGCATTCTAGTCTGGGTGCAGAACATGCCCCAGGCTCACATTCCCTGCCTGAGCGCTGATCTACGTAGCTAAGACCAATCACAGCGCTGCATTGCAGCATTGTGATTGGCTAGGAGAGTCAGGAGCCTGGGCGCTTCCTCTTCCTGCTTCCAAGAGCGAGAGGCAGCGGCGGTGAGCAGACCAAGAGGCGGTGGCAAGCCGGGTGGCCGGCCTGAAGGTAAGTGTTTTTTTGTTGTTGTTTTTTTCTCATCTACAACCCTCCCCTTCCCCCCGCCCCGCCACCCCGGTAAATAGTGGCCGCCACTGGTAGGCACCCCAGAGAGTTTTGAGGGAACCCAATCTGAGTCCCCAGGTTTTTTTAGTGACTCAAGGAACATTCACTTTACAATAACCGCTGACCACAGGAGAAAAATTCAATACACTAATTAACTGCACTGGCACACCACACATACTTCTGAATACCAAAAAAACATAATAAAGGCATATTTATTAACCCTGGGCAAAGCACTACGCTACGCTCGCGTAGTTTGCAAAGTTTGCGCTACTTTGCACAACGCGAATTGCACGTAGCACAGTGCAAACACGCGTAGCGTAGCGTAGCGTAGTGCAGCGGTCATTTTTTGCTTGCTCGCGGTCCTCAACGTCAAGTTGGCGACCGCGAGCAAGCAAAATGACATCCGGCGAGATTCTCAACGCAGGGAGGTCAGGTTTCTCATTGCGAGTGGTCGCGTATGCTCGCGACCGCTCGCGATGAGAAACTACCAGTCCGCGTTGAGAAAGCTGCCGCTCGAGTAAAAATCTACTCGAGCGGCAGTAAAAGACAGCTCGCACTGTGCAAGATGCCGTTTTCAATGATTGCAGTGCGGACAAGCATCCGGCACTGTGCAATCATTGCGAACAGTGCACTACGCAGTTCGCGTAGTGCTACGCGTAGTTCGCGTAGTGCGAACTGCACTTTGCGTAGCTTCGCGTAGCGCTACTTCGCGAACTACGCCCAGGCTTAATATTTATTACCAGACCACTCGTCAGCCATCAGAATGACCGTATACAAGTATGAGGTATTGTTAGAAATGGGATTTTTGGTAGGCTAGGGCGTGGGCCAAAGCCAGGCAAAAACCGCCACTCTAGTCAGGATAAGGGAGTTAAACGTCTAAAATAACCCCTGCTCACCCCCTTGGTAGCTTGGCACGAGCAGCCAGGCTTATCTTAGAGGCAGTGTGTAAAGCATTTGCACATAACCAACAGTAATACAGTGTTCGCACTACAAAAGGACACCACACCGGTTTAGAAAAATATCCAATATTTTTATATAATTAAAACACGACCAAAAATGATAAAAATCCACAATACTATACTTAAAAGTTCACAGTTCAAAAATACGTTGATTAAAAAGAGTTCCTTGTGTGGATAGCTCCATCCGGGCTACCATGGCATCGTGAACACACAAATCCAAAACAGTTCTGGCTGACCGCGGGGTCGCAGGCCAGCTGCGGTGTCAGGAAGGCCCGCAAACAGTACCTTTCAGAAATGCAGGGCGATGGGGCCCTTGAAGTCACTCGCGTTGCAGGTCGAGCCCCTTTCTGATGGGATCAAGAGTGCTGGCGCCAACAGGCGTCGGGTGCTGCGGTGCGAAACGCAGCGGTGCGGCGTGCGGTGCCCCCAGGTCGCGGTGCGAGCAGCGGCTCGGTGGCGGCGTCAGATGGCGTCGTCGGTGAGACCAGGGTCGCGGTGCGAGATGAAGGCGGTGCTCGTCACGGTGCTAGCAGGTCGCGGTGCAAGCAGCGGTGTCGTCGCGGCTGAAGCGCTGTCGTCGGCTGACGAGTGGGAGTTGATGGTGCCGGAGTCGGTGGGCCAAGGCTGCGGTGTGGGATGAGGACGGTGCTTCGTGTGACTTACGAGCGGTGCCCTCGAACCACAGTGCAAGCAGCGGCGTCGATTTCGGCGGGAAGTGGCGGCATCAGGAAGGCCAAGGCGTCCTCGTGAAGCAGGGCGGTGCAGAGTGCGGTGCCCACAGGTCGCGTTGCGAGCAGCGGCTCGGTGGTGGCGTCAACAGGTGTCGTCGGTGAGACCAGGGTTGCGATGTGGCGGTGCTCTCTGTGGCGCCAAAGCTTCGGCGTGAAGCAAGGCGGTGCGGAGTGCGGTGCCCACAGGTCGCGGTGCAAGCAGCGGCTCGGTGGCGGCATCAACAGGCGTCATCGGTGAGACCAGAGTTGCGGTGCAGCGTTGTGGCGGTGCCCTCTGCGGTGCCTTCAGAACACGGAGTCGGCAGTGGCGTCGTAGACGTCGTCGAGTTGGTGTTCTTCGGGTTGCAGCACAAAACACACAGTCCCCAGTGCTGCGGGTCGAAGAACTTGAAGTCTTTGCTGTTCCTGAGACTTCGTGAACAGGGGGCAAGCTCTACCTCAAGCCCTTGGAGAGACTCACAAATTAGGTTGCAGAAAGTCCAGTCCAGGCCTTTCACTGCCCAAGACAGAAGCAGCCACTGCAGGTCAGCCCAGCAAAGCACCCAGCAAAGCAGTCGTTCCTTTTCGCAGCTTCTCCGGCTCTTCTTCTTGGCAGTCTTCTTGTTCCAGATGAGTTCTAAAGTTCAGGGGTCTGGGACCCAGCATTTATGTCTGAAAATCCTTTGATCTCTTAGGCAGAGAGGGCCTGTGCCCGGTCAGGCCAGTTCTGCCTTCTCTGGTGTGAATTCCTGGCAGGAGGTGGCGACGGCATTTGTCAGAGACAGAGCAGGCCCTTTGAGGTGCAAGGAAATCTCCTCCCCTTCCCCCATCGCAGCTCAGGTCTCTTCAGCCCTTTCCTGACCTACCTAGACCATCTGGCGCCCCTCCCGCTCCCCCAGCCTTCTGTCATCCAAAACCCAGACAGGCAATCCACATTCCAAGAAGGCACACGGAATGACTGAGCAAGAAAATACCCACTTTCTAAAAGTGGTATTTTCAAACACAGAATGTAAAGATCACCTTCACTAAAAGATGCATCTTTAGATTCTGAGTTCAGGCATACTAAATTTTATTTTCTTACCGAATTCCCTGGGCCAGTTATGTTTATAAGATGTTATAGTGAAAAACGAAATTGGCTGTAATTCACTATTAGGGCATGCCACACACACCAGGGCATGTCCTACCTTTCACATACATTGCACCCTGCCCACAGGGGTACCTTGGGCCTACCTGAGGGATGTCTGACATGTAAGAAAAGGGAAGGTTAGGGACCGGCCAGTGTGTGCACTGGCCAAGTCGACATGGCAGTTCCAAACTGCGCGCAGACTCTGCAATGGCAGGTCTGAGTTACAGTTTTCAGGGCTACTCACGGGGTGGCACAACCAGTGCTGCAGGCCCCGGGTAGCATTTGATTCACCGGCCCTGGCACACGCAGTGCATTTACTAGGGGCTAACAAGTAAATCAAGCATCCAATTACGGAAACACCAATTCATAACACAATTTACACAGAGAGCATATGCACTTTAGCACTGATTAGCAGTGGTAAAGTGCCCAGAGTCCTAGAACCAACACAAACAGGTCAGGGAAAAATAGGAGGAAAAAGCAAAAAGTTTGGGGATAACCCTGCAAAAAGGGCCATTTCCAACACAACCCCCTTCCAGCCTAAAGCCAGGGGAGACCAATCCATACCTCAATGGACTTCCCTGCTTGGGGCGATAGAACATGGGACCCGGCCCGCCTTCCTGAACCGAGTTGGATCCCTCTATCCATACTCTCAGGGCCCACTAAGCTGACCCATGGGGAACCTTTCTCCTCACCTGTGGACCCCATTTGTGCAGCACCTAAACTTGCTTGGCTCACAGATGTGTCCCAACAGGCAGACAGGACCCCCATGGCCAACACAATCGTGTGGCCCAGTCCACCTCCGGGGTGTGACTCCTGTCCCCCTCCCAGGGGCAACTCTGTCCACCAGGACAGCCAGCCACAGTGGCCACTGACAAATGTCAGTGATGAGAGCCAGGCAATAGGCCTTTCAGGCCACTCCAACTGCTGTGGCGTCAGAGAGTGGGGGGCGGTAGCCCCAGGTGCCTGGCACCCTTTCTCCACTCTCCCCTCTGCCAAGTCAGGTATGGCATCCTGACACTGGCCCACTAGCCCAGGGCCTCTACCCTGCGACTGGACAGGAGACTGGGTTGGGCTCTCCCACACCCTCTCCTTCTCCCTGGGGCTCTGTACCCTCCCACCTGGAGCGGTACCCCCCTCCAGAATTGTCAGGGCACCTGTGGCAGGTGTCCTGCTCAATTGCCCACCAGTTCAGGGGTGCTATCCTGCAACTGGTACACCAGCCCAGGGTCTGTACCCTGAGGCTGAGCAAGGGACTGGGGTGGGCTCCCCCACACCTGGACCTCCTACCTGGGGCTCTGTACCCTCCCAGCTGGAGCGGCACCCTCAGAAGACAACTTGGTAGGGGCACTGTTAGCAGTCGCCCCTTCCCCCAGGTCAGGGGGGACACCCTGAACCTGGTCCTCCAACCCAGGGTCTGTACCCTCAGGCTGACCAGAGGTCTCGGGCGAGGCTCTCCTCCCCTCACCCTTCCTTCTGGGGTCCTGCACTCTCCTCCCAGAAGAAGCACCCCCAGAACCAAAAACTGTCAGGACGCTGGAACCAGACCGCCTACACAGTTCTTCCACCAGTTCAGGGCCTTGACCCTGCAACTGATCCACCACCCTCGGATCTAAACCCTCAGGTTGAACCGGGGTCAGAGGCGAGGACTCCCTCCCTCTGCACCCCCTTCCAGAGTTCTGTACCCTCCCACCCAGAGTGGTACCCCTAGAAGACAAACCGGTCAGGACACTGCTTACAGTCGTCCTTCCCTCCAGGTCAGGCAGGACCTGAACCTGGCCTCCCAACCCAGGGACTAAACCCTGCGGCTGAGCACCTGCCCAGCGCACCAGGACTTCCTTGGGAGAACGCATGCCCCTCCTGAGGGTAACACATGACTCATGTGTTGTGTGACAGTCTGCCTGGCACAGATCTCCCGACCCCTGTCCATCTGACAGTGCGCGAAGATCCCCCAGGACAGAAGTGGTGTCACCATGGTCACTCCTAGGAGGCTCAGCCCTTCTGGCTGGCCCCTGACCCACTGGTCCTCCCACTGGGAACGCATCCCCCTCTCACCCCTCCATCCGGACTTCTGCACCCTCCACTTAGGAGCGGCACCGCCAGACACCAGAACCGCTGGAACTCTGTTTACAGACACTCCACGTTCTCCTGACAGTAGGAGATCCCCCTGAACGGACGGCCTACCAGTACAGCCTAGGCTCCCCACCTGGTGTTCCCTCCTGGAACCACCCAGGCTCTGGGACCGGGTTTTGGGCACCTTGTGCCGCAGCCCATTCCCACTCCTTCTCCACGGAGACAGGACGTGAGTCCCTACACCCTTCCCATGACACCGGGACCTATCTGGGCTACCACCAACCTTTCCCACCACCTTCGGTTGGGAAATACCTAAGCCGCTTCCTTCCGGGTCACCCCCAGATGTTTCTCCAGACCCTCTGGAATCCACCAAAGGGTCTGCCTCCAGTGCAAACTCCATGGGGTCAGAGAACTCGCAATCCACTGGGTGTTGGCATAGCTCTGGAAAACAGGGACTTAAAATATGCTCTCCAACAATTGAATCACACAACCCCACACAGGTGTTAACCAAACTACCCTTCACCTAACCATCCAGTGCCTCAGAAAAGTACCCCACATCATTCTCACAAGACTGGTGAGACAGTGCCTGACTGTTGCTGTCTCTTAACCCATACTCTTCTGGCTGGTCTCCATACTCACTTACTAGGGCTACTATCATGGGGGAACCCCTCTCCCTGCACCTCTCATCTAGAGTCAGTAGAGTGTCCCTCCCACTACTAGGAAAATGATCCCCTGTGCCAGTTCCCCAATCCAGCTCAGGGACACTGCGCACCACTGGAGTAACCTCACAATCCTGAACCCCCTGGTGTATGTCAACCCCCTCCTTGAAGTAGGGACCCAAATATGTGTATGTGTGTACCTCATCCTCAGTACTGGACCTAACACTTTCGCTGCCACCATCTGGGCTGGGCCTAGCCCTACTGGCTTCCCAGTCCAGCTCTCTCATTTTAATGTCATGGTCTAACAACATCCTTTTCTCCTCCCAGGCTAACTTAAGCTTCTCCAGTTCCACAGCAATTCTCCTTGCTTCCCGCCTGTCCTCCAGCTCCTCTGGGGACAAACTGCTGCTGCCTGGTTTAGAGGGTGCCCCCTTCCCAAAAGCACCCCACCCTTGGAATAGGCTCCTCTGCCTCCATGCCGAGATCCCCAGACAGCTCACTCGCATGTTTGGCTGCTACCCAGGCCCTCAGCGCCTTTTGTAGCTCCTCTTTTCTGTTGAGGTCCCTTATTTGGATTTTGAGGTTTTTGCAGATCGCCTTCGATCCCTTAACATTGTAGGTTTCTAACCTCTCCTCCTCAAAGGCCACTTCCAAGGATGCAACAGATGATGCAATTGATTCAGGCATGTTGTACTGGAAAGTTCAAGTCCACAACCAATGGAAAGGCAAAAATAGACCAAAAAAAAAACCAGTATGTGGTACGTACTGGTCTGCGATATGGTAGTAGCGCACACCAATCACTGTAAGTCAAGTGCAAACGCAAGTCCTATCCTCACCGCTGACAACCAATGTTAGAAATGGGATTTTTGGTAGGCTAGGGCGTGGGCCAAAGCCAGGCAAAAACCGCCACTCTAGTCAGGATAAGGGAGTTACACGTCTAAAATAACCCCTGCTCACCCCCTTGGTAGCTTGGCACGAGCAGCCAGGCTTATCTTAGAGGCAGTGTGTAAAGCATTTGCACATAACCAACAGTAATACAGTGTTCGCACTACAAAAGGACACCACACCGGTTTAGAAAAATATCCAATATTTTTATATAATTAAAACAAGACCAAAAACGATAAAAATCCACAATACTATACTTAAAAGTTCACAGTTCAAAAATACGTTGATTAAAAGAGTTCCTTGTGTGGATAGCTCTGTCCGGGCTACCATGGCGTCGTGAACACACAAATCCAAAACAGTTCTGGCTGACTGCGGGGTCGCAGGCCAGCTGCGGTGTCGGGAAGACCCGCAAACAGTACCTTTCAGAAATGCAGGGCGATGGGGCCCTTGAAGTCACTCGCGTTGCAGGTCGAGCCCCTTTCTGATGGGATCAAGAGCGCTGGCGCCAACAGGCGTCGGGTGCTGCGGTGCGAAGCGCAGCGGTGCGGCGTGCGGTGCCCCCAGGGTGGCGGTGCAAGCAGCGGCTCGGTGGCGGCGTCAGATTGCGTCGTCGGTGAGACCAGGGTCGCGGTGCGAGATGAAGGCGGTGCTCATCACGGTGCTAGCAGGTCGCGGTGCAAGCAGCTGCATCGTCGCGGCTGAAGCGCTGTCGTCGGCTGACGAGCGGGAGTCGATGGTGCCGGCGTCAGTGGGCCAAGGCTGCGGTGTGGGATGAGGGCGGTGCTTCGTGTGACTTACGAGCGGCGCCCTCGAACCACGGTGCAAGCAGCGGCGTCAATTTCGGGCGGGAAGTGGCGGCGTCAGGAAGGCCAAGGCGTCCTCGTGCAGCAGGGCGGTGCGGAGTGCGGTGCCCACAGGTCGCGGTGCGAGCAGCGGCTCGGTGGCGGCATCAACAGGCGTCGTCGTGAGACCAGGGGCGCGGTGCGGCGTTGCGGCGGTGCTCTCTGCGGTGCCAAAGCTTCGGCGTGAAGCGAGGCGGTGCGGAGTGAGGTGCCCACAGGTCGCGGTGCAAGCAGCGGCTCGGTGGCAGCGTCAACAGGCGTCGTCGGTGAGACCAGGGTTGCGGTGCGGCATTGCGGTGGTGCCCTCTGTGGTGCCAAAGCTTTGGCTTGAAGCGAGGCGGTGCGGAGGGCAGTGCCCACAGGTCGCGGTGCAAGCAGCGGCTCGGTGGCGGCATCAACAGGCGTCGTCGGTGAGACCAGGGTTGCGGTGCGGCAGTGCTCTCTGCGGTGCCAAAGCTTCGGCGTGAAGCAAGGCGGTGCGGAGTGCGGTGCCCACAGGTCGCGGTGCAAGCAGCGGCTCGGTGGCGGCATCAACAGGCGTCATCGGTGAGACCAGAGTTGCGGTGCAGCGTTGTGGCGGTGCCCTCTGCGGTGCCTTCAGAACACGGAGTCGGCAGTGGCGTCGTAGACGTCGTCGAGTTGGTGTTCTTCGGGTTGCAGCACAAAACACACAGTCCCCAGTGCTGCGGGTCGAAGAACTTGAAGTCTTTGCTGTTCCTGAGACTTCGTGAACAGGGGGCAAGCTCTACCTCAAGCCCTTGGAGAGACTCACAAATTAGGTTGCAGAAAGTCCAGTCCAGGCCTTTCACTGCCCAAGACAGAAGCAGCCACTGCAGGTCAGCCCAGCAAAGCACCCAGCAAAGCAGTCGTTCCTTTTCGCAGCTTCTCCGGCTCTTCTTCTTGGCAGTCTTCTTGTTCCAGATGAGTTCTAAAGTTCAGGGGTCTGGGACCCAGCATTTATGTCTGAAAATCCTTTGATCTCTTAGGCAGAGAGGGCCTGTGCCCGGTCAGGCCAGTTCTGCCTTCTCTGGTGTGAATTCCTGGCAGGAGGTGGCGACGGCATTTGTCAGAGACAGAGCAGGCCCTTTGAGGTGCAAGGAAATCTCCTCCCCTTCCCCCATCGCAGCTCAGGTCTCTTCAGCCCTTTCCTGACCTACCTAGACCATCTGGCGCCCCTCCCGCTCCCCCAGCCTTCTGTCATCCAAAACCCAGACAGGCAATCCACATTCCAAGAAGGCACACGGAATGACTGAGCAAGAAAATACCCACTTTCTAAAAGTGGTATTTTCAAACACAGAATGTAAAGATCACCTTCACTAAAAGATGCATCTTTAGATTCTGAGTTCAGGCATACTAAATTTTATTTTCTTACCGAATTCCCTGGGCCAGTTATGTTTATAAGATGTTATAGTGAAAAACGAAATTGGCTGTAATTCACTATTAGGGCATGCCACACACACCAGGGCATGTCCTACCTTTCACATACATTGCACCCTGCCCACAGGGGTACCTTGGGCCTACCTGAGGGATGTCTGACATGTAAGAAAAGGGAAGGTTAGGGACCGGCCAGTGTGTGCACTGGCCAAGTCGACATGGCAGTTCCAAACTGCGCGCAGACTCTGCAATGGCAGGTCTGAGTTACCGTTTTCAGGGCTACTCACGGGGTGGCACAACCAGTGCTGCAGGCCCCCGGGTAGCATTTGATTCACCGGCCCTGGCACACGCAGTGCACTTTACTAGGGGCTAACAAGTAAATCAAGCATCCAATTACGGAAACACCAATTCATAACACAATTTACACAGAGAGCATATGCACTTTAGCACTGATTAGCAGTGGTAAAGTGCCCAGAGTCCTAGAACCAACACAAACAGGTCAGGGAAAAATAGGAGGAAAAAGCAAAAAGTTTGGGGATAACCCTGCAAAAAGGGCCATTTCCAACACAACCCCTTCCAGCCTAAAGCCAGGGAGACCAATCCATACCTCAATGGACTTCCCTGCTTGGGCGATAGAACATGGGACCCGGCCCGCCTTCCTGAACCGAGTTGGATCCCTCTATCCATACTCTCAGGGCCCACTAAGCTGACCCATGGGGAACCTTTCTCCTCACCTGTGGACCCCATTTGTGCAGCACCTAAACTTGCTTGGCTCACAGATGTGTCCCAACAGGCAGACAGGACCCCCATGGCCAACACAATCGTGTGGCCCAGTCCACCTCCGGGGTGTGACTCCTGTCCCCCTCCCAGGGGCAACTCTGTCCACCAGGACAGCCAGCCACAGTGGCCACTGACAAATGTCAGTGATGAGAGCCAGGCAATAGGCCTTTCAGGCCACTCCAACTGCTGTGGCGTCAGAGAGTGGGGGGCGGTAGCCCCAGGTGCCTGGCACCCTTTCTCCACTCTCCCCTCTGCCAAGTCAGGTATGGCATCCTGACACTGGCCCACTAGCCCAGGGCCTCTACCCTGCGACTGGACAGGAGACTGGGTTGGGCTCTCCCACACCCTCTCCTTCTCCCTGGGGCTCTGTACCCTCCCACCTGGAGCGGTACCCCCCTCCAGAATTGTCAGGGCACCTGTGGCAGGTGTCCTGCTCAATTTGCCCACCAGTTCAGGGGTGCTATCCTGCAACTGGTACACCAGCCCAGGGTCTGTACCCTGAGGCTGAGCAAGGGACTGGGGTGGGCTCCCCACACCTGGACCTCCTACCTGGGGCTCTGTACCCTCCCAGCTGGAGCGGCACCCTCAGAAGACAACTTGGTAGGGGCACTGTTAGCAGTCGCCCCTTCCCCCAGGTCAGGGGGGACACCCTGAACCTGGTCCTCCAACCCAGGGTCTGTACCCTCAGGCTGACCAGAGGTCTCGGGCGAGGCTCTCCTCCCCTCACCCTTCCTTCTGGGGTCCTGCACTCTCCTCCCAGAAGAAGCACCCCCAGAACCAAAAACTGTCAGGACGCTGGAACCAGACCGCCTACACAGTTCTTCCACCAGTTCAGGGCCTTGACCCTGCAACTGATCCACCACCCTCGGATCTAAACCCTCAGGTTGAACCGGGGTCAGAGGCGAGGACTCCCTCCCTCTGCACCCCCTTCCAGAGTTCTGTACCCTCCCACCCAGAGTGGTACCCCTAGAAGACAAACCGGTCAGGACACTGCTTACAGTCGTCCTTCCCTCCAGGTCAGGCAGGACCTGAACCTGGCCTCCCAACCCAGGGACTAAACCCTGCGGCTGAGCACCTGCCCAGCGCACCAGGACTTCCTTGGGAGAACGCATGCCCCTCCTGAGGGTAACACATGACTCATGTGTTGTGTGACAGTCTGCCTGGCACAGATCTCCCGACCCCTGTCCATCTGACAGTGCGCGAAGATCCCCCAGGACAGAAGTGGTGTCACCATGGTCACTCCTAGGAGGCTCAGCCCTTCTGGCTGGCCCCTGACCCACTGGTCCTCCCACTGGGGAACGCATCCCCCTCTCACCCCTCCATCCGGACTTCTGCACCCTCCACTTAGGAGCGGCACCGCCAGACACCAGAACCGCTGGAACTCTGTTTACAGACACTCCACGTTCTCCTGACAGTAGGAGATCCCCCTGAACGGACGGCCTACCAGTACAGCCTAGGCTCCCCACCTGGTGTTCCCTCCTGGAACCACCCAGGCTCTGGGACCGGGTTTTGGGCACCTTGTGCCGCAGCCCATTCCCACTCCTTCTCCACGGAGACAGGACGTGAGTCCCTACACCCTTCCCATGACACCGGGACCTATCTGGGCTACCACCAACCTTTCCCACCACCTTCGGTTGGGAAATACCTAAGCCGCTTCCTTCCGGGTCACCCCCAGATGTTTCTCCAGACCCTCTGGAATCCACCAAAGGTCTGCCTCCAGTGCAAACTCCATGGGGTCAGAGAACTCGCAATCCACAGGGTGTTGGCATAGCTCTGGAAAACAGGGACTTAAAATATGCTCTCCAACAATTGAATCACACAGCCCCACACAGGTGTTAACCAAACTACCCTTCACCTAACCATCCAGTGCCTCAGAAAAGTACCCCACATCATTCTCACAAGACTGGTGAGACAGTGCCTGACTGTTGCTGTCTCTTAACCCATACTCTTCTGGCTGGTCTCCATACTCACTTACTAGGGCTACTATCATGGGGAACCCCTCTCCCTGCACCTCTCATCTAGAGTCAGTAGAGTGTCCCTCCCACTACTAGGAAAATGATCCCCTGTGCCAGTTCCCCAATCCAGCTCAGGGACACTGCGCACCACTGGAGTAACCTCACAATCCTGAACCCCCTGGTGTATGTCAACCCCCTCCTTGAAGTAGGGACCCAAATATGTGTATGTGTGTACCTCATCCTCAGTACTGGACCTAACACTTTCGCTGCCACCATCTGGGCTGGGCCTAGCCCTACTGGCTTCCCAGTCCAGCTCTCTCATTTTAATGTCATGGTCTAACAACATCCTTTTCTCCTCCCAGGCTAACTTAAGCTTCTCCAGTTCCACAGCAATTCTCCTTGCTTCCCGCCTGTCCTCCAGCTCCTCTGGGGACAAACTGCTGCTGCCTGGTTTAGAGGGTGCCCCCCTTCCCAAAAGCACCCCACCCTTGGAATAGGCTCCTCTGCCTCCATGCCGAGATCCCCAGACAGCTCACTCGCATGTTTGGCTGCTACCCAGGCCCTCAGCGCCTTTTGTAGCTCCTCTTTTCTGTTGAGGTCCCTTATTTGGATTTTGAGGTTTTTGCAGATCGCCTTCGATCCCTTAACATTGTAGGTTTCTAACCTCTCCTCCTCAAAGGGCACTTCCAAGGATGCAACAGATGATGCAATTGATTCAGGCATGTTGTACTGGAAAGTTCAAGTCCACAACCAATGGAAAGGCAAAAATAGACCAAAAAAAAAAACCAGTATGTGGTACGTACTGGTCTGCGATATGGTAGTAGCGCACACCAATCACTGTAAGTCAAGTGCAAACGCAAGTCCTATCCTCACCGCTGACAACCAATGTTAGAAATGGGATTTTTGGTAGGCTAGGGCGTGGGCCAAAGCCAGGCAAAAACCGCCACTCTAGTCAGGATAAGGGAGTTACACGTCTAAAATAACCCCTGCTCACCCCCTTGGTAGCTTGGCACGAGCAGCCAGGCTTATCTTAGAGGCAGTGTGTAAAGCATTTGCACATAACCAACAGTAATACAGTGTTCGCACTACAAAGGACACCACACCGGTTTAGAAAAATATCCAATATTTTTATATAATTAAAACAAGACCAAAAACGATAAAAATCCACAATACTATACTTAAAAGTTCACAGTTCAAAAATACGTTGATTAAAAAGAGTTCCTTGTGTGGATAGCTCTGTCCGGGCTACCATGGCGTCGTGAACACACAAATCCAAAACAGTTCTGGCTGACTGCGGGGTCGCAGGCCAGCTGCGGTGTCGGGAAGACCCGCAAACAGTACCTTTCAGAAATGCAGGGCGATGGGGCCCTTGAAGTCACTCGCGTTGCAGGTCGAGCCCCTTTCTGATGGGATCAAGAGCGCTGGCGCCAACAGGCGTCGGGTGCTGCGGTGCGAAGCGCAGCGGTGCGGCGTGCGGTGCCCCCAGGGTGGCGGTGCAAGCAGCGGCTCGGTGGCGGCGTCAGATTGCGTCGTCGGTGAGACCAGGGTCGCGGTGCGAGATGAAGGCGGTGCTCATCACGGTGCTAGCAGGTCGCGGTGCAAGCAGCTGCATCGTCGCGGCTGAAGCGCTGTCGTCGGCTGACGAGCGGGAGTCGATGGTGCCGGCGTCAGTGGGCCAAGGCTGCGGTGTGGGATGAGGGCGGTGCTTCGTGTGACTTACGAGCGGCGCCCTCGAACCACGGTGCAAGCAGCGGCGTCAATTTCGGCGGGAAGTGGCGGCGTCAGGAAGGCCAAGGCGTCCTCGTGAAGCAGGGCGGTGCGGAGTGCGGTGCCCACAGGTCGCGGTGCGAGCAGCGGCTCGGTGGCGGCATCAACAGGCGTCGTCGTGAGACCAGGGGCGCGGTGCGGCGTTGCGGCGGTGCTCTCTGCGGTGCCAAAGCTTCGGCGTGAAGCGAGGCGGTGCGGAGTGAGGTGCCCACAGGTCGCGGTGCAAGCAGCGGCTCGGTGGCAGCGTCAACAGGCGTCGTCGGTGAGACCAGGGTTGCGGTGCGGCATTGCGGTGGTGCCCTCTGTGGTGCCAAAGCTTTGGCTTGAAGCGAGGCGGTGCGGAGGGCAGTGCCCACAAGTCACGGTGCAAGCAGCGGCTCGGTGGCGGCATCAACAGGCGTCGTCGGTGAGACCAGGGTTGCGGTGCGGCAGTGCTCTCTGCGGTGCCAAAGCTTCGGCGTGAAGCAAGGCGGTGCGGAGTGCGGTGCCCACAGGTCGCGGTGTAAGCAGCGGCTCGGTGGCGGCATCAACAGGCATCGTCGGTGAGACCAGGGTTGCGGTGCGGCATTGTGGCGATGCCCTCTGCGGTGCCTTCAGGACATGGAGTCGGCAGTGGCGTCGTAGACGTCGTCGAGTTGGTGTTCTTCGGGTTGCAGCACAAAACACACAGTCCCCAGTGCTGCGGGTCGAAGAACTTGAAGTCTTTGCTGTTCCTGAGACTTTGTGAACAGGGGCAAGCTCTACCTCAAGCCCTTGGAGAGACTCACAAATTAGGTTGCAGAAAGTCCAGTCCAGGCCTTTCACTGCCCAAGACAGAAGCAGCCACTGCAGGTCAGCCCAGCAAAGCACCCAGCAAAGCAGTCGTTCCTTTTCGCAGCTTCTCCGGCTCTTCTTCTTGGCAGTCTTCTTGTTCCAGATGAGTTCTAAAGTTCAGGGGTCTGGGACCCAGCATTTATGTCCGAAAATCCTTTGATCTCTTAGGCAGAGAGGGCCTGTGCCCGGTCAGGCCAGTTCTGCCTTCTCTGGTGTGAATTCCTGGCAGGAGGTGGCGACGGCATTTGTCAGAGACAGAGCAGGCCCTTTGAGGTGCAAGGAAATATCCTCCCCCTTCCCCCATCGCAGCTCAGGTCTCTTCAGCCCTTTCCTGACCTACCTAGACCATCTGGCGCCCCTCCCGCTCCCCCAGCCTTCTGTCATCCAAAACCCAGACAGGCAATCCACATTCCAGCAGAGGCACACGGAATGACTGAGCAAGAAAATACCCACTTTCTAAAAGTGGTATTTTCAAACACAGAATGTAAAGATCACCTTCACTAAAAGATGCATCTTTAGATTCTGAGTTCAGGCATACAAAATTTTATTTTCTTACCGAATTCCCTGGGCCAGTTATGTTTATAAGATGTTATAAACAAACCTCCCATTCTGTCCTATGGGGAACTGGTAGCCTTGCAATAGTGAAAAACGAAATTGGCTGTAATTCACTATTAGGGCATGCCACACACACCAGGGCATGTCCTACCTTTCACATACATTGCACCCTGCCCACAGGGGTACCTTGGGCCTACCTGAGGGATGTCTGACATGTAAGAAAAGGGGAGGTTAGGGACCGGCCAGTGTGTGCACTGGCCAAGTCAACATGGCAGTTACAAACTGCGCGCAGACTCTGCAATGGCAGGTCTGAGTTACCGTTTTCAGGGCTACTCACGGGGTGGCACAACCAGTGCTGCAGGCCCCCGGGTAGCATTTGATTCACTGGCCCTGGCACACGCAGTGCACTTTACTAGGGGCTAACAAGTAAATCAAGCATCCAATTACGGAAACACCAATAATAACACAATTTACACAGAGAGCATATGCACTTTAGCACTGATTAGCAGTGGTAAAGTGCCCAGAGTCCTAGAACCAACACAAACAGGTCAGGGAAAAATAGGAGGAAAAAGCAAAAAGTTTGGGGATAACCCTGCAAAAAGGGCCATTTCCAACAGATATGTAGAAAGTGTTCAGTATCTCTGCATCGAAGGCATCATTTCCCTCTTGGTGAAGTGTAGGTAGATGGTGTATCCATTATTTGGTAAAAGAATAATCAGAAGCACATGAGAGGTTAGCGTTTTGTCAAAGCCTGTTGCTCGACTGCTGACGCAATAACTTGGAACCCTCGAGACATTGATCACAGCTACACATGGTCACTGCTTTCTCTGGGCACAAACGCTGGAATAGCAAGATCTTCCCATGCGCATGTCTTACTTTATGATAGGCCTGAACCATCCCACTATTTACACTCGGTTTTTATTTGTGGCAAAAAGGATACTGTTTATTTATCTCCTTAAAGTAAAAGCAAGGCTCACATTTAAAGACTTCTTGAATAATTACTTATGTACACCTCCTTTCCAAACATTTATTTAAGTTAATCAGTCTCCAGCTAAGAAGCTTGTAAAAATATTTAATAAGACATTATTACCAGATTCATCACAATGAAGCTGTAAATTACCATCACAAATTGCTGCAAATTGTTTAACAGGTGTGGCATGCCTCTTAGATTTAATCAGTGCAACCGTATTATAATATCCTAATGACAATGGAGAAGAAAGTCACATCGTTTATCCACTTCACGATTTGCTTCAGATCAGCAGCCACTGCCACTCAGTGAAAGAACCCGCCAAAATAAGCTTTTTATACGTCAACTTGAATCGTTGTAGATGAGGAGATGAAGGGGAGAAGGAAAAGGAGAAAGGAGACGGGAGAAGATAGGTGAGGTGTACGAGAGGGTGAAGGGAAGAGAGAGAAGAGGAAATAAGTCAGGGGAGGGAAGTCTAGGATAGAGTAGAGCATGTGAGAAGAAGGGATATAGAGCAGTGGGAGGGGAGAAAAGAAGAAAGAAGAGTAAAGCCAGGAGCGGAGAAGAGAGGTAAAGAGAAGAAATGAGAGTGCAGAACCTAGGAGAGGTTAGGAGAATTACAGGTGAAAGTAAGTCAAGGGTCACAGCGCCTCTCCCTGACTATGAGAAAAATGAAGGACACAGTTATTGTTAACAGACAATGACTAAAATGAATAAAATCGTTCAATAGTTCCATAAAAAATGACTTATACACACACTCTATATATATAATTGTATTTCTTAGACACCACTGCTACTAGTACGGATAGTGTTATTGTCTAGGTTTCCACTCTTCAGCCTCTACTTGAAAAGAAAACCTTTCCCACACCCTGGTGGCAGAGATCTCTCTGTGGTAAATGATAGGGGAAAGTAAAACAGATTATTACACTTGAAATAAATTGTAAAAATATTTGTTTGTGAAATATTCATATAAATTAATTTCATATATTTATTTTAAATGAAGAAAGAGATGTTACAGCACTACTAACTTAATTATAATGAAACATTTAATTAATTTGAATATATTATATTTAAATGTTTTCTGAAGTTCAAATAAAAAAATCCTATCTAAAGATAAAAAATGTCTTATCATGCAGTAAAATAATAAAAATTGATGTATAGAATTATTCAACAATAATTTACTATATTTCAATACAAATTCATGCTACATTAATTTTTACAATCAAAAAAGTTCTTGAAGAAGGCTCCTACCCCTCCTCTCTTGGGGGTTTGGAAGAAAAGGGTAGACTTTTGCATGGGCATGGAAATTCCTATTTTTAAGGCCAGGGGGTGTCCACAAAAACACCCTAAAATCTGGCAGAGATGGACAAACTATTGCGGCCTACACTTGGAGCCCCCTACCCAGGGAACAATAGATGTGTAAAATGTGAGATCATGCCAAGGATGTCTCCTATTCAATCTCAGTACCCTCCCAGACAGCCATGGTCTAGCTACAGTGGAAGAAAAATCAGTTTTCTCCCAGAGCGGAAAGCTCCTCTCAATAGGAGAGTGGCTTAGGAGTTGAAGAAAGATCTGCATGATGGCAGCGGGCTTTCAACTTGAAACAGAGGCTCCTGGTTAATTTTACAGCAATACAAAGAGGAAGTGCTACAGAAGGAGGCAGCAAATGCAAGAAATAGTTAAGACTGGGTGGTAGATTTTCTCCAATCACTGGCTAATGCACAGGATAAATGTGGAACTTCCACTACTCCCTCCTCAGATCATTCCAGGACCCGGGAACACTCTATCTGAAGAAGACTCCTGATGCCCTCTAAAAAAGAGGATTCACACAAGAACTGAAGTATTCCTAAATCCTGCTGGCAGCCAGGCACTGGAACTCTTTTTCAAGGGTCAAGTGGCTGGCCTACTACTTTCCTGCTTCGTAGGAACAATAAGGCAGGACTCCGATCCTAAGAGTGCCCAGCTGACCACTAAGGACTGGAAGGCTTGGAACCTGCAGGATACCTGGCTGGAGAAAGACCTAGTGCCAAAGAAGCTGGAGTTGGTTGTTTCAGGACAAACCAGTAGGAACTTTACCAGGGCTTTGAAAAATATGGAACTTAGTAAATTTTCCTACCTCTGGACAACCAGAACAAGGTGCTAAAGTGTGCAGAGGGAGGTAGCACCCAAAGCAGGAAAGAAAATCAAGTTTGTCCCACTCAGAGCTTTTTGCTGCACTGAAAACTGGTTAACTGAAACCTCATGGCCAAAAGTATCCAGCCTCATGGAGTCCTGTCTGGCCACGGCTTCCAGCCTTGCCCTACTGGAGGATTTTAATTTCCAAAAATGCTGCACAGTAAAACTTTGGACCGGGGCAAGATGGCAAATATCTATCTGACCTGCAAAGCAACATTGCTGGCTAGGTTTGTCCCACACCCAGCTTTTGGTCCCAAACCAACTGCTTTAGTGGGAGCTTTTTAAAAAAAAAATATGTTTATTAGTTTCATTAGAGACAAATACAATCAATAAATGCACATTTAATGCAGAATAATAAAGTCGAACAAACCCACCATGCTTTAGTGGGAGCTTGATGACAACGTATCCAACTTTGAGGAATTCTTGATGGCCACCGCCTTGGACTTTGTCCTGCTGGAAGATTTGGATTGCCATAAAAAGATGGCTAAGTCAGAAGGTAAAAACTTTGACTGGGACAACCTGCTTGGTGTATCTGGCCTCCGGTCCATCTCAGTTGGCCTGAAATTGCTCCTATGTCCTGTCAACTATGCACAGTAACTTTTTATTGGTGCTTTACTTTTTTATCTCTGGTTCCTCTTGATTTATTTTGATGATTGTCCTGTCTTTTTGCTCACCACATTTCACTTGAGATTTCTAAATTGGTTTTGGAATTTTATTGTGTTGTGTTCTTTACTTTAAAACTATTGGTACTGCTTGAACTTACCATGCACTGCTCTGAGGGTTGCCTGCTGCTTATTCCATAACTACCAGGGGTTAAACAGAGATTCTCTCAGAATTGTGTTTTGACCTAACCAGAGTGGGTTTATTGAGTAGGTAAAAATATGCTCCCTTCCTAATTAACAAAATAATTTCTGACATTGGTGGTCAGCAGTTGGGGATAACTTTTGAAGCTTTAGAATTAAAACTTGTTTTCAGATTTTTTATTGGTAAGAAGTACTTTAATTTATTACTGAATATATCATATTCTTGAATGTAAATTTTTTGATTAAATTTATAATAATAATACCAGCATTTGTAAAGCGCGCAGCTACCTCAGGCGAGGTGTCCTGGCGTTGGGGGCCGTCAGGAAGATTAAGCGAGCTATTGCTTAGAAATTGCCACCCAAGGTGAGGCTTTAACCATGTAAAATAAAACATTACAGATTTTTCTCTTTGTGCCTGAGGGTGATGGATCCTTTTTCCTGACAGGTAACGCCATACATTTTCTGATGCTTATATATCTTGGGTCTGGGTTAGATGGTAGAACAGATCATAGATTTCTGACAGCAGAACCAGAACAGACACTGTTGTCTAAAGCACAGAGGTTGCCAAACATGGTCACCGCAATTATACATTCATAATCTACTTTACTTGTGCTCTTGGTCTTTCGAGGTCTTAAATAATACTTTCAGTATATTTCCAAGCAATTTAGAGGAAAACAGTGGAATGAGGGTCTCCTCTATCTCCGATGTTAATTGGTAACTCACGAAAATAATGTGGTTTACATTTCATAGTGTTCTTCACCTAACCGATTCAATTGTTAAATCCTCAGAATACCCCTTTCAATCTTCTAGTTAACTGATGGAGAGGTAATTGCCAAATTGTTACTAATAACAACACTTTTTTTTCCATCTATTAAGGATCTGCTCCTTCTTGTACTAATTTTGAAGCCTCTTTCGAAGTACTGAGCATACAGTTGATAGGTGGTCAATCCCTGTACATATATCAATTCTACTGCTTTACACCAAGCTGTGAGCAAACGCCTCACCACTACTGTAAACTGAGACTTTGATATGTTAGTTATTTCTGAGCCACTGCAGAAGGGTGTAATTCGGGAATTGCCGTAATTCATAATCCATGTATCAATACCAGCAAACCAGAGATTTAGCAGTCAGCTTAGAGTATCTGGTCAAGCTTTCTTAAGATGACACCTCTTCAATAATGATGGCTTGGGCAGTGAGAATAATAAGCCAACTTCCGGTTTAAGTTGCTTAGGTAGTAATGGATCTGCTACAACCAGAGCTTCTCTCCAGATTGCACACTCAATCTGTTCAAAATTAAGTTTCTCATAAAACCATCCAACTGGGACGGAAAATCTCAAAGGCATTAACTTAGTGTTAACAATAACCTATTGATGTACAATGAATCCTCATTATTTTCTGTTGCTTCATTTTAAACCCTTGGATACTCTTTTGCATTTCAGGGTCAATTCACACTAATGAGTCTTCCAAATTAGGTTATTATGAATAACAAGCCCAAAATAATCATACATTTTAACTTTTGTTTTCCTTTCTTGCGCCATCCAGCTAGGCCAGTTTGTAATTCTTCATGCCATGAAAAAACATGCAATCGGTTTTAGATCAAATCATTATCATGCTATGTTGAGCAAAGTATTGAACCAGTAAATCAAGGCTGCTCTGTAAACCCCATGAGACGATTATTATGGGGAAGTAAAACAACATTGTAAAGCGTACTATATTTAGTGTAAGCAACAAGGCAATCGAGAAGATGGTTGTGTTGAAGAAATTCTAGACATTGCAAAAACTATGAAATATCAATTTATTCCAAACCAATTATTTCTCGGTAAAATTAAACACAGAATTAAAGTCCACAAAAGTGCAACACAATGGGGCATATTCTCAAGGACTCATCGCCGAATTAGCTGCACTTTACCGCCACGAAAGTGCCGATAGATTTATCGCCCTATTCACAAGCCTGCGCTAACAGCCCACATCGTCAGTTTACCTGCGATAGCTGCTGCCAAAAACATCGCCAAGGCTGACAGCGACAACTAACGCTAATCATATGCAGAGTAGGCGTTCCAGTGCAAAAACTCCCGATAACACCACTTCGCGATATTCTCAACGACCAGCCAGATCGGCGATGCGGTCCAAAAACAGGCGATAAGGCATGTTAGCAGCAGGGACTTAAGACCTGCTTTTTTCTGGTCTTAAGTAGGACGAAAACCTGCAGCATAAAGGGAGCCCAGCCCAGAGCCACATCTGAAGACCAACAGATGCCATGGAGCTACTAATCATGCAGCTTGGAGACCCAAGAGGGCCACAACACCCACCGCCACCACCCCAGGACCACCCCCACCCCCAGAACCACCCCCCCCGGACTGCCACCGAGGCAGCGCAGAACAAGACAGCGGACCTTCCGAAACGCACCAGCCTCAGAGACTTAACGCCAGAGGATGTCATTGCCCACTACAAGCTCAAAAGGACAACCATCCTCCGCATCCTGACCCACATTGCCCACAGGCTGACGGTACCAACACTGCGGACAACCAACATCCCTCCGCAGACAAAGCTGCTGGCTGTGCTGCACTTGTTGGCCTCTGGTACCTTCCAACCAACAACTGCCAGAGTTGGAGGAGTCTCACAGTCAGCCCTATCAAAGTTCCTCACACCTGTCTTGGATGCCATCATCAGCTTGATACCCCAGCACCTTCACTTCCCCCACACTGCGCAGGAACAGCTGGAGACCAAGCAAGGCTTCTACGCCATAGCTGGCTTCCCGCACGTGTTGGGGGCAATTGACTGCACACATGTCCTACTTGTGCCCCCTGCCGACACTGCACACAATTACCGCAACAGAAAGCACACGTATTCCATCAATGTGCAGGCAATAGTGGACCACTGGGGACTGTTCACCAATGTCGTCGCCAACTTCCCAGGCAGTGTGCATGACTCCTACATCTTCCGACATTCCATCATCAACCAGCGCTTTCAGGATGGCACCTATGGAAATGCACTGCTCGTTGGTAAGTACCAACAGAACACACCACACACCTCAACTCCACAATCATACAACTCACAACTGTGGGAATGCACACGTAACAAAATCACATACAACATGCCAACCAACATGCCCACCTACCAGACACGACAACACAAGTAACTGTGGTGACAGGGGCCAGACATGTAGACAAACCATCCACAAAGGCATAGCCCCTCTGCCACACAAATGCAGAAGTTGGGGAGAGGTGGGAACCAAGAATAAGCGAAGGAGGCAATGGACCCATGTATAAGAATTTACACAATGCCAATAGTGTGGCGGTGATGGGCTGGACAGTCTTGTGTATGCAGAGCACAGACAAGTCCATGTGGACATATACTGCTGGTGTCTGTATTGTTGTGGACAGTGGACGCAACCATGTCACCTCAGGCAGTGGGGAAGACCTTGGACATGTAGCTATGTCCCCCCCCTGTAAGCGTAAGCGTAGTGGGCTGGGCCAGCGTACGCCAGTCCAGCGCAGGAGTGTGAATAAACAGCCCAGGGCTCTGGCCGTGGCTCACTTCCGGGATGGCCACCAAAGTAACTCCTGCGTGCGTCTCTGTGTCCGCCATATCCTGACCATAGGCCCACACACTCGTGGCCGACCACCTTCAATGGCCAATTTTATACCGGCGACGAGGTGGCTACATCACATGCCACCCGGCGCACATCTCGTCATCGCCTGCAGGGGCGTGTCTGCCAGGGCGGCGCCCCTCACCCTGCCACGAGGCCGCCGGCATGACTGGTAGTGCCTGCGCGATCCTGTTCGCCTGCTGCACCCCAGCCCGCTGGACCCCAGACCCGTCCGGTGCACAGCGGTGATTGCCCGCCCCTGCGCACCCAGCCATCACTGCTCACCTGCCGCCACCGGCGTGTCTCCAAGAGGGCCCACCATGTGCCAGTGCAATCCTCAAGCCCGAGGCCCGCGAGCTTGGCAGCCTCCTCAGCCGAGCGCTGGCTTCCGCGCAACATGCCCCCAGCACATACTGCAGCACCGCGGAGTTCTGTTTGTGCTGACTGCTCCCTCCGGCCTACACTGCGGTCCAGCAGGTCTCACACAAATCAAATCGAATCCGGACCTCCAGGCCTACTGCATCATCGCAGGCTGCACACCCGCTCAGCTCCTCAGGTGGGCCTACCTCAGTGAACCGCAAGTCATCGCCACGTGCCGTTAGGCCCATGCCGGACGCAGTGCCTCAGGTGCCACTACCTCTGTGCACCACAAGTCACCGTCCAGCCTGCAGGCCTACTGCATCATCACAGGCTGCACACCCGCTCAGATCTTCAGGTGGGCCTACCTCAGTGCATCGCAAGTCATCATCCCATGGGGCTACCCCACAAGTCCGCCTCCAGCAGCCAACAGCATGTCCTCAGTAACGCCACTGGAGCCCTTCACAGTCACGGGGCCACCCCGTCCCAGGCAGGCCACAGGAAAGCCTGGGTGGAACGTCTGGAGACGTACTCCGAAGCGCACGACATCCCAGCGCCGCGGTGGCGGCCCACGCGTTGGCGTATGAGGAGTGTGAAGAAATGTCCCGGGGCTCTGGGCGTGGTTCAATTCTGGGCTCTGGGCTCTGGGCGTGGTTCAGTTCTGGGCTCTGGGCGTGGTTCAGTTCCGGGCTGGCCACAAAAGTAACTATGGCGTGTGTCTCTGTTGTAGTGTCTGCGCCACCCGGCCCTTAATCGACAATCCTGCAATGTAGCATGCACCCGGAGGGCAGGCTCGCCTGAATGGATAAATAAAGGAGCGCAAGACCGCTCGGGGTCTTGGCTCATACATGCCAACTGTTGTGTGTGTACCTTCATTGCTGCAGCATAAGACAAAGGCCTAGCCTCAATCGCAGCGCGAGTTCAGCCAGGCCTGAACTCCACATCTGTGTCCGCCCTATCCTTACCATGGGCCTACACACACGTGGCCGCCCACCTTCAACGGCCAACATTACAGTGTTGTTGTCAGGCTTGCGGACATGCGCAGACAGGCATGACAATGGTGTGCCGTAGGAGTGCAAGTGATGCAACAGCGCAGCGCACACAAGTAAATAGGCCCAGGGGTGGGAGGAGCAGCTGTGAGGCTACGTAATACACATTGACCCCGCACATTTGCCAGAAGCAATACATGGCAAACATAAATCCCAAAGTCACACAAATCACACACCACAAAACTTGTAAGTCTGCCAACACAGCGTGCAGAACCACCAGTTTACACTAATCTCACTTACCTCTCACAGGTGATCAAGGATATGCACTCTGCCCGTGGATGATGACACCCCTCCGAGCCCCGAACACCCCGGCCCAGAGGCAGTACAATGTGGCCCACAAAAGCACCAGGGGCATTGTTGAGCGCACATTTGGCATGTTGAAGTCACGTTTCAGGTGCCTGGACATCACAGGTGGTAGACTCCTGTACAGCCCAGAAATAGTGTGCAAGATGATCATTGCATGTTGTGTTTTGCACAACATATGTGTACGCAGCAATGCCCCATGGATCCAAGTGCCAGATGCACCGGACGATGATGAGGAAGATGAGGCAGGTGGACCACACCCCACTGCAGCTGCAGCAGGAATAGCCCGAAGGAACACAATCATTGACAATTTCTTCGCATGAGCACGTCACATTGTGGCAGTCCTTAGCAATCATGGAACAGTACAAAATGACCGCATGAACAGCATGTGCAAATAAATTCATTGCAACACACATTCCCTGTGTGCATGTCAGTCCTCTGCATTAGCACATCACTCTGACAAGTGTAAGTGCACCATTAAGTGCTAACAATCTCACAAATAGCAAATAGATGGTGGGTATGTCACCTCTGTACAGAGAGGCTGTTCAGGGTGTCACGTATTCGGAATGCCATTTCAGGGTGTCAAATGTAGTACGTAATCCCTCTCATCAGCGTATCAAATGTGTACAAAAACATGACATGAAGGCTGTCATTGGTGTCCAAAAAAAGACAACAGGGTGTCACTTGGGGTCAAATATGGAATTGCGGGTGTCATTTGGGGTCAAATATGAACCACCCTGATGCAGAGATGCACCCTGTGACTCAATTCCCACAACATGAGCATAATGGACGTAAGGGGATGGGGGCACAGTGAACACCTCAGCAACATGGGAGATGCACACCAGCTAAAAAGCCAGCAGGAATACCGTGCCGGAAGGCGAAGCAGTGACATGCCCCCCCAAATCCACATCACATTTCCAGAATGCAAGCAGATGACAAACTAACATTAGGGATGAAAGCTCCTTTGTCTGTACTAGAAGGCAGTGGCACATCTGCACCTCCGACCTTGGAATTGCATTCGCCCGGCACCCCCTGAGAGATACCATAGCAGCTGATGACGACTCCCACACTGCGCGCAGCGCTAACCAATGGACAACGTATACACACCCCACACACAGAAGACCTTGCTCGCAGTTGTCTTGCATGGAATGACCTTCACACTTACGCACAGACCATCCCAGGAGTCCAACCACTGCACACTAAAACAAATCATTGCTCCGAGCTGTGGCATCCACATGACTTTGACTTTTTTTCACACACGTCAATGTATTTCCTACATTGACGTGGGGCTAAGTTGGGAAATTGCGAGATTGTTGTTTAGGAGCAATGAGGCCACAGCTAGTTCACACATTCCCAGTCATCTCACTGCCTATCTGGGTCACGGTCAAACATGCGCATTGATATCAGTTCCCAGGGAGTACCTTTTTTTGGAATCACTGCCCCTATATTCATCCATACTTTCATGCTTGCTTGATCATTGACAAAACACATCTGTGTGAATTAGAATGTTTTAATCACATTCGGTGGAGTGTTGAAGCTGGACCAGTACATGGCCATGCAAACCCCACTTTACATTGTTGCCCCATGGAGGGCCAGCCAGAGTCCTTTAGGGATTGACAAGTTCATCGGAAGAGGAAGAGTGCAGTCCGCAGTCTGATTGCTGTGTCATTGGTTACCAAAACAAATATGGCAGTCCATGTCGAGGGCCAAGGTGAGTGTCGCAGAGTGTATCGGGGGACAGTGGAAGGTGTTATCCAGGGCATGATGCGGAGGGCAGAACCAAGCTGAAACAGGCCATATGGCAGAGATGAATGCTACCGCTTCCTTCTTACCACAAAGGCAGTATCATCCACATCATCGTCCTCTGATGAGTGATGTGCCTCACATGTGGGTGGTGGTGTTTTGTCTGCAGCACTATGTGGCACTGACACATCAGGGGCCGGAGGTGGAATGTCTGCCGCACTGTGTGGCAGTGACACATCAGGGGCTGGAGGTGGATTGTCTGCCGCACTGTGAGGCACTGACACATCAGGGGGCGGAGATGTGGATGGAGTAGTAGCAGCAGCATTTATCTGCACCAGGCCTTGTGGCAGCAATGCCATGATGAGGATCTGCAGGGCATGGAAGATCGCAGCTACATCTCACTGGTGTGCAGCCGTGGCAGCCATTCTTTCCGCCTGCATCCGCTCCATGTTCTCCATGGTCCTCCGCATGTGTCCCAGATCCCAGCTGTCATCACTGGAGCCACTCTGACTAGACAGTTGTTCTTGTCTCAGAGTCATGACTCCAGCTATGTCAGCCATGGCTTGTTAGAGAGCATGGAGCGGACTGTGGGTGTCCGTTAGGAACTGTAAGTGGTCCCTGATGGGACTTAGACACCCACGTATGGCATCTAGTTTGGCTGCCATGAGGTCGAACCCCACCCGCACCTGATCAGCAATCTCCTTCTGGCCCTCTAACACACGGCGTTGGAATGCCATGTGTTGGTCGTGGGGGTCCTGGGAGACAGCCGTGGTGGTGGGTGCTTCCTGCTGTGTGGTCTGTGCAGGGAGTGGGGTCTCATCGATGCAGCTGGGCTGCCCTGCTCCTGGGGGTGGGGTGCTGAGGGTGTCCATGAGCTGTTGGAGGGTGTCGGTGTCGATGGTTTGGAGGTCCTCTTCATCATCAGTGAAGAGATGTACGGTCTGCTCTGCAGGAGGTGTTGATTCTCGCTCTGCAATGTGATGGGGAGATGCAGTTTAACAGTGTATTCCATGTATGTTCACGCAAGTTGACAAACAGACTGCATGACAATGTACATTGTGACGGTTTGGGAGGAGATGCCTATTTGATGCGGGACAGTGGACACTTCTACACCATCAGGGATGTGGGGTTGTACTTGTACATTATCATCTCACAGTTTCCTGCTATGCCAAATGTGATTGGCCAGTTTCTACACACAAGCGGCAGCAGTTGTGTCCTCTGTTCTGTTGTGAAAGTGTTGCAGTCTGTACCACATTGTTGTCAATGTTGATGTGCTCTGTTTCTTATGTGTGTGTGCTGCATTGTGGGAGAGTCGCCCCTGCAGCTCTGATTTTGCTGGCCCTTATCACTTTCAGGCGGTGTGCCTTTCACTTCTGTGCTTATGCAGTGCTGAGATGTTGCAGACTTGGGTAAATTGGGCTCTTGGTGGGAGTTGGGACTCTTGGGCATGGTTTGTCCGCAGATGTCTTGTTGACGTCAGGGGTTGTTTGTGCACGTGGATGTGTCAGAGTGTGACCTGCTCCTTTACGGATGTGGTCCACACTCAGCCACCTCAGTGTCGTGGCGTGCACCATGTCATGATAATTGGACTGCAGCCATGCTAACCGTCATGCAGTGTCACTTGCATTGTCAGTGTGGCTCACGGACCCGCAGCTTTGCTGGGTTCAGCACATGTGCATGGGTTTGTTGTGAGATTAGTGATGTGTGGGAGGGCCCCCTCTGGGCACATTGTCGACGGGGGCCTACTTGCTGTTTCTATGTGTGCTGCAGTGTGCCAAGGAGATCAGGGACATGATCCAGAGTCATTGTGGGTGTACACTGTGCTTTACTTAATTGTGCATGTGTGCCATTGTGCCCATCTCCCCCCTTCCCCCAGTCCCTGGTCATTACTCACCGTGTTACTGTTGGGTCAGGTCATGTTGAGCAGTGTCCGGTCCCCCAACTCCTGCCACCGTCTCCCCACTGATGACTGTGGACACCATTTTCTCCATTTCATCCAGCTCCTGCTGTGGCGCTGGACTCCCACCTCCAGTCTGCATTGCTGCTTTCCGGTTGTTGGCGAGTTTCAGCTTGGTTTTGCACTTCACATCATTCCAGCGCTTCTTGCTGTCGTCCACTTCCCTTCTCTTCACTCCGACTGCATTCACCTTGGCCAAGATGGACTGCCATATTGCATTTTAAGTTGCCAATGACACAGTGGAGGTGATGAACAGTTGTTGGTGGTGTTCTATCACCTCCATAATCAGGATCTTGTTTTCCTGCGGACTGAATCGCGGGTTCCTCTTCTTCTTCTCCTTGCCCTTCTCCTTCCCCGAGGTCCCTGGCTGGTCCTCCGGGGGGTTTGTGGGGTTCTGGTTGGCCTCTGTTGTTGCTCCAGCTTCCTCCATGGTGCTTCTCAGTAGTTTGTGTTTTTTTTCTGTTTTTTTTTGGCAGCTTCTATGGTGATTTTTCCCACCTGACGTGGGAATAGCAAGCCTGGCGCTGCTTATCACTGATGTTTTTATCGCTGTTGGGCCCATCGCCACTTTTTTCACGTTCGGGTTTCCTTTTTTATCGGCGTTCCGGTGATTTTAACGCGGACATTTGATGCGTTATCGGGATACTATCGCCTGTTGCCGGCGTGTTGAGAATACGGCGTTAGTTTCCCATGATAGACGGCGTTATGTAAAGTTGCGTTAACCTAGTTTGGCGATAATTATCGCCCGTTCTTGAGAATATGCCCCTATGGGGGTAAATAAATCAATGCCAAGCAGCTTTGAATAGTGGAGCATTTATATTTTTTAAACCTCTAAGCAGTGGGTGGAGTTGTCCGGACTCAGAAATGGCTGCAATGTGCTAAAGCTCCTCCAGACACTCACACTAGCTGACCAATATCCTGTGTACAACAGACCATGAGCCTCCCATTAACATATAATAGTATCCCTCGCATCAGACTGCATCAGCATTTTCCTGCTGGGATCGTGTCATAGCCCTAGCAACTTAGTACAGAGCAACCAAACACTTTCTCCTGTGCGGAGAGGGCAGGGCTGGGAAAAGCCGATAGGTCCAGTGTCATTGGTCAGAGAAATGGCGGTCACCGAAATGTGAAACTCACCATCCACTCACATGAAACAATCAAAGAAGGGTAGTGTTGTGTATGTGGGAAGGGGTGACAATTACCCTTCCACTGCATTTGCAGACACGTCCCGATGGAAATAGTTCAAGACTTGTGGTACCTTCTGCCACAAATGGGAAATTACCAAAAATTGGACGGTGAGAATTGCGATAAATATGCTTTCACATTATGGCTTCTTACCCAGAATTCCTTGCAAATGTCAAAAAAATGCATAAAAACATGTTTTCATCTTACTTGCCTAGGGGTATCGCTGCGGTATTCGGACACTACGTTGACTGGCACACAAAGAACCCAAAATATCCTGGGCTATTCCTACAGACCCAGGGGAATCCAGAGTGGTGTTTCTTCCATGGATACCAGCATGTTCTTTTTGCCTTGCAAATTAAAGTTTTATTCCAAAAAACAATTTTGGCCACATTTATGTAAGAGGAATCTCATACACTTCAGAACAATAGCAAAAACATTCTAACCCTGCATTCCCACATGTCTACTCCGATTTATGGTACACTATGTGTGGGTGGGCCTAGCACACTTGATAGGAATGGGCCAAAACTTAACTTGTGCTGACCACATTGACACTATATTGTCTTCACATGGTCCCAGTTTTTTGACCAGTGTCATAGGCCCATCCACAAAAGTGGGTTATTGTTTTTATCAGAAGTGCGGCAAAGCAGGATGTTGAATTTTTGTGAGTCCTTCTAAATTCCAAAACAATTCCCTCAGAGAATTGCATGGGAAATCTGATTTTTGCCAACATTTGATGCTTGCAGGTCATTCTCGATAGGAAACAGTAGTGGGATCCATGCGAGTCATACCACCCTGGACTCCGCCAGGAGCCTAGTTTTGACAAATGTCTGGGGTTGATAGGTTACAGAGGGTGATGGACAACCCCATGGCCTAGTTAACAGAGCTATCCCTCATCCTGAATGTTTGAAATCTTTTCCACATTGCAATTTGGGACCTGTCCTGGGTAACAGGCCCATTCACACAAGTGGGTTACTGTAAGTCAATATGCACAAAAACACACATTTTGTAAAACAACCCCAAAAAATACCATAAATCAGAGTGCTAGGAAAAACATCTATTCCTAAATTCAGATTCTTCATCTCCTTTTAAAAATGCATAGCATTCCTTCATACCCACTTCTCAATCCAAATACATTACCTTATGAATTATATATGTTCAAAATACAATAAAACATCATTATAAGCCCCAGCTTAGCTGATTACTCTGGGTATGGCATATCTTTAAACAATTGACAAACTTTATATTTCTGCAATCAGAAGAGTTTGACGGGCATAATAGTATATTACATTTGTTTATCTGCCTTCAGGGCAAACAATAACAGATGACATCATTGTCATCCATTACTATTTTTTCCAATTTACTTCCTCTATTTGTAATTAATATTTTTGGAAAATCCATAAGCAATCTATGTAAATGTCCCCTTGCTGAATTAATAATTTTGTCTACTTTTCAGAAATGTATAACTTTCTGGAATCATTCATGAGTTTCACAACTCTGTCCCCTGCAAATCAAACTGCAAGTAGCTAGAAACCACAAAAAAGGAATATTGACCGCCATTTATAAAATTCCAAAAACTGTGAGACAGGAAGATGATGATCTTGGCATAGCACAGCTTTTTGTGATGCCATTAGCTAAACATTATGCAAACTTTTATTTATTTATTTATTTTATTTGTTAGGCGCACAAATCATCCTTGAGGGGATCTCTTGGTACCGAAGCCGTCAGATACAAGTCACAATTCTATACAATGAATTAAGATCGAACAGCCATGTCTTCAGAGGTTTCTTGAAGAGGATTAGGTCTGAGCAAGGGTAGCTGATTCCAGTGCTTGGGAGCCAAGAAAGAAAAGGAGCGGCCACCATATCTGGCGGTATGGATATGTTTGGGGCATAGCAGTAATAGCTCACTGGATCTGAGCCGGCGTACAGGGATATAAGGCTGCAGTTTGTTTTTAAGATAACATAGTACCCTCTCGTGCAGTGATTTAAAGCCAAACATATAAGTTTGAAGATTGCACGCTTTTTTATAGGAAGCCAATGGAGGGAGCGTAATAAAGGTTCAAAAGGAGATCACGGAGGAAGATTACAGATAAGGTGTGCTGCTGTATTCTGTACCACCTGAAGTCTGGAGAGAAGGCCTTCATTCATTTTGACTATCAGGGAATTTCCATAGTCCAGGCGGCTCACTATGAACACCTGGACTAAGGTCTTCCTAGCGTGCAGAGGGGCCCAATGAAAAGCCTTCCTAAGCATGAACATCAGGCCGAAACAGGTTCCAGAGATGGTTTTAACATGTTCATTCATAGAGAGATTATCGTCCGAAAAGACACCCAGATTGTTAACCATTTTTTTGGGTGTTGGGGACTTGCGCAATACTTTGTTCCAATTTTTTTTAAAAACCTACATTTTGCCACATTTTGGCTATTTTCTCAGTTCCCTCCAGAGAAACCCCCAAACCCTAGAAACCTTCTGAAAACTCAAAATGTGGGGGAAAATTACACAATCAATTTAGTCCTGGAAATCTTTTGTGGAAAAACCTCTGAAGGCTTAAGCCCAACCATGCACCAAATGTCAGAAAAGGGCCCAATACCCCTAGCAATCAAGGGGTTAACTGTACCAATGCAAGTTTACGGATAGGTGTTATTGCACCATTTTCAATTTTGGAATGCCTGCAATGGCATGCAACTGTGAGGGAGATTTTGCAAAAAAGTGTTTTTGTGGACACTCAAAATAGAAAGTCACACGTTCTGCCAGAATCAATAAATAATAGCAAGAGCTTTACCATCTGTATTCCAACACATCATTCAATAAAAATAGTACTCCAAGTGTGTGGGTAGGACTATCATGTGCGACAGGAAAGGGATGAAAATTGAAACTAAGCCAATCGGTCTTTTGAGGATCAGAAATGATACCAAATTCCTCTTGGTGTCACTGTAGTATTTGTGCCTAGATGCACGTCTGCATCCTTGGAACCCTTCAATTCCCAGGCATTTCTGAAAACTAGATATTCAGGGACATCCAGGACGGCGTTGCTTGTTTAGGTCCCACTTGTTTTCTTTACCCAAAATTCTCTTACAATTGTCAGGCTATGTCAAAAAAGAAACACTTTTTTTTATGAAGAAACTTCTACAGCCATTGTCTCCTTCTCGCCTGGCCTCTCTCCTATTGTTGGCACACACAGAATTCCCACTTTTCTCCATCTTTGAAATTAGATCACTGCTGAGCTGCATCAAAGTGAGACCTAGCTCTAAAACAGCATCTATCATCAAATCATTGACAATTACCTTGACCTGCTTTTCATCCTGAAAATGTATCTTTGGAAGGATACTGCAACTGTAATTACATCCACCCACTTTATATGGCTGTAATTGGAACCTGCACCCACAAGAAAGTAAAGGAAGTTGATGCTGTACAAGAATATTAAGTCTTGTCATTTTCATTTCTAACATTCATGTCAGCAGAATATGAGTCCTTACTGGTCAGATTCATCCTCCCCAGCGTACTTTACTCCTCCTTGTTTATAGACCTCCATCCATAGCTTATCTTACACTGGTTCCTTTTTATAGAAACAGAAGCAGAAATCTGGAACACCCTCATCTATTATTCTTTCAGACTACAACACTTGGCTCAACAAATTTGACTCTGGTGTCAGTTAATCTTCCATTTCTAATTTTGTGCCTCTTGACTTACATGTCTCTGGACTTCATATATGACCAGGCATACCTGGGATGCTACCTTTGGGGTGTATGGGTCTCTACCTATCTCTGACAAATCCCCACTTGTATGGAATGATTACTATGGCATTCAATTTGGCATTCTTCTTACAATAACAAGTCTCGATCCCGGTATAGGTGCAAGATATGCATCTGACTACCTATGACTATGCAAACAAAACTTAAATCATTCTGCTCCTTACACCATGCCTCCTGACAACTGAAATTTAGAAGAGCCACTTAAAAACTGAACACCATCAAACCCAGAGCATTAACTTGCAGTGACTGATCCTTATATGAGCTATCTTTACAGGCATCCTAACTAGAAGAACCTCCCTTACCTGACAGTAGAGTCAGACATCTCCAAGTTATACTCGACACCAACCTCCTCCTTAGAACATCAAGATGACTCAATCACCAGATCCTCCCTCTAGTGCTTATAACACTTTTCTCGTACTTTGGTCTCCTGCAAACAGTATCAACAACCATTGTACTTGTGTTATGCAGTCTCGACTGGGCCAATGGGCTCTATGTAGGGGCACTTAGATTTTTTCTTCATAGGATCCAGCAGATGTAGAACTCTACATTTGAGAGTCTGGGACCTCTCCACTTCAGCTTTAGAAGCTTTTCATTGGCATTTGATAGGTGAATCTCTTTCAAGGCTGTCTGCCTCACACACATGGCAGTCAATTCAACTGCCCCTCTCTTCCTGTCAAATATTTTTTTGAGTCCTGGTGTATCTTTAGGCTCCCGTGTAAATGGTGTCTGTGCCCAAATTTGGATTACAAGTTGGTCAACTTTTGTTCATAGGCTTTGTGTTTCCCCACATGATTGCACATGCATCACAGGTCACTAGAGAGGAAAATATATGGTTTTAACATGCAATCAAACTGCAACAGCACATTATTGCCCACTACAACTTTTAAAACTCAGACTGTAGCTCAAAAGCCACGTAGCACAAAAAGCAACCAAACGTTATCAGTTCAAAAGCCATGTCTTAAAAATAGATTTCCCTAAATACTACAAATTCTACTTAAGAGGCTTTTTTCTATACAGTACACAAACCTATCAGTGCCAGTGCACCTTTGTTAAGTCGCAGATCATCTGGCTTTTCGAGCATTCATTAAAACTTGGTGCTTCCTTTTACTTTAAAAATAAGGGAACTATAAGCCCAAAGAAAGCAATAAGTTGCCAGGTTTTAAGTAGGTGGCCTCCAGTAATCCCTGGAAGATGAATGCAGATACAGGACCTTCTATATTAGCAAGTACTACTTACTTGCATACACTCTGGTTGCACTCAACATTGCAGATGAATTCAAATATCAGGCTCTAAATGAAACAACCTCCATTCCTTTTGGGACTGTGATGATCACAACCTCTATTCCTACCACATAGACCATAAATCACTGTACCATGGCTTGAACTGGACCTCACACTCCAAATCTATCAAAAGCATTGTAGTTCATTCTTCCCAGTCTGACACCATATCTCAGTCTTGATGTTGACCTAAAATCTAGCGCAAATGTCACCTCAGAGCAAGAGACTGGTTCTTTACTTAATATTATACCCAGCATAACACAAGATGCCAACCCAGAGCTGCTACCTACTGATTATCTGTTACTATGAACCACTGGCTATCCCAGCTAAGTCAGAAATCTACCAAACAACCAGTGAATAGTGCAACTCCCTCCGCAACTCCCTCCGCAGCACAATCAAATAGATCAACATGCTCTCAAAAGCCACAATAACCGAAACAACACAGTGTTATAACACCTTTTTCTAAAACAACATAATGCAATCTGTAACAGTTTTAGTATATTAAAAAAAACTTTATTTCATCAAAAAACATTTCCTTAGTTATAAATATGCAAGTAATTCATCATATCGATCATATAAAACCTTTATTATAGTTATAATTTAACATTAACAAATATGCCTTAAATTCATTCTTATGATTTTTATGACAATGTTTTCACCTGAACTTTACTCATCCAAACTCATAGTTAAAAAGTTTCCTAATTACAGAAATAAATCTAATAGACAATGCGAAAACACATTTCTTTACAATTTGTTAAAGTGTCCATCCTTGTCCATTGAAGCAATAAAACAGTGTTTAGACAGAATATCGGAACCAAAAATATCTTGGGACTAAGGGGCTCATTATGATGGCGGGAGGACCGCCACCGCCGGCCCGGCAGTGGCGATCCTCCCGCCATCAGAATGAGATTTTCCCACCACCAAATTAGGATGGCGGTGGGAATCACAAAGGTTCCGTGGCGGACGGAAAGTCCGTCCGCCATGGTTCCGCAAGGCGGTCCTTTTTCGCCCGCCTTGCGGAACCCAGAACCAGGGCAATATTGCGGCGGTGCCGTGCAGGCACCGCCGTAGCGATTATGATATGCCCTTCAGCCTGTCTTTTGCAGCGGATATCCTGCCGCAAAAAGACAGGCGGAGACTGGCTTTGGGGGCCCGTTCCGGGCCCCCTCTGCAGGGGGTGGGGAGGGTGCACTGGGGGGGTACCCATGGTACCCCCTTGCAGTTCCATGCACAAAGTGGCAGGCACCACGCGGTGCCTGCCACATGGAAATGCACAACATGGCCATTTGACATTGCGGCAGGTGCTGCAGCCAGCAGCACCCGCCGCAATGTTAAATTGCCAGATGCGACCGCCGCAGTGGCGGTCACATCATAATTAGGGGTGCGAGACTGCCGCATGGCAGGCGGGTGGTCCCATTACCGCTAGGATGGCGGGCGGACTCAAATCCGCCCGCCATCCTAATGACCCCTAAATATTGTGTCAAGAATATCTAGGACAGAAATATTGTGAGGGTAAGTTTCTATAGGTAAGTAAAGTTTTACTATATGTAGCTCCACATCTATGTACCTTGACGATATATATATATATATATATATATATATATATATATATATATATATACATATATGATCATGTGATCAAGGGCTTCAGAGCCCGAAACGCGTCATGGCAACATTCATGCACTTAAAATAAACTGGCACGAAGAAATTGGAGTCCGTTTCTCTTTTTGCGAGTTCCTGGGGAAAAAAAGGACTGCAAAGCTGAAAAATTGATATATATATATATATATATATACATATACTTTTGCATTGCTTGCCCATGAAAAAGGGCGTAAGGCCAGAAACGCGTTGGCGAGAAATATTTGGACTGTTATTGGTACTCGAAGTAAGCTCCGTGTTTGTGCAATAAAGACCTACCTGACTGAGCATTTCGCATTGGGGGCACCTCTTTTCTTCACATAAATACGGCCGGCCGTGAGATGGCGCGACCGCAAGACTCCAGCGGCCCACTGCTGCGTAATGGGGCAGCAATGAGCGGGACAGGAGGTGCGGAACACGTGAGGTTTGCTTCGTGAAATTTGTCCCTGAAATAACTTGAAGCAGAGCGGAGGTAGGAGCAAACGCATTGTGCGGTGAAGGAGTAGCAGTGAAACGCGGGTGCCAGCATTCATCCAGGCGCCTGGGTTTTGTTTCGTTTTGTGATTTGCCCCAAGTTTGTATGCACCATGACCGCCGACACGTTACGAATGCGGGAAGCAGCAGCGTGTGACATGTTCGATAATTCCCCAAGTGGGGATCAGCCATCCAGTTCCTCCATACATCTTGTGCCTGACTCGAATCCCACCATGCGTGAGCTTTTTAGGAAACTCGAAAAGATAATGAAAGCAGAGCAGGCGAAGTGGTGGGAATTCAGGTCTTTAAGTCGATACCTGGAAGTGGGACGTATACCGAGGGGGCTTCGCATCATGCTAGCCCCGAGCTATGAGAACCCTGACCCGAGAATGCTTTCAGAGTGGGCTGAATGTAATTTGGAGTCGTCACGAAGGTTGGTGGTACTTCTGGTAAAATATGCTGAGAGTGATCGAGAAGCACTCCAAAAAGAAATTGATATCTTGAATATTGAAATTAATAAAGTGGAGGTGACTGCCCAGATCACTAAGTACAGAGAAGACATGGTCTCACGTTTGTCTCGTGAAGAGGTGGTAATAAAGAAAAGAAAGGCTTTCAAGTTTCAGCGCGACAAACTTGATTACGAACATGGCCGTATATTTACCTTCTCAAAAAAGTACGATAATGTGAAAATGCATGCAAAGACGACTCCTTTAGAATCAGCCACAAACACAGTATCTAATGAATTGCCCTCTGAGACGTCAATATCGGATTTGAGTTCGGCAATTGATAGCGGCTCAGAAAATGAATGTACAAGAGCTCAAAGGTCGGGGTTTCAGAAGTTTTCCTTGGCGCAGGAGGTGGATTGCCTGCGCCAGGACAGGCGACAAACACTTCGTCCACATGCACAAGGTGTAAAAGGCAACTCGCAAACAATAGAAAAAGATGGGAAAGACGACAATGCTGCAAACAGCGCAGGCAAAAAGCAAAACAACAGAAAGACAAGGAAACAATGGAATCGGAAATGAGTATCGGTATGCAGAATTGTGATGCCCAAACTGTCATCAATCTTACAGACATTGTTTTAACTGAGAGTGAGAATTCTATACTATCTTTAGGTCTATCATTCAGTCCTAGTAGCGATTTTAATTACGCACAAAGTCGCATAGATATGTACAAATTTGTGTGGAAGTTAAAATTACAAAAATTTCATCTCATGCAAGGCACTGATAAAAGAAATCAATGGAAGGGGTCATTAAATATGGATACAAGCGCTCCAAATTTAACTGTTGGTGATGTAGGGCTTTTACGAGATCTTGAAGAGCTGCAACAAGAAGGTGATAATGTAATGGCAACTCATAGCCAATTATTAAATAGACGAGACATTGGTGTTTTGACCCCATTCAAACCAAAATCTACATTCTGTCCTGTGATGATGAGGGACAACATCGATGTATTTCACGAAAAGGTGTCACAAGAATTGAAAATCCTTTACAAAAAACAGGGTGAAATTAAAAAACGTTACACCGTCCAGGATGATGCCTATTTCAAATTAATGAAAAAATTGAGGCTCAACAACAATATAATTGTCAGACAATCTGATAAAGGCGGCAACGTCATACTCTGGCCTCGCGATATGTATATGACTGAGGCCTTAAACCAACTTAACGACAAAGACTGTTACAGACGGAGTGATATGGCAACGGTTAAAACATCTTGGAACTCTTTTTATTCCAAATTGTTGGCATGGAAGAGTACAGGTCTCCTATCAATGGACGAATTCCGCTTTCTTAAAAATGATCATCCTGTAATGCCAGTTGCATACTTCATACCCAAAATACACAAGGACAAATCAATACCACCGGGCAGGCCAATAATATCGGCATGTAATAGCATTATGGAGAATGCCAGCAAGTATGTCGATTTTTTCCTACAGGAACACGTGAGGTCATTGCCATCCTTTGTACTTGATACAGGTGACTTACTATGAAAATTGACTGATGTTGTATGGCATGATGACTTTTTGCTCATTTCTTTAGATGTCTCGTCACTTTATACGAGCATCCACCACAGAGATGGATTAAAAGCTGTAGAATATTTCCTAAACTCACGACCAATTTGCTATTATGAACATAATAGAATGCTTATGGCCATTATATCTATGTGTCTGGAGAACAACTTTTTCTTGTTTCAGAAGCAAGTATACCAGCAGGTTAGAGGCGTGGCTATGGGGGCCTGTTTCTCCCCCAGTTATGCCTGTTTGCATATGGGGCTGTGGGAGGAACAGGTCCTCAGGTCCACATATGAAGATGTCATGAATAACCATATAATACGATGGTACAGATACATAGATGATCTGCTCATTATTTGGAAGGGCTCGGAGATTGGGGCCCAGCAATTTATTGAGCGAATCAATGACAATGATTTAAACTTGAGATTCTCTGGCCAGGTGAGTCGTGAGTCAATTTGCTTTTTGGATGTCGAAATCCTGATAAAGAATACGCAACTGCACACTAGACTGCACAGGAAGGCCACGGCAGGTAACTCACTGCTTCATGCAGCGAGTCACCATCCAGCACATCTAATCCGCAGCATCCCCTTCGGGGAGATGCTGCGTATTAGAAGAATCTGTAGTTCAGATGAAGATTGTTTGAGAGCACAGTCTGAATGCCGAATGAGATTCATCTCACGAGGCTACATGCCCATGGCCAAAGCCAACGAGCAGGGCAGATCAAGGGCTTTGATAAGCAAAGTACGTAGGGATGAGCCTTCTGAGACAGTACAGTCCTCGAGACTCATACTGACGTACAGTAATCAACATCAGACAATTCGAAAAATTGTCAACAAAAACTGGTGTCTAGTAAAAAATGATCCTGTGTTGGGGGATAGATTAACCAGATCACCTAACCTAACATTTAGAAAAGCACGCTCTATGAGCGATTCATTAGTCACTAGTAGCCCTGAAATATCATACAATACATCTTGGCTGACGGTCAGTAAAGGCTTTATTAAATGTGCAGTCTGTAAAGCATGCAAACATGGAACTAGCAAGACTGAGTACACCATACCGTTCAAGAACAGGCCAATAAAGATTGACAAAAAACTTACCTGTAGGACAGAGTATGCGGTGTATGTGCTGGAGTGTCCTTGTGGACTGCGGTACGTGGGAAGCACGAGGCTGCAGGTCCACAAGAGGATACTCCAGCACATACGGGCAATTAACAATGGGGACTTGTCCTACCCACTTGCTAGACATTTTGATGAATTGCATGCCAAGAAATCTAGTGAGTTGCGATACTTTGTGGTCGACTCGATTCCACCATTAAGGAGAGGTGGGGATCGGGAAGGCCTTTTGAGAAAGCTGGAAACAAAATACATTCTAGAAATGAACACAAAGACACCTAATGGGTTAAATTTTAGTGAGGACTTTTACACACACTTGTAAAATTGTATTTCTTTAACTGTGTAGTAGAAGGTCTGGATATGTCCATGCTGCTGTAATTTCCTAATGTATATACATATTTTTTTTAATTGATTGTTTTAATTTGCACTAATTTTGCAAATTCGGGTTTTATCATCACTTTTTATGTGACACTATTTTTACACAAGTATTTTAATCTAAGACTTGGTTTACAAGAATCACTGCCCACTTGGGCTTTATGAAAATGTTGGTTTCGCATGGTATCGCAATAGTGCAATAATTGGCATTGATACTGAGAGGTTTTAAATTGCTTTATCTATTGAGATGTAAGAAAATGTTTATGAATTCTTACCTTCAAGCAGTTTTTAAACATTCATTTACGCTATTTATGTATTTATTGGAGCAATTTATTGATTAGTATCTTATGCATACATAACATCTCTCAAAATGAGAATGGATCAAGGGGCAGTTTATTAGGAAAACATGTCCATGGTCAATGGTGTATTTAAACAATATGTACTCTTTGATTTGCATTTCTAGCGTTATTTGCACATTAGACTATTTTGTTGAGAAATCAGCGAAACATTGAAAATGTTTTTTCCATGTCTATGATAATGAGTCATGCACTGTCACTTTAAATGTGGGAATTGTACCTGGTAACGTGTCATGTGATCAAGGTCCCATGAGGATCGAAACGCGTAATGGCGGCGGTACTGGGCACACAATAAAGTTATAGAGCACTGCATCATTTGGGTACGCTTCGTCTTTTCCGTGATCAGGAACTTTGAGATGAGTTTGCAGGATATATATATATATATATATACATATACTTTTGCATTGCTTGCCCATGAAAAATGGCGTAAGGCCAGAAACGCGTTGGCGAGAAATATTTGGACTGTTGTTGGTACTCGAAGTAAGCTCCGTGTTTGTGCAATAAAGACCTACCTGACTGAGCATTTCGCATTGGGGGCACCTCTTTTCTTCACATAAATACGGCTGGCCCGGCCGTGAGATGGCGCGACCGCAAGACTCCAGCGGGCCCACTGCTGCGTAATGGGGCAGCAATGAGCGGGACAGGAGGTGCGGAACACGTGAGGTTTGCTTCGTGAAATTTGTCCCTGAAATAACTTTATTGAAACAGAAGCGATGACAGCAACCCACTTGGGGGATATGTTTGGAACTTCCAGTCCCAGAAGGCAATGCAATAAGAAACTCATCTGAGTATGATGGACTAATTAATTTGTGGATAAATTTAAAGTGTGTGCAGGTTGCCACTTTTGCAGTGCTTGCCCATGAAGAAGGGCGTAAGGCCAGAAACGCGTTGGCAAGAAATATTTGGACTGTTGTTGGTACTCGAAGTAAGCTCCGTGTTTGTGCAATAAAGACCTACCTGACTGAGCATTTCGCATTGGGGGCACCTCTTTTCTTTATATATATATATATTAATATATATATATATATATATATATATATATATATATATATATATATATATATATATATCCAAAAACAAAGTCTCCAAGCACAAGGAGCCCCCGACCCTACAGGGCGGCCTCTTTATCAATGGGCATGGAGCAGCCCATCATTGGTCAACACGACAAGGAACACAGAGAGGTCCATTATTTCAGGATACAATGCATTTATTCTGAAGGCAAAGCAGCACATGTTTCCAAATCCTTACGCGTTTCGGCAGTTGCCTTGATCACAGGTTAGTTAGAACATATGTTCTAATAATTTTACTGTGATCTGGGATGAAGGTGTAGCATTCTCTACCCTTCAAAACCCTACCGCCTCTGCACTCTTTCTCAAAAAAGATATCTAGCGCAAGGCGGTTCTGCATAATCATCACATGCATGACAACTAATTCATTATTTATCGGAGTTAATGCACCAGCAGTGTTAGAAGCAGGCCAGTCTACAAGCGTAGATAATCTTCTAATTTTCACATCATTCATAGCCACTCCAATAGATGCAATCATGGCTCCTAACACATAAAGCACAACGTGACCCAAATCCTTGTTTCCCTCTCTTCAAACCAACAGCTTCACTCGTTGTATTCACAGGGTAAACCCTCTGGAAAACCAAAGCTTGACAGCAGCTTCACACCCAGTAACAGGGCAGGTTGGAATATGCAGTCTGTACATATCCATAATAAATTCCTATAAGTATTGGCTCTTCAACAATCAAACATTCACTACTAACAACATAATTCCTTTCACACTCACTCTTCCCAATGTACTCCCATTGTCTAAACTTCTGTAGGTTCATAATGCACCACACATAATTCACCCTGTCTATTATGCTCCATTCTCAATCTTGGATGCAAATTTGAATTTCTAAATTTCTCTTAAACCTCATTGTATTCTCTAATCTTGCTCGCATTTTGGTTTCTCAAAATGTTCCCTCTGTTATCATTGTACTCATTAACAAATTCACACTCCTTTTTACTCAGACTATGATCATACTCCCTTTTAGTCATTTTAATATAAAGTTAGTTTGTGCAACCAGTTTTAGATGGTTAGTATAGGTCTTTGAATAATCAGAATTTTTGGAAACAGGAAGGTCTTCCAATGAAGCATTGAAGTCCAAAAGATATGGCAATAGAAACTCTTGCTTGTTAAATATTCTAAGAAAAATATTGGAGGTTAGTCTATGGGATAGACCAGATGTTAATCGGTTGCTACTTCACCTGCAGAAGTAGGAGAAAAGTGCAAACAAAACAATTCCCCATAACCATGTCAGAACGCAAATCTGTCTGCACGTTTTTTACCCAATGCGCACCAATGGCTTGGACCGGGAACAGTGTAGTCCCTGTATGGACTTTGGTGCGCCCCAACTGGACCCTTCTCTCTATTTTAGATTTACACATTAGATTAAGCTCTGACATTCTCAATAAGAATGACAGACACAAGCTAACGTTTTAAAGTTTTACTTTAAAATGATAAAACAGGAATACAGAAGCTGGACCATCAATCAGGTTAGCATATAGGCCTATAAATCATAAGTACAAAGAACTCAGTTAAGTTTAATAGAAAATCCAGCATAGATTTGCCTTCTAAAGCGGGGAAACAGTGAAGCTCTCTCACCAATGGGGAACAAGCAAGAAGAAACATTTTACTATATTGTAAAATGTGTATAAAAAAGGCCACCAGTTGCAGATCTGCTACTAATAAGCAGAAAGTAAGAGAAGCTGATTGTGTATGTGAGGAATCTATGCTTCAAGTGCATGTTCATGATGAAAGTGGGCCTTTTGATGAAGTATACGCTGATGGTGCTCGGCTTCAATTGCTTTTTGACTCAGGAGCTAAGATTACATTGATCCTGAATGTTTTTTATGACTCTAAATTGAAAGGGAAAGTGAAACTATTAAAACCCAACATAAATCCGAAAAGATATAAAGGGGAACCTATTAAATTGCAAGGTTGCATGAAATTTCATGGTAGATTTTTTGAAGGGAAGATTTATGTTTCTATAAAAGGAGATTCAATCACTAGCTGGTTCCATCAAAGAGATCTGATGGTATAGCTTGATCCCAACAAGTCTCCATTTGTGATATTAAAAGAAAGGGTGGACGCCATTCAGATTTCACCATTGGCTTTTGGTTATGAAAAAGCAATTAATAATTCAGAAAGGGTTAGGCCATTTGAAAGATTATCTTAACTTCATAAATTTAAACTTATTGGATACCAAAACTAATTAAGGTGAATTATGTTCCACTTAAGGTGAAGGATGACATGGCCCAGGAAATAGAGAGCCTAAAGCAAAATGGGATAATTGATGATATGGAAGGATCTGAATGGTTGTCTCCAGTTGTGATGGAAAGAAAAGCAAATGGAGAAGCAAGATTGTGTATTGATCTCAGTGAATCAAACAAGAGTGTGATTGTGGATTATTACCCTTTGCCTAATGTAACAGAAAAGTTAAGCTCCTTGGCAATGCCAAACATTTCTCTTCCCGTGATTTGACTTTGGCCTACCATCAAATCAGGTTACATCCATTGTCACAAGAACTAACATATTTTGTCACTTCCTTTGGTGCCTTTTAATATGTCAGAATGTCTTTTGGTTTAATTTCTGCTGTATCTGTTTACCAAAGGGCAATAGAAAGTGTACTGAAAGGAGTTCAAGGGATAAGAATCTATCAAAATGATGTATTGGTGTATGGTAGTAATTTTCAAGAACATGATGAACGATCACGTAAGGTTTTTTGCAGACTAGAAGTTAGTGGTCTTACTTAAAAGTAGAGAAATGCAAGTTCACTGATGTGTCTTCTATATTTTATTTATTTTATTTCTGTCATTTATAAAGCGCATGAATCACCCCAAATGGGGTATCTCCGCGCTAATGGCGACTAGAGAGGCACGGAGAACTAAAAAAGTGAAGTTTTAAGTTTTTTTCTGAAAGTTAGGTAATTAGTGCATTGGCGGATCTCCAGAGGAAGCTGGTTCCATAATTGTGGGGCTATGTAGGAGAATGCTTTGCCTCCTAGCCTAGTTTGTTTTATGCGCGGGACAGTAAGAAGGCCCTTATCTGCTGATCGAAGGGTGCGCGACGGTGTATATCTAACCAGTTTGTCTGCTAGATATTTAGGTCCCATTTTATTGAGGCCTTTGAAAACCAGGCAACCAATTTTAAATTCTATTCTTTTACGTATAGGCAGCCAATGTAATTTGCGTAGCAGGGGACCTGATGGAGTTCGGGGGGGAGCACTAATCACCAATCGGGCCGCCGTATTCTAGACCACTTGTAAGCTGCTCAAGGCAGTTGTTTTAGCGGAGATCAGCAGAGCATTGCTGAAGTCCAGTCGGCTAAGAACCAATGCATGTATCAAGGTTTTTCGTGTTGAAGAAGGGAGAATGTGAAAAACCTTCCGGAGCAGGCTGAGAACATAGAAGCAGGTCCGTTTTGTGGTGGCTATATGGTCATCCAGATTAAGTTTGCTGTCAATTAGCACACCCAGATTCTTGACCACTAATTTAGGGGATGGTGCTGGTCCCAGCTCCTCTGGCCACCAGCACGGTGACCATCTGGTCACTGCGTCTTTGAATAGCATTATTTCAGTTTTATCTGCATTTAACTGCAAAAAGTTATTACTCATCCATGATGTGATAGTTTTCATGCCATTTGCAAAAGTGCTCTTGATGTTAGGTTTATTTTTGTCGAAGGAGAGAAGGAGCTGTGTGTCGTCCGCATATGAGATGGGACTAAATCCAATCTTTATTAAAAGTGCTGCAAGTGGGGCGACATATATATTAAACAATGAAGGGCTAAGACAAGAGCCCTGAGGCACACCCTTTGTTACCATACTTGTCTGTGATTTGAAGGGGCCAAGGTTAACTGTTTGAGTTCTTCCCTTTAAGAAATCAGTTAACCAGTCCAGTGCATTGTCCTGTATTCCTATAGCCCGTAATCTCTCCAACAAAATCTGATGTGAGATAGTGTCAAATGCTGCGGAGAGGTCGAGCAGTATAAGAATCACTGCTCGACCAGCATCCGCATGCATTCGGATGTCATCCATGACATTGACCAGAGCTGATTCAGTACTGTACTTGGGACGGAATCCCGACTGCGAATAATCAAGACAGTCTGATGATTCTATAAAGGTGGAAAGATGAGTGTTGATGTGCTTTTCCAGCATTTTACTATATAGAGGGAGAAGTGAAATGGGACGATAGTTGGAAATTACATCAGGGGGTAGTTTGGTGTTTTTCCTAATAGGCATTATCTGGGCAGCTTTCCACTCAGAGGGAAGCTTGCCTTCTTTAATTGAACTATTTAAAATAGAACACAGGGGAGCAGCCAACTCTGCTGCTAAACTTCTGGAGATTTTAGATGGAATTAAATCTTTAGGGGATCCGGATTTAATGGATTGTAATAAGTTTTCTGTACTTTTAATAGTGAGCAGAGGAAATTCTTTTAAAGTGAGAGAATTGTATGAGTCAGGGGGTAATTCTGCAGTTGGTTCGTTCCTAGTACTAGTAACAGTAGTAATTATTTTATTGTAGATGTTATCAATCTTTTGCGTAAGAAAGTCCGCAATGTTATCACAGAGTAACTGGGTTGGTGCGTCTTCCTGAGTACAAGCTTTGGGATTTATGAAGGTGTTAAGTACTTGGAAAAGCGCTTTAGAGGTGTTATCTGCTAGTGCTAGCTGGTCTGCTATATATTTTTTCGAGCAGCTTTGATGTTTTTATGATAGGAGTCTATGGCAATTTTATATTTTACTTTGTCAGAAGGTGTCTGGGATCTGCGCCATTGACGCTCTATCTTTTTGCATCGACTTTTTCGAGTCGAAGGTCTGTTGAGTACCATGGAGTCTGGGGACGCTTGGGGGCCACTGATGAACTTTTCAGGGGGGTTAGTTCATCTAAGGTGATTAGTAATGCGTCCTGAAAATCCGCTAGTCGTTTCTCTACCGTATCAAAAAAAGAAAAATCTGGAGGGATAAAAGTTTCACTAAAAAGTGTAGGTGTCAATTTGTGCCATTGTCTATGGGCTCGCGTAATAGGTTTTCCCGCGCATTTATGGGCGGCGGGGCCCTCTAGATCAAATGAAATGGCGGAGTGATCCGACCAGGTCAGAGGGGTGGTAGATTTATACAATATGTGAGGGGAGTTAGAAAAAACCAGATCCAAAGTATGACCTGCAATATGCGTCGGCGCCTCATTAATTTTTGTGAGTCCCAATGACGCGAGCTCGGACAATAGAGCAGAGGCCTTGGGATCTTCTGGATTCTCACTGTGAACATTAAAGTCACCAAGTAAAAGAAATTTATTGGAGCATATTAGATGTGGGGCGATCAGGTCCAATAACAGGGTGGTGGAATCGAGTAGCGGTCCCGGGGGGCGGTATACAAGAGCTCCCTTCCAGCTCAACTGTGCGTGAAGATCTAACCTAAATACCAGAATTTCAATTTTATCATTGCTAAGATGATCTAATAAAGTAGCTTTGATCGAGTCTTTGTGAATAATGGCTACCCCTCCTCCTACCCTGCGTGGTCTATCTAATTTCAAAATACGATATCCATCTGGGATTGCCATGGCAATTGCTGGGGATGAGGATGGTTTCATCCATGTTTCCGTTATGAATCCCATGTCTGGGGAAGAGGAAGAAAGCAAGTCCCAAATGTTAATGGCATGCTTAGGGAGTGAATGGACATTTGCCAAAAAACAGTCCCAGCTTATCTTATTTTCACCTGATTTGCGGGGATTGTTAAGGTCAGTCGATGGTATGGGTGAGATACTCTGGAATCTGCAGTTGATGCATGCAAGGGGACCTTCCACTGATCTGGGAAATTTGTGGATACAGGAGTTAGCTCGTATATGGTCCCTAATGTACGTTAGCTCTTGGCTGGTAAAGCTAATGCGCTGATTGGGACTACTTGCTGGATTTAAGGAAGTACCAGCAGGGTTTCTGGCTCCTGGCGACGACCAGGCGCGGACGGGCGCAGACGGGCTTGCCTTAGGCGCGCCTTTGGCGCGCCGGCGGCGCGCGTCGGCCAGGGCATGAGAATTTATAGTTTCAGGCAGCTAAACGGCTGACCTGGTAACTGCACGTCACTTCCGGGTAGTGCAACACTCCCTCCACTCAAACGGAACAATCCGTGGTGGACCGGGGAGGCACCCTCTGAGCAACCCAGAACTGTAAGTAAAAGTGTGCGCGTTTTAAAAAGGCAAATGTGCTTATATCAAGTTTAAAATCAGAAGAGTCTTAAAAAAGTCTAAAATTAGGTGTTTGTCTTTGAGAAAAGACAGCGAGTGCATACAAAAACAGTGAGGCTAGCGTGCACAAGTAGTAGGAAAGCAGAGTATGGAGCCCTTTACCAGGCGCTCCTGCTGTAACTGACTCGTCTGATTGAGTCGAGGAAATCCTGAGTGCTGCCTCTAGCGCGTCTGCTGCGCGTCGGCCAGGGCATGAGAATTTATAGTTCCAGGCAGCTAAACGGCTGACCTGGTAACTGCACGTCACTTCCGGGTAGTGCAACACTCCCTCCACTCAAACGGAACAATCCGTGGTGGACCGGGGAGGCACCCCTCTGAGCAACCCAGAACTGTAAGTAAAAGTGTGCGCGTTTTAAAAAGGCAAATGTGCTTATATCAAGTTTAAAATCAGAAGAGTCTTAAAAAAGTTTAAAATTAGGTGTTAGAATATTTAGGTCATCATATCCCTTTTAAGAGAATTCATCCTAAAAACGATTTACTGACATGCCAAGTGCCTCTAACAAGGAGGAGTTGGTAAAGTTTCTGGGAATGACTAAATACTATGAGAAATATATTGGCAATTTTGCTGAGCAGAGCCAAAAATAAGGGATCTTTTAAAAAAAGGGAAAGAGTTTTTTGGGGATCTAGTGTGTGAAGAAGAGATGGAAAGGCTTGAATCAAATTTGAGGAATGCCCCTTGTTTGAGCAGTTTTCAACCAGGTCAGAAAACCATTCTGATGACCGATGCCAGCTCAAAAGGTTTGGGGGCTGTTCTTATGCAGACTATTGATCAGGAAAGAACAATTTTATCAATTTTCCGGAATTTGAAGGGTGTAGAATTGATTACTTCATTATTGAGAAGGAAGCCTTGGCTATATATTGGGCAATATAGAAACTGAAGAACTTTTTGTGGGGCATGCATTCAAAGGTAAAAATGACCGCAAACCCTTGAGGGAGATATTCACAAGCAAGGGTACTGGTTCGGCTTTGTGTAGAATACGTGAATGGGTGGTGGCTCTTCAGGAATTGGAGCTCAATTTGACCTATGTTACCAGTGTGAAGAATTTATTAACAGATTGCTTTTCAAGATTGTGTGGAAAGGATGATGTGGATAAAATGAGCGACATTTTTGATGGTGAGACTTATAATGAGGAATTAAATGTTTGTAAAGTAATGTGTGCCATTATTTCTGAGGATGAGTGGTTAAAGGAGATGTGAAATGATCAAATTTGACAAAAAGTGATAATTTTAATGATTTCTGAGCGGACATCTACGAATATGTGTAAAGACTATTTAAGAGGGTTTGAGTTTGTCAAAAATGAACTCTCCTTGAAAGATGGTTTGCTGATGAGAAGTTGTAGATTGATTCCTCCCATGAGTTTGAAAGACCGCATAGTTTCCATTGCTATCAAAAGTTATTTAGGAATTTAAAAGGCCAAGGAATGCAAAGGGCAGATTACTGGAGCTCAGGTATCAATTTCATGGTAGAAAGAGTGGTGAGAGACTGCAGAGAGTGCTTAGATAGTGATAAGATTTAAACATTTAGAACACAACCCATGGGTGAGTTACTACCTGGACCCTGGGAAAAAAGTGCTCTGGATATTGTATGTCCCATTCTTACCAGTAATATGCACCAATATATGTTTAGTTGTATAGACATGTATTCTCTGTATCTTGAGATAAAGATTGTAAATTCAATAGAGATGCGTGTTGTGATTGATTTTCTGGATGAAATATTTGACAGAGAAGGTTATCCGTCTGTTTTGTTAATGGATACTGCAGTACAGCTCACTTCTAGAGAGATGGAACAATTCTTGAAGAGTAAAGGAATTTTGCACAAGACAACTACGCTGTCCTCCCAAAGCCAATGCAATGATTGAGTGCTTTAACAAGGTTCTCAATGGAACTATTGAGTGTGCCATAGCTAGTGGTAAGTGTCGAAAAGAGGATTTGGTGGGAAAGGTAAGAGTATGTAGGCTAACTCAGCATTCTATGACTGGAATCACTCCATTTGAACCCATTAAGAGAAGAAAGCCCAACTGTTTAATGTGCCCTAGTTGGGTTAGTAAAAGTAGAGGTTGTAATGGTAATCATAACAAGATAGAATTAATTGATGGAAATGAAGGAGGCTAAGATTCTGAAAAGAAAAAAGAGTTTGATGATCGGAAGAAGGTCAAAGCGACAAATATGCAAATAGGTAATTGGGTCAAGGTTAAACTTCCTGTTTTAAATATGGGTGTTGAGAAATTCAGTGAGTCTATCAAAGTGATTACATTGTTAAACAATTCTGTAAACACTGAAGACAAAAGAGTTTGGAACTTAGGTAGAGTTGTCAAATATAATTCACTTCATGGTGATTCATGTGCACCGAAAGGGAAAACAATGTCTTCACAATTTGCAGTAAGGAGAGGTTGTCTTCTTGAAGAAATGCCATCATGCTTTTGCGACTCTATAGAAAAGACCTTGAAACTGCAAGCAAAAGAAAAGCAGAGGAAAAGCTATAGAAAATGTAAAGAACCGGGTTATTTGAAAGAGTATGTTAAATAGGATATGAATGTTTACTGTCTTTAAAAATAATTTTTTCATAGTTATGATCTAAAGTGTTGTTTGATTGCTTCTTTTATGCTGGTCAATATTTTATATTTCTTTAATGTTTCTTTCTTTTAGATCTCGTATATTTGCATGTTTATTTTGTTCTTTGTTTCATTTTGGAGAAGAAGGCATGATGTATTCTTTGTATGTAGGGAATGTTCTGCCTTGAAGGCTCTGAGAGTGCTAGGATTAGATTGTGAAAGGAGTCGAAGGGGATGCACGCGAAGTTGGCTGGATGAGGTTCTTTTTATCAGAATTCCTTTTTTTTTAAATAATTTATTTTATTAACAGTTTCTTAATAACAAAGAGACACATTGCTTACGGTACATGGGTGGCAAATTATAGAGAAATAAAAAGACATCATGTACAATAGCTCAATTTGACTAGCGAACTTATATCCAAGAGTGTTACTCTGCATTTTATCAGAATTCCTCAATAAAATCTTCATGAAGTAACTTACTTGACTGAGACTTCCTTACTACAACTGACACTAACGAAATCATGATCTTCGGGAGGAGTACTTCACCGTGGGACTCCACCTGCTGGCTAACAGAGCTAGGACATATACCCAACCCTACCATCCATGCCAAGAACCTTGAGATGGTCATCAACAGCGAACTCAACATGACCGCCCAAATCAATGCAGTCGCTACCTCATGCTTCCATATCCTGAAGATGCTGAGGAAGATTTTCAAATGACTCCCAACCAGCACCCGGAAAACCATCGTGCACGCCCTCGTCACAAGCAAGCTGGATTACGGGTCCATCCTCTATGCCAGTAGCAACAAAAAACTCACCTGATGGCTGCAGAACAATCAGAACTTGGTGGCCAGAATCACTCTCAATCACGCATGCCTCCCTCACACAACACACTACACCTGAAGGAACTCCACTGTTTTTTAATGTTTGATTCAATACGCAAATTATGAGTTAATATGATTACAGTTGAAACTAATTTAATATAAGGTATAGAAGGGTTTTTATTAACATACATTAGCTGTGCGACATTTATGTGAAAACTCCATCTTGGATAAAATTGATGCTGATTCTGTCATTCACTCCTGTATTCACCCCCTCCCATCAGGTCCCCCTATGCAACTTTTCTCCTCACAAGCTCCGCAGAGCAAAGACAGCTGATATAATGGTGTATTCTCACTGTTATGAATACAAAGCTTTCAATTACATTTCTAATGTTCCTGATGTGTTTCAACATCCAAGGTCTTTCCTTTGGAGTTCCATTGTATAGACGGGTCCTATTCATAGGAGTGAAATAGTATTGATGACATTTTTCATATTTTGTGCAAACATCTCTAGATGGCACAAGCACAGAAGATTCTGGATGCTTTCTTAAAATGGGATAGTGCTTAAGTGTTGAGGTAGTGACATTCACGTTATGGATTTGAGAAAGAATTGTTACTCACATCATACCATGATGAATTCACTGTTTTAACTAATTTGTTATGCAAGCTCTGGATTTGGGGGTAAGCCAGAAGATTTTTGAAGACTTTCCTGTTCTAATGGAAATATCCTGTCCGTCCTGTCCTGTCTGACCCTTTTCTAATCTTGCTGCTCATTTGAGACTTAGAATGATTTCTGATTTTTGACTATTGTGTATGACTCTGAACTTGAGCTTTCATGGCATTTACTCTGGATTGCTTGTTCTTGAGATTTATTTGTAATAAAATCCTTTAACATTTCCCCGATCTAGAACTCAGTTATTGAGTGGTCCCAGTTACTTGTTTTTGATACTCTGCTAAATTGATATAGAGGAGGGTGCCTTTTTGTGCAATTATTTCCAATGGGAGAACTGTATGAGATAACATTTTGGGGTTCCTGAAATTTGGGGTGTCTTGAATACTGGGGTACAGTTCTGCTCCTACATGGTTAACATCTTCGTTTCAGTCTGTTGAACGATAAATATGACCTAGAGTGTCCGTAAGAGCTCAGCTGAAGACGGTAAAGATCAACATGTTCCATTATTAGAATGTTAAGGTGGGATACTTCAAGCCCTACCAGCTGCCATTGGACTAATTAACACCTTTCCGTCCTTGAGATTACAATGCACAGTTTCTGGTATGGTTTCCATGCCGACCTGTCCAACATGGAAACCATGTCGGAAAGCATGTTTGGGGGCCCCCAGCAGGGCCCCCTTTGGTGCATGGCCTCAAGTTGGAGGCCGAGGGGGCACCAGGGGCACCAATGGTGCCCCCCAGTTAATCCCTGCACCTTGTGGCAGGCACCTTGAGGTGCCTGTCACAGGGTGCAGGGGTGAACCGCACCTCCCATTTCACTATGAGAGCATGCATTAGGGCCGGTTTATGGCCGTAATGTATGCTCCCATAGGGAAATATAGGAATACGACCGTACAGTGTTCAGTCGCATCCTAATGAGGCGGTCGAGACCGCCGACCGGGTGTCGGTCGGTTCCAGGACCGAGTCGGTGTTGGGCGGAAGGAATTACGCCTGACATCGAAATCAGTCCCTAAGTGAGGAAAAACCCAAGGGACCTAGCTATAACCTACATCCTGCTCCAAGTTCTCCACTTCTTTAGAGGGCCTGTTAGAGGTCTTAATAATATGGGCTCTGGAGACAAAGAATGAAAATGGGGCCATCAGTCAGCTATGTCTCAGTGACAGTAACAACGAGGCAATCAAGCTGAAAACTCTTGATTAGATTTGAAATGTTGATTGTGGAGGAGGGTACACAGCAAGCATTAATAAGAACACAATTGAACTGAGATACTGCTTTAAATAAGTTGGAAAGAAAGGGGATAAAGCCTCAGTAGCAATGCCATTGCAGATTAGCACACGTACTGCACACCAGCATATTTATTCTCCTCACTCAATTGAACCCCAATATAATTCAGAAGTGATCCTCAATACAGTGTTTAAATGAAATTCCTACTCATCAGATTGATTTAATTTCAACAGTCTGCAGCCTTTCAAAAAGAATGCAACAAGCAGCAACAAGATAAAAAATCACAGTCATTTGTAAAATTGTCTCTTGAATATTGTCTATTAAAAAGAGAGCGCAATAGAATATTGGAAATGGTAAAGAAGTGGCCAGATAATCAATATTATTGTGGTAAATTAAAAAAGATAAATACAGATGTGAGAAAATTAATTTGGGAAGAAAGAATACAAGCAAAACAGGACCTTTGGGCTAAAGCCCTATACACTAGCAAGAAGAATAACACAAGAGAATTTTGGAAATTGATCAATAACTTGAATAGAGCCAGTAGGACAACAACATTGTCTATAGTAACTGAATCCGGTTGGGTTAAGTTTTTACAATTTCATTTGAATTACAAACCAGATGTGGAGTTTAATCCAAGTCCAGGTAATACTAGACGACCAAAGGACAATAATGAAAATGAATTACATACAACCGAAGATCAAGTATGTAAGCTTATTCATAAACAGAGACTTGATGGAGCCTCCAGTCCCAATGGGATCCCAGCTGCCCTCTACAAAGAGAATGCTCCAGTCTGGGCAGGTTATTTAACAAGAGTCTTTAATCAAGCATTGCAAACATCGATTATAACGGAGTCTTGGAAAGGCTCGATAGTATCACCTATCTATAAAAGCGGAGAGTGGGCACAACCAACAAACTATCGGATAATCACGTTGCAAGACACAGAGGCTAAACTCTTCGCAGGAATCCTCCTGACAGAACAATCAGAATGTTCAATAAAGATGCAGATAATTCCGCCACATCAATCGGGTTTTATGCAAGGACAAGGTACGGCAACCAATATTTTAACACTTACAATATTAATTGAAAAATATAAACTGAGGAAACAACCACGGTACATATGTTTTGTGGATTTTAAATCAGCCTTTGACTGTGTAAATCGGCATATTCTCTGGGGAAAATCAGAGAAACAAGGTATTGGCCCTGGCCTCTTAAAAGCAATCCAATTACTATATTCCGAGCCCTAGACCAGGGTTCGACTAGGCAAAGGCACGCAGTTATCAAGAAAAATTGGAACATCCCAGGGTTTAAAACAAGGGTGCGTTCTTGCACCTTACCTATTTAATTTATTTTTATCTGATCAAACAGATGCTTTGGACAATGAGATCGCTCATCCACCTAAATTAGCAGATAGACATATTTCAAATCTATTATATGCGGATGACGTCATTTTACTAAGTCAAACAAAAATAGGACTACAATGTCTTATAAACAGAATATCAAAATACTCAATGGAGAACAGAATGGTAATAAATGAAGCTAAAACGAAAGTAATGGAAGTTAATAACAAGACAATTAGAACAAGTGAAAACCTATAAATACCTGGGTGATTTGTATGATGACAAGGGCTCATTTTGTCAACATAAAACAAAGCTGATAAAGATAAGTAACTCCCTACTTATGGCATTTCGTACATTGCAGAGGTCCTTGGGAGGGCCTAGCTATCTCCCACTGCTAAAGGTAATAAATGCACAATTGTTGTCCAGCCTCATATATGGTATATCCAATTAGCTTATTGCAAGGATGGGTCAATATATAAAGATATGGAAACGAATAAAAACAAATACTTCCAATTTAATGTGTTGCTTATTCTGGCAAGAAATACAGCTGAATCAAAGTTCACAATTTTGGAAATATTTACAAATAGCACTGTAGGAGTTATCGGCACATGAGGTTTGGGATTTGGCTATAACATCAACACCCTTCAAAAAGGCAATTAACAGAATAACAAAACGAATGCCACTGCTAAAAGATAAACAGCTGTTCTCAAAAAGAGCACATGCGTGGATTGTTCGGAATGAGCACAAGATCTCCAAATCACAGCTTTATCTAGAAATACCTTGGTCTGCAAAAAAAAAAATATATATTTATTAAAGCGAGATTTGGCCATCTTCCAGGATCAACGCATGCAATGCCATGGTTGCGACCATCTAAGTCGATCCCCTGCAGACTATGCAACCAATGGGAAGAAAACATCATCCATTTAGTTTGCATATGCCCAGCAATGAAGGAAGAAAAAAGGAGATATTTAAAAAGCAATTTTAATCATCGAGGAGTACGAACTTGTAGACAAGCTCTGGTAGTATGTTTTAAACCAACGGATATAATCATGAATGCAAACTTCACAAAAGTTTTGATTTTAGCTAAAAAGAAACTAGAATCTTGTGATTTGAGTATAGCAAACTTGGTTGTTTAAATCATCTAGTATAGAAATCTAATTTGCACAGGACTATTTGCACATAAAAAAATATGGGTTTGAAATTTATAATCTTATTGGGTATAATTTGTCCTTTTTTTATATATTGATATGAATTGTAGATCTGTAATATGGAGGAATCAAATTTGCCCACATTATTTATTTTTTATTTTGTCTTACAGTAGGTTACTTTCCTGCTCATGGTTTCATTGGTCCTCGGAATTGAAGCATTGCTTTTATTATGGTTGTGTAATTGATGATTGATTTTACATGGTATGATTTTAATTAATCAAACAATAAAATATTTGATTTGATTGATTTGAACAGTCTGCAGCCTAAAATAAAGTACATGGGTAAAGAGAATGCTGGATTTCAGATGGGTCTGTGGCACACATACACATTTTATTTAGGGTATAGCTTCCTTACATCTGCCATGAATCAGAAGCTCAAAACATAGTGATTTGGTTGTAGATTTGAGAGGTATTTGCTGACAACTACCAGACAATGTAAGATACTTTAATAGAGGGGTCCGACAGAGAGTGAGGAGTTTGTGCAAGACCTCCTAATAAAGAGGCTAGGTTTATCTGATAGTGAGATGCTAAATGCTAGATGTATGCTTGAAGAGTTAAAAGCTAGGACATTGGAGCTAAAAATCAGGGAATTTAAACAAAGAGCTCTATGCCAATCTGTGGAAAATGGTAGAGGAATCAGCAGAGGCTGGGGACAGATATCAGTCCTAGCAGTATAACCCAAGGTTGAGAGATCACCACAGGTTTATGCTTAATATCGTGTGATCTCCCTAATTAATGGTGATACAAACATCTTGGCTAACACTCTTACTGTTATTCAAGGTGTTAAGGAAGATTAAGTGCCCTAGTCAAAGTGGTGTCATGCTCCACAGGGCGACTAGGCCTAAGTGTGTAAATAATCACAATGCCCATATTCATTCCCACAGACTGGAAGGGCCCATTGTTTGGAAAATCATGAACATTGGAAAAGCTTGTCACCCTAGAGCGGAACTTTAAGTTCCAAGAATGAAACAGAGAGAATATTGTGCCCTTGTTTCGGAAATAGGTTAAATTACTTTAAACACACTCAGTAGGTCGCTTTGGTGTAAATGGGGTGTTTATCATAGCTAGCAAGGGTACCAGACAGGCACACCCCCTCAGTTTACTCTAGCTATAGTTCCAACAGTGAAATCGATTAGGTAAGGAATGGATTCCTTGGTAAAGGCGATCCAAACCTTCACCAGAGACAGAAGGCCAAATCTTGCTATGCGCACATAATATGTTTCTGTACATGAGATACCAACGATGGACTAGGCCCAGATTAATAAATTATTAGCAACACTCAATGTATTTCTCTGACCTGAAAGTAAACTCAACCACATTTGTGTTTTATCCAGTCTGGGATGGGAGATATTCAGTCTGCTGTGTGAAAGAGCTAAAACTACAGGTTTCAAATACCTCAAGATTCATGTGGAAAAGAGGATGCAGCATTTTGGCATCTTAAGCTGACCTCATTTATGCCATTGGGGTGGACGCTCAATTTCCCTAAATGGCAGGGCTGTTTTATTTAAACATGATCATTCTCCCATTGTCCATTTATGTTCTTCAGACAATCCATAAAGAAGCCCATTAGCTTTTACATAGATTGGACGGGCTCCTAAGAAATTACATATGGGCCATCATGTCCCAAGTGCTATCAATCAATCTACAATAGGGGCTTAGGGATGCTGGACCTCGGGTTCTAAAGGCATTATGCACGACTATCGAGAGAGGACGCATCCACTACGATGCAATGGACGAGCATGGAAAGGTTAATTTGCTACATATTCTGTCAGGAGTTTAATTGCTGTGGGTGCTTCCTCAAGCTACTCTTGTAGTGCTCCACAGATGGCATGAGGCAATGCAGCTGATAAGCTGGACTAGAAAGTTCACCAAGGAAACTCAGCTGTGGGCAGGAAACTATCTTAGACAGGTGATCTCATTACATAGGTTTGTGTGAGAGGAATTAGTTAGAATGACAAAACCAGGCTCTAAAACCCATCTGACAGCACAAGGCAAGCAGGGGCTACTGGTCCTCAACCGTGGGGATCTCTCTTACTATGGCTCTGCAAATTGCACCACGTACAACCACTTCAGCAATTGACTCTCAGTGGTATTGACGTCAAGCAGTCACAAGCTGCTCAGGGAGGAAGTGTGGGGGTGCTTGAGCTCAAAACAATAACACTGCAGTGCAATAAATGTCAAACCCAGAGCGCATCTTTCAAGAAAGAAAAAGTACTCTAATGCTCGCTAGAACAGATTACCACACAAAGATAGTGTACACAAGTTGGTGCCCTGGGCGCTGTTAGGAAGGGCAGCACCTCTATCTGCTATTTTGATCTGTTCCCCTCTTCTAAACTAGGTGGTTCCTCCCATCTTTTGGGACAGGGTACTAGCATAGTTATGGTTCAGATGCAGATCTCCCCTTTAACATGTTTGAGCTCGGTCTCTCACAGTTCAGTTTGTTTACAGTTTCTCACCACCTAAGTGAATCAGTCCTTTGGGTGCGTTACCAGCAATGCAAATCTGTCTGGGATCTCCATGCTGGCTGCTGGGGTGCCTGCCGGCAGATGTGGATCCAGTTGTCCTGCTTCAGTGTGGGCCCCAGTGATCTTCTGTGAGTGTCAAGCAGACAGGAGCAGCAGTCCTAGGTGAAGATTTGATCATGATGTGAAAAGTTGAGCCCTGAATCACCCAAAATTCTGTGCTCAGTGCAGCTAGGCACAGGCCCATCTTCTGATTTTGGTGCGTCTAGCTACTGGCTGTTCTTCTAATGGCAACGGGTCAATCTTTTGAAGGTGATGCGATCACGCACAGACCAGATTTCCGGTCAGGATCACAGTGCCAAGAAGAGACTGCACACCCATAGGCACCAGGGTCCACAGATCCCTCTCCTAAGTCTTCTTCTGGATGTCCCATAGACACCTATAACATGCTCCTCCTGGGTACACACACCTCCTGCAGGGTTGGAATGCTCCTTCCCTCTCTTAGCAAGCAGGCATGCTTCTAGGCACTTCAGGTCAGATATAAAGCTCCTCTAGCACATGGCCAGACTCAGATGCCCCTTCACCCCTGGGAAGCTGTCAGGCAGACACTAGCTCTGGTTGCACAGCAGTCCTGCAAATACTTTGTGGAGCACTCCCTTCCCTGGACATAGAGGACTTGGACTGGATTAACAAGTGGGGTGGTGGGGCCCTACTTTTATACAGAAAGATTGGACAGATGTGTATTCCTGGTCTACATCTTCACAACCAGTGTGGGTTATTCTTCCTTCAAGTGTCCTTTCCAGACTGCTCTCCAGACAAAACCTTTCTGTAGAGGGGTGCCTCTCACATGCCTCTCACATGGTAGCTACAGCCAGGAGCACCCACAAAGGAGGCAGAAAGAGGTGTCACGTTCCTGCACTAGGCTGTCATCAGCCAACATGAAATCAAGATCAGGGAAAGACAAAAGGATGGGCCTCACCTAGGGGGTCAATGTAACTTTGCACAACAGAATTTGCAGTCCCATCCTTCACCCTTACCATCTCCAATGGCAGTGTTCAGGAAGATTCTCCAGATTAATAAGCAGCTCCATGGCAAGCAAATGGCCTATTTGAATTTCTAAAGCACTGAGTTTAGTTCTAGGTCTCCTCCTTAAAGCTTCATAATGTTAGTGATATACATCCACTGTCTGAGAAAACAACCTCATCTCGATTGTGTACAGAAGCCATGCCAGAAGTATCCAAAGTAGATCCCACAAGCCTCCATTACTCTGACACTCACACACAGTGTTTGTACCACACAGGCTACACAGACAACCAGGCACAAGATACACTTGGGACGTTAGCGCTAGGAGTCAGATAAGCACATAGAAGTGGAATTTTACATAAGCAGGCCAGTAGGCTTTCACTCTTGTGACACACATCAAATGGTATTGCCACATCTATGGATTTACAAACCACAGTATGCTGTCACCACTGCTCTTCATGCTAAGCCCATCACAGGGATACTACTTCACTGTCTGTCAATGAAGGCACGCTTGGTGCACTCTTCCAGGAGACAAGACAGGTCCAGGATTCTACTCATGTCAAAGCACAGGTCTAAGCCTCTGAGCATGATGGCAGGGCCAAATCCACAAACCTACAATCATTAAGTCAGTGCACTCAGGGCAGAGTAACACAACTGTACACCATACTGGGGAAATTCCCGCCCCAACGCAGGCCATATGGTTCAACGAAGGAAGGTGAAAACATTTGCACATCTTACGCCAAGAATACAAAATGCACCATTACAAGTAGAGTAAGCTCTTGCACATAAAAGGGGACCATTGCAGTCCTGCCATATTATAGTACTTTGGAAGCAAGGCATACTGCTGATACCCTAACCTCAAAAAAGGTGTTACAGGTTTACAAATATGGTAATAAAAAGCAAAAACCACTCAGACAACTTTAGGGTGCACCGGTCCTGAGACTGAGGGGGGGGGTATGTGGAGGCTTTTAAAGGATGAACGCAGTGACTCAAAATAGAACCCAGAAAAGTTGCAACCTTAGACAGATATAGATCAGTTCAATGTAAATAACCCAATCGTGATGCCGTAGGTGCCAATGCAGATGCCAGATACTTGTTATTTGCACACTCAGACCTTCTCCTACCCTCTGATGTGGATGCTGCTGCAGCGGCTGGGTGTACTTTTGCATAACAACAACAAATAAATCTGGTGGTCTACAAAAGGGAGCAAGAACTGAATTATCAAATCACACAAACAGTGCCAACACCCAAGAATACCAAAAAGCATAAAGCAAAGACCTTTGCGAACTAATCGGATTTCCATCAACTACCAAGAGAGGTCAGTGTCATCATCTGGATATCCTTCCTTCCTACCACTACTCCTCTAGATCACAGAAGAGGGTCATGTGGATCGGATTTCGACCAGGTCACAGAAATCACGACAGGAGGAAGTGAAAGCAAAAAAGAGAGAGTGACCATTTGTTCACCTAGCAGCAGGCCTCAACAATGGATATTAAATGCTTTAGGGTGATGGAATTATAAGTGCAGTGCATGTGAGTGAAGTTAAAAAGGATTTGGAAGAGAAAAACTCCTTTTAATACAAATATCTCTGCCAATCCTGCATTAAAAATAGTGCAGAAGCAGCTTTGAACACATAGGCCGCTTCACAATATGGTCAACAAGTTTCAGCCTAATAGGCCACTTGCCCAGGCTTTCTTCAGGACCTAAACAGTAAATTATATTGCTACTGCATTACCAATTTGGTCATAGGACTTTTATGTGTGTAAAGTTGTCATAAAATACAACCTTCTACATGATCATTCCTCAGTACAAGCGGAGTGTTCTTCACACCTGTAACAGATAAACACATAAAGCCTAATTGTGAAATAATAAGACAGTTGCAAAAGCTCCCCAACAATAGTTCATCTTAACAAATGACCTTACTGGTTACTACATATACCAATAAGTTATTAAAGTTACACCGCTATATCCTTTATTCAGCTGGTGCACTCACCTGTCTTGTATGAGGTCAAAACCTAACCTCACCTCACCCGGTAACAACTCAGGTATGGGAGACCCCGCCCTGTAAGGAGAGGGAAATCACTTTTAAGGGAAGAGGACTTCTTTTATCTATCCCTCATTGAGTATATTTCATGTTATACTTCACAGCTCAAAAACGGACACCTTCTTTAAAGAGGACACTTAAAATCACAATTTCAAAATGCGGAGCAGACTTCTCTTGTTCGCTACAATGTCTCTAAAGGATTCTTCAATGGTTGAAAGACTATCATTAGTACCTTGTATCACTACGATAGAATCCTTTCCTCTGTCTATATGTAATATGCACGCCCACATTTCGCTCATATCTATGGGGCTCTACTCGGAGACATGCATTAGCTATTACGCCTAGTTGTTACGCACGCCCATGATGAAGTCTCCATAATTAATAAAACTGCTTTTGAAATCATCGTTGTTCCTGCATATACCTCGATACCTAGATTATCAAAAATAGTACTAAATTACAAGAAGAAGGAGCAACACAATTTAAATACAATAATGTCTATATTAGAATCAATTCTTCAAAGCGAAAGGCATCAATCGTATTAAAACATTTAGCTATAACACTAAGAAATGTTATCATATAAATGAATTCATTAATTGTAATAGTGCGGGTGTAATATATGTTTTAATATGTGAGTGCACTAAAATATATATAGGTAGCACTAAACGTATCTTGAAACTCAGAATACAAGAGCATTCAAGAGCTATATTAAACAGAGATACAAATTCACCCTTGTATCAACATGTGAAGCAGGATCATGAACATATTGGCAGCTTTAAGTTTCATGGTTTACAGAAAATCACACCTAAAATGAGAGGAGGTAATTGGGAACTAGAACTGCGACAGCAAGAGGCTAAATGGATTAGTAGATGTAGGGCCACGATCCTTGGCCTCAACAGTGACAACGAATTACATTATTTTTTATAGTTGTCGTTAATCATTATGACAAAATCAATTTACTTATAGTATTTACATGCAATCTTAGGTTGGTAACAATGTATTGAGAAATCGCATATTTTTGAATTATTCATTTGGAAATATAGGAAATTGAATTAATTTTCTCTCACATAGTAGAAGTAAATTTTAAGAAAATGTATGCAATATCAAAATGTAACGGAATAATATTTTTTGTGTGTAGTATGAGAAATTTAGTGATATTGTGTTACTAATAATTTATTGTATGGTATATTGTTTTTTGAAATGTCTCGCAAACAGATTATTTTTGTCAAATGATATACACAAGCAGTTTTATTATATTCTTTTATTTCGATTCTTTATTTGGGTGCCTGCAATGATTTTTCAGGCTGTATTTAGCTGTTTTTTCTCCTCCCAACTATAAATGTCCTCTTCCTTAAATATATTTTCTTTTAATTCACGCCCTTTTTCAATAAACTTTTCCAATTTATTATCTTCACCACAATATATTTCGTCTTTTTATATATAATTTTTTTGCATTATAAAAGAGGATACTCAGGGTTGGGATGTATTTGCTGTTCCTTCCGGGTAGCAGAATCGAACCCGTGAGGTGGATGATTTTTGGTTACTGAATAGGGCGCTTTAACCGATGGACTAACTCGGATTATGTTAACAGGATGATGTGTTGTTTGCCTCAACTTGATGCTGATAAAAATCAATCACCACCAATGGTCTTATGGGACGATCGGTTAGAGACGGGTCTTTTGACAGAAGGCAATTTTAGCCTTTAAGAACGAGTTTTATAGCTACTGGCTTATGCAGAGAGGGAACAGTTTATTTAAATGAGGAATAGAATAACCATCTTTGGAATTGCACTCTAATTTAGCTATAAGTTAACGTATAGTTTTGAATAATTCATCACTATTCAGAAATATTATCATTTAAATGCTTTATATGTTTATTTTTAAGAATTTCACATCATAAAGATTTGAATCAGACCGCTTGCTTGAAAAATAGACGCGCAAAAATAACAGAGATTAAATAGGTAAGAATTATTTAATTTAGATTATCAAATGTAACTAAATTGGTCAAACTTGACCTAAGTCTTAAAATGTTCTATGTTCTCTTCGTTTTTTTTCCCCCTCCATCTTAGATGAAACTCCTCTATGAGTACTAGCGTACTCAAAATTAGATTCATGCGGTGTATTTGAGATTTTTTTTTTTTTAACGAGGATATTCACCTTAAATTACAAAGGTACGAATTTAGTTCTAATATAAAAGTGATTATCGGTTCTTACACCCCTGTTGACCATAAAATAAAATAAAGACTTATTCGGTTGCCATAATTGATTAGATATACAATGCTGTTCCAATTTATGGTAATTGGGATCTGTGTCAACTGTATAGGAATGCATTATCATTGGATATAGGTCTATTACTATTGTATTAAGAATATAGAAATGTGTTTAGGTGATGAACTATTAGTGATGTAAGGCTGCTTAATATATTGGAAATAATCTACAATTACATTGTTTGAAATACAGCACCTCTATCTTATACTGGCACAATATTAGAATGGATATAGGCAGAGTTATACTTTTAATATGATCATGCATTTTTGAAGTCTCAATTGAATAGTTATATTTGTTTTTTCTATTATTTCAGCCCTGATGACGTCTTTTTTAGACGAAACGCGTTGGCTGAATTAAGTATTGCAACGAAGAATGATTTGATATATACCACAAAGCTGCAAGTCTATAATTTGAATAATCGAATGACCACTTCCAGAGAGGAAACATTTTTTGATTTGAATTACAATAAAGAAGAATGGATCTACATTATGAATTATCTGCCTAATGACTTCTTTCGCTTTGAAGAATTGATTCTAATATAGACATTATTGTATTTAAATTGTGTTGCTCCTTCTGTCTTGTAATTTAGTATTTGTTAGTGTGGGTGTTTTGCGGTAAACCACGAGAAGTGAGCACTTTTTTCCTTATTACTTACTCTTTTTTTAACATTTGAATACGCCTAGTGCGCTAGTGCCGGGAGCCCTACCGCTTGAGTTCTGTTGTTAGTATCAAAAATAGTACCTCATGTTCCTTACTCTACGTGCATGCCAGTATAAATGTGGCGACAGGCACTAAACAGCTATCACAGTTCAGAAGCCGCTACGCTCAGAAACTGATCATACGCGCAGGAACAGTCAACGTGGGCATATGCTCTAAAACCAATGAGGTATGAGAAAGTCGCATAGTGTATTAACAGCGCAGGTAAGCCCCAAAATCTTAAAGTCTTACCTGCGCAAGCACAGCAAACGCAGACATGCGCTCTCCTCAGGCAACTAATAATGTACGCAAAAGCCACAAAGTGCAATAGCGACGCGGGCAAGTCTTGAGGTCTTACCTCTCCGTCGGTGCCTCGGGCTCTCCTGAGTCAGTGGGAGGTGCGTCGGCGCCTCTCTTTCCTGGCTTTGTATTCTACACGAGACTACCGGCAATTGAAAATGGCGTCATTCTGGACTACAGAATGACGTCATAATACCCGGAAGTTGTAGTTCTTTTCTAGAACTCGCGGGAGCAATGATTAGAATTGTTCTCACTGCCTCTTATATGCGAGTATCATTGTCATTTAATTTATTTATTCATTCAGTAGTGAAACAAGAGTAGACACGTACTAACTTTCCCTTGACATGGCAGAGTTCAGCGGTTTAGCGTATGACTACGCCACTTATCAAACTATACTGGACAACACACCGAGCATATTAGATAGTATCGCTAGCTCCGGGGGTCCCAATGTTGATGATTGGGGTAAGGTCATGGTATTGAAGAAATCTCACTTGCGCACTTTGATACATGGTGCTATAATGGCTGAGTATCTGCGGGGCAATTGTGCGCCCCCAGGTCTGATCGTCACAAACGCCCCCCGGTTATTCCTTCAGGATAAAGCTTTTCTAAAGGATTGGTCCTTAATAGCCTAGCGCTGCACGCGCGACTGGCTAATCCTGATAATCAGTACTGCAAAACGGATAGCTGACGCCATTCTTATAGAGATACAGGTAATGGAGGCACAAATCAAAACCACTATCACCGCTACCCTCTTTAAAAAGAATCAGGAAGAATCAAACAAGTCAAACAAAGAATTCAAAGATTCGATACTTGTATCTAAAATTGAGAAATTTAAGAAAGATCTGGCCAAGTTCAAACATGAGGTGGTTTATCCTTACACTAACGATAGCTATACCCCTCCAGAGTTCAACAGGAAGGGAAGGAGATATGGCTCTACATATTCGGGCAGTAGCTCCGAAGACAGCTCAAGTGACTCTGAACTTCCCGAAACCAATAGACAACAGTTCAGAGGTCCGTGGAGAAGAGCAACTTGGAGAGGACAGACTGCACCTCACTTCCAACAATGGTGGCCTCCTACACCATGGGGATTTCCGCCACAACATTTTCAACCACCAGGAGCGCCTTTCCAGATGTACCCACAAGACTTTAATAATCAGTCTTTTTTAGGGTCCGGCCCAGGCAGATCCCGAGGCAGAAGAAAGAATCGGCAACCACAAGTTCATTGGAACCAACCACCATCAGTGCCCCAACAAATGGGTACGCGCAGCAAATCCAAGCAGAACCAGTTACAACAAGGGATGAGCGCGGAAGCGATCTAATAGTGAATCTGAGCAAAAAAATCTTGACTCAAGAGGAGGAAGGTGTCCTCAATAAAGGCCTTGGCTTTGTGGTGACGTCAGAAGGAGATGACTTTCTAGTACAATGTGAGCTTGCGAGATTTTTTCGCAAGATATGACTACACTATTTTTTTAAAGATAGGGACTTGACACAGCCCTCGAAAGAAATGGTGAACACTGGGCTGAAGAAGCGGTCTACCTTCAACCCTCCGCTACAAAGCGTACCACCACAAGTACTCACATTTGAGAGAGTGGTGCAAGAGGAAATTACTGACCTATGTACCAATAAAAGAAGGAATTACAGCAACCTACCCAAGAGTGAGCAAGCAGCTCTACGAGCCCTCACAGAAGATCGTGAAATAACAATTAAGCCCGCAGACAAAGGCGGTGCAATTGTGATCCTAGAGACTGAGGCATACCGAGCAGAGTGCTTAAGGCAACTGGGCGATAGGAGATCTTACCGTCCACTCAAAGAAGATCCCACAGAGAGAATCAGGAAAGCCATCACTGAAATAGTGGAAGAAGCTTATAATGAAGGGTGGATTACATCGCAAGAAACAGCATTTCTCCAAACCACTCACCCTGTGATGCCGTACTTTTATACTTTACCAAAAGTACACAAGATCCAACGACCACCACCAGGGAGACCCATAATTTCGGGGATAGGTTCTATTCTCGAGCCATTATCTACTTTTGTAGATTTTTTCTTGAGGCCCATAGTTAAGAGGATGTCCACATATCTTCAGGATACAAAAGATGTGTTGCGCCTCTTACCTACGGTGGAATTCGACTCGGGGAGAGACCTTCTAGTCTCCTTCGATGTCGAATCATTATATACATCCATCCCTCAAGATGAGACGCTGGACACAATTGCCTCTATCTTGAATGACACCGACCTGGACTCCATCACACCTGTCCATTTTATCATGACCCTGGCCCATTTGGCCATGAAAGACAATTTCTTCAAGTTTGAAGAAACGATTTACCTCCAAGTCTCTGGAACGAGCATGGGAGTGTTTTTGCGCCTAGTTTAGCGAATTTATACGTCCACACCTTCGAACAAGAACACGTGTTGAATGACGATAATCCCTTCCATGAGTCGACTAGACTATGGAAGCGGTATATCGACGACATTTTCGTAGTGTGGCGTGGAGACCTAGAATCAGTAGTACAGTTCCAACAATGGCTCAATACACGTAACAACTTTTTGAGATTTACACTAGAGGCACATAAGAACAGAATAGCTTTCCTCGACTTATCTATTTTTGTCACACCAACGGGATTGGAAAGTGAACTTTATCGGAAACCAATGGCTCGGAATTCCCTCCTCAGGTATGATAGCCAATATCCAAAGGCCCTGTGGGACAATTTGCCGTTTGGCCAATTTTTACGAGTGAGAAGGAATTGTTCGACTCCCGAGCAATATAGGCAACATGCCCGGAATCTGTCTCATCAATTGACAGAGAAGAAGTACCCTAAAAAACTCATCAAACGAGCATATAAACGCGCTACTAACAATCACAGAGAGGCGCTATTGGAACCACAGGCCAAGAAACCACCCTTGGGGCGTTTGACTTTTGTGAATACGTTTAGTACGCTAACCAATGGTATTCAGAAGAGTATTCGCAAGAATTGGAGACTGCTGAACAGTTGTAAGGATAAAATTCCACTGCCTTTGTTCGCATTCAAAAGAGGGCACAATCTACGTGATAAATTGGTGCACACACGACCAAAGGAGCAAGGACTAAGGAAAGTTGGCACACTTTGGGATCTACCTGCAGTTCAGGACCACTTTCCTTGCGGAGCTTGTGCAATTTGCCCACAAACAAGACATTCAAAAACAGTTGACATCGGTACTAACAGACCATGGGTGCAAAAAACTTTTTCTAATTGTAATAGCGACAATTTGATTTATTTGATACAGTGCCCCTGTAAATACCAGTATGTGGGGATGACGACTCGCAAAGTTAAGCTCAGGATGCTAGAACATAAAAGCACATTTAGATGCAGTAAAACCAACACTAAACTTACGAAGCATTTTGCTGAGTTTGACCACCAGGCGGATGAGTTCACATGGACGGTTTTAGAAAAACCATATATACCATCTCATGTTGGTGATAAAGCCAGATTTCTCTTCAATAAGGAACAAAAGTGGGTGTTCAAACTGCATAGTGACACCAAAGGCCTGAACGATGGTATACCCTGGACTGCCTTATAATATCCTAGTGTAGATAAGAATGAGGCAGTTATAGCCATCAGTCATGTTGATTCTGCAGTAGCTATGATCATTTATTGCGATTCATCTACAGCATTAGGTTTGGCTTGCTGATGCATGGATATACAGATGTATCCTCCTAAATAGATCTTTTGTTTTTCAAAGATTCGAGGAGGACTATAGTTTCCTCCTATAGTGAGGTCACCCTGTAGTTCAAAAGAAGTATCGTACCCCTATACAGTTTCTGTGTTTTTGTATACATTAACTAAAAAGGTTTCACTACTGAATGAATAAATAAATTAAATGACAATGATACTCGCATATAAGAGGCAGTGAGAACAATTCTAATCATTACTCCCGCGAGTTCTAGAAAAGAACTACAACTTCCGGGTATTATGACATCATTCTGTAGTCCAGAATGACGCCATTTTCAATTGCCGGTAGTCTCGTGTAGAATACAAAGCCAGGAAAGAGAGGCGCCGACGCACCTCCCACTGACTCAGGAGAGCCCGAGGCACCGACGGAGAGGTAAGACCTCAAGACTTGCCCGCATCGCTATTGCACTTTGTGGGTTTTGCGTACATTATTAGTTGCCTGAGGAGAGCGCATGCCTGCGTTTGCTGTGCTTGCGCAGGTAAGACTTTAAGATTTTGGGGCTTAACTGCGCTGTTAATACACTATGCGACTTTCTCATACCTCATTGGTTTTAGAGCGTATGCCCACGTTGACTGTTCCTGCGCGTATGATCAGTTTCTGAGCGTAGCGGCTTCTGAACTGTGATAGCTGTTTAGTGCCTGTCGCCACATTTATACTGGCATGCACGTAGAGTAAGGAACATGAGGTACTATTTTTGATAATCTAGGTATCGAGGTATATGCGGGAACAACGATGATTTCAAAAGCAGTTTTATTAATTATGGAGACTTCATCATGAGCGTGCGTAACAACTAGGCGTAATAGCTAATGCGTGTCTCCGAGTAGAGCCCCATAGATATGAGCGAAATGTGGGCGTGTATATTACATATAGACAGAGGAAAGGATTCTATCGTAGTGATACAAGGTACTAATGATAGTCTTTCAACCATTGAAGAATCCTTTAGAGACATTGTAGCGAACAAGAGAAGTCTGCTCCGCATTTTGAAATTGTGATTTTAAGTGTCCTCTTTAAAGAAGGTGTCCGTTTTTGAGCTGTGAAGTATAACATGAAGTATACTCAATGAGGGATAGATAAAGAAGTCCTCTTCCCTTAAAAGTGATTTCCCTCTCCTTACAGGGCGGGGTCTCCCATACCTGAGTTGTTACCGGGTGAGGTGAGGTTTTGACCTCATACAAGACAGGTGAGTGCACCAGCTGAATAAAGGATATAGCGGTGTAACTTTAATAACTTATTGGTATATGTAGTAACCAGTAAGGTCATTTGTTAAGATGAACTATTGTTGGGGAGCTTTTGCAACTGTCTTATTATTTCACATTTAGGCTTCATGTGTTTATCTGTTACAGGTGTGAAGAACACTCCGCTTGTACTGAGGAATGATCATGTAGAAGGTTGTATTTTATGACAACTTTACACACATAAAAGTCCTATGACCAAATTGGTAATGTAGTAGCAATATAATTTACTGTTTAGGTCCTGAAGAAAGCCTGGGCAAGTGGCCTATTAGGCTGAAACTTGTTGACCATATTGTGAAGCGGCCTATGTGTTCAAAGCTGCTACTGCACTATTTTTAATGCAGGATTGGCAGAGTTATTTGTATTAAAAGGAGTTTTTCTCTTCCAAATCCTTTTTAACTTCACTCACATGCACTGCACTTATAATTCCATCACCCTAAAGCATTTAATATCCATTGTTGAGGCCTGCTACTAGGTGAACAAATGGTCTCTCTCTCTCTTTTTTGCTTTCACTTCCTCCTGTCGTGATTTCTGTGATCTGGTCGAAATCCGATCCACATGACCCTCTTCTGTGATCTAGAGGAGTAGTGGTAGGAAGGAAGGATATCCAAATGATGACACTGACCTCTCTTGGTAGTTGATGGAAATCCGATTAGTTCGCAAAGGTCTTTGCTTTATGTTTTTTGGTATTCTTGGGTGTTGGCACTGTTTGTGTGATTTGATAATTCAGTTCTTGCTCCCTTTTGTAGACCACCAGATTTATTTGTTGTTGTTATAAGTTGTATTGGGGATTAAGTCTGTGGTTTGGTCGATAATCTTTCCCTAGGACCTTTTCTCCTTTGGAGTCGTAGATGATGTACTTTTGCATACCCTACCTTCACATCCACGGTTGGAGAACCCTGCTGACCTCATGCTGGTCGTGTTCACCATGCAAGGTACGCTTTCTCAGGGAGCCGCAAGCTGAACTCGCAAATAGCATGGGTACAGCATAGGTCATGTGAGGTGGGGGAAGCCCTAACACTGTGGAGACACAAAAGAGATGCACTGTACTGCTTGTGTTCTCCATCCCTCCATCTCTTGTGATTTGTGCCACTCTGCCCTCTGGAAGAGGAAGACAAATGATGAAAGGAAAAGGAAAGAAAAAAGGAGGACCAATTCGGCAGAGATTATTTGACTGATCAGCTGAAATTCAACATTGAAACTCTATGGGAAATTTCTAAGAAGTGGTTCTGGATCCATCTTGGTTCTCAGTGTGACTGGTCATCATGGACAATGACAAATGCTTATGGTATATTAAAGAAGTGGCAACATCACCCCTCCCCACTAGAGACAGGCTAAGCGTTGACTATATCTACTCACCATCTCTCCTTCTTGGAAGGCGTTGATTCAGAATTGTATACTGACTTTGGCGAACGGATTGGGTGAATGAATCACTGAAGCACAGAGCACTTGATAGGTTCTCATTTTTGACATTGAGCACATTCTATTTTTTAGTAGTATTTTTTCACACTCGAGTATGATAGTGAAATCAACCTGCCTACTGCCTGTGATTGACAAAGTACTGTCTGTACCTATTTCCCTCCTTTTTTCATGAGCAGATATGCAACGTCGTATCACAGGCAATTAGGGTGAAAGAAACGCTGAAGCATATAACATTTCTATTGACTTCTGTCTTTGATAATTTGCACTTTTTACACAGTGGTGTTCATGCAGCTATTTTATAACTAGGGCTCCCTATTTTATGGTATTTATTTTTTTAACATTTCTGTCTGTATTTATCCATATTTATTTTTGGATCATTTTATTGGTATTGATCTATATTTATTTTATGTTTTAAGAATAAATGAAGTAGTGAAATGGTATACTTCCACATTTATTCAATTGATAAACAGGCACTCATACTTTGATGCCTTGATGCCTGTCGCGTTTTAGCAAATTAAGTAGCCAAATATAACAACACACTACACTGATAGGTAAATATTAGCATTATATACAAATATATGTTAACATATGCCTGCATTTAAGGGAATCTCATCCTATTTTTATATCCCAATGATGTCTATCTGCTTAGAAGTTGGTCAGGAATTCATGAACTACAACAAGGAGAGTCACTCACATGAAGCACAATTTTCTGCATTTTTCCGCTTTTAAAAATAATTGCAGACAGACACAAAACAGATTGTTTTCTGTCTGTATTTATCTGCAAACATTTGTAAAAAAGGAAAACTGGAAACCTTATTTATAACTAATTTCTTAACTTGAAGAAAAGGCATTCGTGAACATGCAAACTTGTGCAGGCATCGAGTGCTAACTTATAAAATGCCTCATATTCATAACAGTAAAACTACTAATGTGGGGACTCAGCACCACATCATTCTTTAAGGACCTATGCCAAAAAACAACTATCTGACAATTTTTCCTCTCAGAGTAAAGGAGGAGGTTTGCTGTCTGAAGAAAAACCATAAGATAATTTAGTTTTAAAAAAATGAGAATATCTTTGGTGAGGCATTAATTAATTCAATAAAATCATTATACCAAAGTAAGAAAATAATAAAGCAAGCTCTGGAGGCTGTTATCTCTGCTGAATTGCAACAGCTTATCCAACAACTATTAAATGAGCTTATGAATCATGATGATAAGATATGGACCTGAGGAAGATGACCAGCTTGTTGAGTGCGCATTTGACTCCAAAGTTTTATGTATGACACTTGCATCTGCATGGAATACTCTTGAATCTACCTTTCAACTGGAGGAGCCAATTCCACATGCTGAAATGGGAGATCCACCAATTTCCTCAATGATGCTCTCTATTTCGTCAACTTTAGCATCAATGGTGAAGCTGCTTACAAGGCAGCTGGTAGTTCAAGACAACTCCATGATTCTCATTACAATGTTAGGCATTAGTGAGTAGTAAAAGTGCTTGTACTTTTTAATCACAAAAATAAATAAAATGAGTCCAGGTACAGACTGATCTTCTTGCGGTGCAGCCGTGCATGTGCCGATCCTCTGATGGCAATGTGGCCATGCATAGGTCAGATTTCAACTCAGGATCACAGTGCCATAAACGGCTCTGGAGAGACTACAGGCCCACCACGCTCTCCTCTGCCTTCTTCCTCTGGATGTTTTAGGTGGTAAATTTGTGGACCCCGGTGAAACAATCATAAAAAGATAGATACTTCAGATGTTGAAACGGTGGTGGTTTCAGGAAAGGAAGAAGATACTGACACAAATTCTTTGTTATCCTCAGCTGTTTTGGCAATCAAAGAGATGTGACAGTTTTCTAACGCCATGAGGTTGTCTGATAAACAGAAAGTTAACTAAAAAAAAAAGGGTGAGGAATCCTAATAGGTCCACCAAGAATAATGATAATAGAACATTGACTTGTAGCATGACTGGGAAAACAACTTATTTTGGACACAGTGGAGGCAGAAAAAAAGGAATCATAGAGGAAGAAAGGGGCCCAATTAAATAAAGTTTTTCTTGTATTCTACAGCCCCTTTCAAACCAAACACTGTTGGTTGGCTCTGAAGTGGTGGATACGGCAAAATCAATTAGTTGGTTAAACTGAAAGGCTGTTTCTTTTTATCTTCACCAGACTGATATTAACATAGTCAATTTGGACATTCTAGGAGATGACAAAAAGTCACCACAAAGTAAGCAATTTGACCCTCAATATGTTTTAGTATTTGAAGACAAATTTGAAGTTTTGCCTGATAATTTTACAATGTTGATGCTTGTTGATTTTTTAAAGTCACAATCTACCTACGAATAGGTAGTCCATACTGAATGTATTTTATTCTGTAAATCAGCTGCATTTGATTACATCACAGGATTTGATATTAGTAATGTTCCCGAAATTGGCAAATGGTTTTTCTGACACCTCTTCAACGCAGGATACTCTTACATCCTATCAGCTCATGCAGTTGATATGGACTTTCATGGCTTACTTCCGCATTAAAGGAATGTATTCTCTCCAGTAGTATACTTTGAATACAAACCACCCTTCCCTATGTCCAAGACCATAGATATGTGACATATGTGAGAAGGAAAGAGTGATTTATGTGAGGAACTGCTCGGCCACTAGCGCTGCATGATTAACTATTAGTTGTTCTTTGTGACTTTTAATATCATTCTTTTAATCGTGGGCAGTGTTTTTAAGTTCGGCGGTGCAGCGCTCTGATTGGCTCTTTTCCTCCAATCGGAGGCGTGCCTGGGAGGAGCCAGTTGTGCCCCCAGGTATTTCTTGCACGCCATAGCGCAGTTGCGCTGTTGGGGGAAAGAGTGATTTATGTGAGGAACTGCTCGGCCACTAGTGCTGCATGATTAACTATTAGTTGTTTTTTGTGACTTTTAATATCATTCTTTTAATCGTGGGGAGTGTTTTTTAAGTTCGGCTGTGCCGTGCTCTGATTGTCTCTTTTCCTCCAATCAGAGGCATGCTGGGAGGAGCCAGTTGTGCCCCCAGGTATTTAATGCATGCCGCAGCACGGACACGCCGCTCACGCGCCGAAGGTGCGCCAAAGGCAAGCCCGTCTGCGCCCGTCCTTGCCTGGACGTCGCCAGGAGCCAGGTACTATGCCCATTTTTCCCCCCATAGGCTAGTATATTCGCGTGAGGCTTTGCTTGCAGTACGAAGGAATACGTTCTTGTGTGGGTTCCATAGTTGGTCTCCCTCTGCGGGTGCCTTACATTGCAGCCACTGCAATCTTCAGCCCCAATACTGTTTAAGTGCCCCAACGGGCAGACTGCAACTCAATTTTAATATTGGCAGTATTAGCTGCCGCTTGCTAGTCAAACACCATGCTGAAGTATATGAATTATTGTCCGAATACTCTTTGGACATTCTATTCCTGACAGAATCTTGGCTCTCCCAAGACTCAGTCGCCATCCCAGCCCTGGCCCTGCCCCCAGGCTTCACTATGAGGAATGTGAACAGAGGGACGGGGAGAGGTGGTGGCATTGCAGTAATCTACAAAGATCAGGAAACCATCAAGGACTGTGAAAGCGCCATTTTTAGAATAGCCTTAACTGACAACTTCATGTTTTCTGGATTGTTGCTCTATCGCCCCCCGGGCCATCCAAACCTTTTAGAGAAGCTTTAACTAACGTGGTCAGTAGCTTAGCACTCAAATCAGCCTATTTTACCATTATGGGCAATCTGAATTTGCATTTGGAGTCTGATAATGACCCGGACATTCGCAATTTCCTTAGCGATTTGGCAGCTTGCCAACTACTCCAACTGGTTTCTGGGCCGACACATGAGGCAGGCCACCTTCTTGACCCAGTACTGTCCAACATTTCGCTCCCTGAGGCTCCGATATCCATACCTATGACATGGACCGACCACAATCTAATTCGCTTCTCGCTGCAGTTGATGGAGCAGGGTAAATGAAAACATTTTAACCTCCGAATAATTTTGTAAAATAATTAATAAACATGTTCGTTTAAGTAAATAACCAACAATGTATGTTACATATAAAAGGGTTAAAGGTAACACGCTATTTTGTGTGCAAAATAATCAACTTATAATTGTTTACGTGTCTAACATAACATAATATTTGCGTACTAATTAAATAATAAATGCATGATCTGTGCTTTTAAATAAAACGTGTGGTTGCAAAATAAAGCGATGGTAAGTAAGGGACGGCTTTATATGTTGCTTTTTGCTAGGTAATACCTAATTGGGGTACGTAGTAAGACGGGAGGGAAACGAAAGGGTTTATATTCTTTATTTTAACAATATTTTGTTTATCTTTGAAAATAGAGCGCTTAGGCCTGTCGAGCAGCGATATAAAATGGCCGCCATAAAGTTAGAGTACGCATGTCCAAGAAGCCGTGTGGTAGAGGAGAAAGGCTGGGGAAAAGGATAACCACGTGTTCCTGCTGAGAGGCTAAGATGGAAGTATGGTCAAGGCTATTGTGACCTTTCTGAGCAGATGTGTGCCAAGATGATCAGCAAGAAGCGTGAGAAGTCAAACTGAATAAATGGACGGAACTGTTAAATCTAAAAAGTAGCAGAAAAAGATACAAATTGGACTGATCGAAGCGGATGAGCAATGTCATGAACTGTGGGAAACGATGCAAGCATGGACATTCCACAAGGAACTGGTTAAGACAAGGAAGTTTGATTAAAATGTATATGGGCCTGAGTGGACCAATGAGAAAGAATCACGCCATGAAGATGCAACATTTTATTCAGTAAGCTAGAATTAGGGTATAAGAAGACCTACTCTTGGTGGGAGGGGTTAGATGCTGGAGAGTGAGATGCTGAAGAAGTTAGATGCTGTGGAAAATGGGTGAAGTTGCGGTTGCTGATGCTGACGAGCTGATGCTGCTGCTGCTATTTTTATTTTCCAGTTGAGTATAAGATGCTGCTTTAGGAGAACTTTTTTATTCCTGATAGATTTTTCATTTAGAACTATTAGATTTTTCCAAGACAGATAGATTGATCTTTTAGAGTACTTACTATGATAACCTTATTTTTCCGTCTAATAGATATGCATTTCAATTTCAATTTATTCTTATAATGATGATAAATGTAATGATCTGAATAATAAGATTAAAACTTATTTCTTGCTTCGAAACTTTATATAAACTTTATTATTCTTTAAACAAATGACTCAGTGATTCTTTAGCTCAATGATTAAGGTAAATTGTTAAAGAGTTTATTGTGATTGAGCTGGTCTTAATCACCATCAACTGATTCCTACTAGTTGGTCCATCGACCAATGAGCGGAATACCTTAAAGCAATGAGAAACATTATATCGTGTTAAAAGAGGTATCCCGTCTCCTTCCAGCGAATCGTTTTTCTCCTAGGTTAAGGACGGAGGAAATCCAGGGAATCAATGAGTAAGTGAATATATATATATGCGGTGTTATGGCCCCACCGTCATATGGATATAGTTTGTGTGTTGGAGGAATAATTGTACCTGGATGACCGAAGCATATAGGAGAATAATTTTTATTGATAGCGCTGGATCAGATTTCTTGGTAGCAGAGTTATGGTTACTATAGATTAGTTTGGTGATTATTGATTATTGATTATTGATAAGTTCATGTCTAACACTTTATGTTGAGTCGCGTTATGTTATATGTAAGTTTTCACGCTTCCGGGAAGTAGGAAGTGGAACACGTGTGGCAAGAGAAGTCACATGGAATGGTGCATTGTCTGAGTTCATATTGGTGATAACACAGGTTGTGTTATGATAGGGACATTTTCCGTATAAAAGGTGTGTAAGTGAAATAGTGATCGGTTTTCTTGTGAAACTCTGGCCTTAATTCTCAGGAGCAGTATAGTCTCCACATGTGTTTTATCCCCAGAGAAACGGGTTTACTGTTTGCTTGAAAGAAGGGTAAGGTAGAGGGAAGTACTACTTTATCGGCGAAACTGAAAATTCTGTGGTAGGGTAGAGGTAAGCGCTGCCTACTGGAAAATACAGAATTCTTGTGTAAATGGTCAGAACTATCTCTTCGGTTTAGCGAATCAGACAATGGAAATGTGTTTTAAATGTTGTAACTAACGAAGAATTGTCGAAAAAGAAATTGCCGATAAATTTTGTAAAGGAGGGGTCAAGAGCAGAAGTGACGTAGACAAGAGTCACGCTGGGATTGGACAGTGCGTTAGTCACACGGAAACAGGAGCAGAACTGACGTAGACAAAAGCCGCGCTGGGATTGGTCAGTGCGCGGTAGACGGAAATCGCTCTGATTGGAGTTTTGGTGTGAGTCGCGCTAGTATTGGTTGGAATAACGCATACAGAACAGTGTTGAATTGCGGATCGTTTGAGGAGAAAAAGAGATTGTGAATCATGTCGTATTATGAGTATGGTAGAGAGAAAACGTCATGGATGTCGAAAGTTAAGAATTTCTTTAAGAAAGACAAAAAGGTAGTGACTAGAGAGGGACAAATAATTCATCCGCTGAAATCACCAGCTTCGCACATGATGCTGAAATATGGATATCATACATGCATATGGTTAGAAAATTGGACAAAATATACCAAGAATGATGGAGCATTGGCTTTCCCTGAGAATGGTTCATTTAATGTAGCTGTACTACGGAACTTGAGAGAAAAATGGCAATGTTAGAACCTAGACCTAGACCGACACAGTTTGAAGCTTTAACTGAATGGGAAGATGAGATGTATGAACGAGAGAGATTCAGAGGATTAAAGAACCATGAGTTTGTGCCTGAAAGGTTATGGGGAGTAAATCATGAGGACAGAATAAAGCGTTGGAGATGTGCTAATATGACAGGAGGTTTGTTTCCAGCTTTTACAGTTGAGGAAGAAGCAAAGAGAAAGTGTACGGAGAAAAAGAAACATGTAGTGATAGAAAAGTATGTGTATGGTGGTAGTGAAACGGATGACGAATTGCTGGAAGATATTTTAAACAGAAACCCACCTCCATACCAACAGACTTCTGCGGTGGTGACACCTAATGCACCGCCAATGGAAACTGGGAGGAATAAAAATCCCGAACGAAGAGATGAGACAAATAGGTCACAAGATCAATTAAAAACTTCACAAAATGAAGAGATAGAAAGTGACAATGCAACTGAATTAGCAAAAACAACAAGAGAATTGACTGAGAAAATAAGAGCATTGACAAAGAATATGGAAGCTGTAACTGTACCAGTAACGATAGGTCCAGTAATGCCAATTTTTGAGAATCAGAAAATTGATGAACGTTCTTTAGTAATTCCCATGAATTCACATTTGCAAAGAAAAAGAGAAGGGATGGAACCGAATAAAGAAGGTGCACACCATTTGGCTAGTACCTATAGACCAAGCCCACCTACTAATTTGACGATAAATGAGAATGAGATTAGGAGAATATCTATGGTGACGGAGTCTGCATCAGGGACACCAGAAAGAAATAACAATTGGATAGAACTAAATAGTACGCCTGTAGGTCCGACTCCAGATGAGTTAAATGAATGGATGAAAGCGCTAACAACAAAAGAAACAGAAGTGAAACCATTAGATGTAATTAGGTTAAAAATAGACATGGAAGAATTGATTTTAGGAACAATTGGTACAGAAAAATTAAAAAATTATCAGGATGATGAGATTATGTTTTTGTGCAAAAGTCTTACATGGAGAGCTAGGAATTTACATGACAAATTGGAAGAGACAGCAAGTGAACTAGGAGTGGAGTTTGTAAAAGTAAGAACGTTGCAGAAACCATACAGAGTAGATTTTTGTGAAAAAGATATAGAGAATTTGAACACATCAGGAAGACTGACCCAAATAAAAGAATTAATTGTTTTACTGAGAAAATGGGGTGATGTGGATAGATGGAGAAATAGATGGACGAAAAAGAACGAGAAAACAACAGATAAAGCATCTTTGGCTTTTGCAGTGACAGATAAGGAACCAGTTGTAAGGGAGTACCCGATGAGAGAAACTCCAGGTGGTAGTTATGTGCATGTTCCATGGACCAGACAGGATATACTGTCATTTACAAATGACTTCCCAAAGTTGAGAGAAAAGCCAGTAGAATGGTACAGACAAGTGGAGAGATTTGTGAAAGTTTCAAAAGTGTTGTGGATAGACTTAGATGGATTGTTTGATATAGTAGTGCCAGCTGATTTGTGGACAGAATGTAAGATTACTATTGATTGGCCAACTGTAGAATATCCAAGGGATGCTAAAACAGGAGCGCCAGGACCAGAAGTAATGAGGAAGTATGACCAAGTAATTACCTTTTTGAAGAATAAGATTCCACCTAAAGAAACAGATTGGGTAAAAATCTGCGGACCTTCATCTGACGCGCGTGCTGCGGTTCCGCAGATCCAGAGCTGAAGGGCGCTCATTTAAGGTGCTTGCACCGACTCTTTGGAACTCATTGCCACTCTCTATCAGGAACATTTCTAGCCTCCTGTCCTTTAGAGAGGCAGCGAAGACCTGGCTGTTTCAGTGATCGGTAGCCTCTCTTGCAACATCTCCCCGGACAATTAGCGCTGGGACGTCCCTCTGTCGGGGCAGCCAAGCGCTTTATAAATATCATAACATAACATAACATTCCTAGCCATACGCCCTGACTAAAGTCTAACTTTACTCTCTATGATCAAATGAGAGGTGGAACCCCGTTATTGAGAGTAGTAAGTCAAGAGGGAAAGCAACAAGTTCTAGACAAGTAAGATTTAAGTCGGATGTCCCTTCTTGGTTATGTAATTGGTGGAGGCTTTTGGAGTTTTAAATTTTAAACTGTTAGACCTGTCAGCCTTAGGGCGGTCTTCCCCCAAACCTTCTGCCTTTCTTCTCCATTTTTGCTGATTTTGCTTTTGTTGGCCTTAGCACTTTACTACTGCTAACCATTACTGAAGTGCGTGTGCTCTCTGTTCAAACAAAGTAAAACTGGCTTACACCCAAATGTCACATTTTATTTTCTGGTAAATTCCTAATAAAGTGGCACTGCATGTACCCATGGCCTGTAAAGGTAGCCTTGAAAACATGTCTCCGGCCTCCCATTGCAGCATGTGTGTGCATTTCTACCTGGCATTTCTACCTGGCAAGATAAACCTCTTGCCAGGCCTGAACCTTCCTTTTTAATCCATATAAGTTACCCCTAGGGTAGGCCCTAACCAGCCCACAGGACAGGGTGCGGTGTATTAAAAAAGGTGGAACTTTTACGTGTCCTGGTTGTGAAAACCTATTAAATTCATTTTTCACTACTGCAGGGCCTACCTCTCACATAGGATAACTTTTGGTTAACCAATTGCATTTAATAAGTCATAACTTTTGAAAGGGAGCAGGTAGGAATGTTGAGTTTGGTGTCAAAAGAATTGTAATTTAAACCACTCTTTAATGATGAAGCCGGATTTTAAGTCACAATTCTGAAAATACCACTTTTAGAAAGTTGGCATTTGCTTGTCCCAACCGTTGGGTGCCTGATGCCTGGGTCACATGACTAGCTGGCAGTTGGTCTTTGTATTTGGTTCCAGACAGTGAGATGAAGGATCATATTTGACGGCAGGGTGGGCCATCTCTGACTTGATGAAGGGGGGAGGAGCTGTCACCTACCACATTTGCACATCACAAAGGCTCTGCTTGAGCACACTCACAAAGAATTTGACACTAGCTTATTGTGACTCCAAACAATCTTGGGCCAGGCTAGGGGGGCAGGAAATTCCAGGCACCTCTGGGGGTGGAAATCTCTAGAACATTCTCCTACTTCAAAGTGGGCACAAGGTATAAATAATGGATTCACTACACCTCTGGACCTGTAGAAGACTCAGAAGGACTGCTTATCTGTTCTGCAAGAAGGACTGCTACTCTGTTGCTCTGCTGCCTGAGTGAAGGACTGGACTTGCATCTTGAACCCAGGACCATCAGATTGACTCCATGGGCTACTTGGCTGGCCTCATGATCAGAGCCTCAGACAGAAAAAGATCCAACCACCTTGAACCCAGCACCTGGACTCTGTCTGCTGTGAATCCTACCCCTCAAATGGTACCACCCTAGTCCTGGACACTTGGAAGTGGGCCTGAAGGGGCTCTGCCAGCCCAGCTGTGGTTTTGCAAAGCAGAACAGACGCAGCACATCGGAACTGCCACAGTGCAATGCATTCCCCACGCCGGACAATGCATCGCAGCTCACAGCCCCCTTAGAACTGCGTGACGTATCCTTGACGCAGGCCTTCGCCTTGTAAGACCCTCGTTGACAACATCCTCGACAATGCTACAGGACTCTGCATCTCGCAGCACTCTGCAAACCAGGATTGAAGGTACTTTTGTTCAGCTGGCCTAACTGGGTCCCTGTAGTCAGCCTGCACTCCATCGCGGTTGGCCTCAACTTGTGACTTTATCCCAGTACGGGGCAACCAAAAAACCTCAGTTGCCGCTTTGTGCTTTTAAGCACTATTTTTACTTAAAACTTTTAAATTGCATGCCTCCGGTTCTACTGATTGAATTTTTGTCATTTTTGGTGTTAAATAATATTTTAAATTTTACTCTGTTTTTCTAAATTGGTGTGGAATTTTTCTTGTGTTGTGTTTTCACTTTATTACTGTTTGAAGTGCTGCATAAATACTTTACACTTTGCCTCTAAGTTAAGCCTGACTGCTTATGTGCCAAGCTCACAGAGGGTTAAGCACAGGTTAACTTGGGGTTTGCTTGTGTTCCACCTTGACAGAAATTATGGCTGCTGCTTGAGTAGGGTTTCACCCTCCTCAACCAGTAACCCAATATCCAACATAAACCTATTGAGGCAAACAATGCACTAAGCAACTAATGGAAATTGAGACCTCCTGTGCTGGTATGTAGCTGACTCAGAGCATTTTATAGACTATATGGATCCACAGCTATTTAAAAACATGGATTATATGCTTACAATAGACATGGTTAACATTGGACTTTGATCTGAGCAATGCGCAGTGCTTACTACTTATCTGAGGGGTGATAATAGCTAAATAAATGCTAAAAGTGGAAGAAAGAGTTTTTTGTTTTTTAAATGCAATGACCATCCATCAGTCCAGACTTTTTTGTCAATAGCAAAGGTGAATGGGGGGGGTTTGTGGATTTGGTTCTAAAAATTACAAATACTGACAAAAACATAAGAACATGCAAAATGATTTTGGCAAAATAGGAGTGGAGAGGATAGATAGCAAAGAGGGTAGCTGTCCTGATTCTCTGGGTAAAATGTTCCTGGCTGCCTGTTGTTTTTTGTCTATGTAGTTTTATACAGAGCAACCCCAGCCCAAAGGCATGAACACCAGATTACATTACACAAAATCAGATTTGTGTTTTTTTAGGCATGGGGAGATTTCGTGATTTGCCCAGGATCACAGGATGTTGAGCTGACTCTGGGATTCAAACCACGTTCCAGAGTCACAAAGTTGGCATCTCAGGCTGTTAGGCCAAATCTCTTCAGTTAGTATTGGCGTCAGTGGCATCTGGTGATCTTTGAAAGTGGTGGGGTGTACTACCGACCAGGAGTGTACCCCATTTTTTTCAAAATGTGCTTCACTTATTTTCATTCCCACTCACATTTAGAACCAGGAAAGTGACGCAATCCTGCGCAACATGTTTTATTTAATTTACTTTCCAGTGCGACAGATACCTGAAAGTAATGTAAAGCAGTGCAAATCGCTGCTTTGTGTTACTCTGCATCAAGGGGGCATTCCATGGGTCCTACACAGGTGTTCCCATGCAACCACACAAGGTTTCTGACGTAAACCCTTATCTACTAACAATAGCAGATAGTGTTTTGCATCACAATAGGCATTAGAAAGGAAAAATGCTTTTATTTTTCCTAACTTTCCCCACTTTGCATGTGTACTGGAGTGTAGAACACAAATCCAAAGCAGGAAAAGTTTTAAAGTTAGTCAAAGCTTAGCATTTTGTACTGGAAGGTTACCCTTCCAGTACAAAACCTATGCTAGACTCACACAGACACCTTTGCACTATTGCGCAAAGGTGTGTGGGTGTGTGGTGCTCTGAAGCCTAATTGTGTGCCAGCGCTAGGTAGAGAGCAGGATGGTGCCATATCTTTGTAGATCAGGGGGCGTATTATAGAATACGACACACTCTCCTTGTTAGCGCTGAGCGCACCTTTCAAAAGCTGCCTGGCTCCGGCGCTAACAAGAAGAGTGCACCATATTATGTTGAATGCGCTGCCCCCACGGAAGCATGATTCAAGTAAAATACAGAACAGCGACTTTAAAGCCACTCTGTGTTTCACTGTGCAGACAGCAACCCACCTGCACTTTTAAGGAGGATTAGAGATCCCCTTGCAGGCGGGTGCAGTGAGTAACTGCACCTGCCTGCAAGGGGATGTCTAGGGGGTCCATAGAACCTCTTTCCCCCCTCTAGAGGGCTGCCATCAGGGGGCGCATTGACAGTGCGCCACCCTTGAGGTGGCACTCTGTCAGTGCGTCTCCTGACAGCTCCTTTGCCTCTGCGCCCACGTCTATAATACGGTGCGGGCGCAGAGGCAAAAGGATTCCATCATTTGCATGGGGCCACGTAACGCAGCAACATTGGGTGCTGTGCTGTGTTGTGTGAAAGGTGTTGATAATCTGGTCCTTAGACTCTTTCCTTCACACACTCTAACTCTCATTCTCTCACTAGCTCATTCTCACTCATACTCCCTCCCACTGTTACTCACACACAAACGTACTCATACTCACTGACTCTCATTCTCACTTACCAGCACACTTACAAACACACAACTGCACCTGCTGAACTATTGATAGCTACACCCACAATTCACTTCCACTCCTCTCACAAGCTATAATCAATAACACTTTCTAACACATTCGTACTTCTTCACTCACTCCCTTGCACTCAGTTTCACTTATTCATGCACACTGTCAAACTCTGATTCTGACTTCTACTCTCATTGACACTCTCAAACACACACACTTTTATTCAATCCTATTCACTCTCAATCACTCACAAACACATTCACATACGCATACACAAATGCTAGAGAAATAAGAAAGGTTTTTTTACTTAGCTGGCTTACTTAGGTGGTAACTTGGAGGCTTCATGACAGCAGCAGCGCAGTAATACGGTGCTGGGCATTGGAACCAGCAAGCCAAGAATCAAAACGTGGAGCCAGGTGGAGCAGCAAGAGTAGGACTGAAAAGGGGAAGACCCGCCTCAATACACCTCTCAGCTTCTTGATAGGCAGAGCCACTGGAAATATGTTTCAGGAGATGACCAAATTATGCAGCAGGGTTGACTAAAATTATGTGTCAGGGGATGGCCAAATTATGCAGCAGGGTTGACTAAATTATGCAGCAAGAAATGCAAATTATGCTGCATAATGCGGCACATTTTGTGATAGTATCATTTCATTATTTTGTCATTATTACACTTGTTAACACTTTCTGGGCCTAGGTTGCACCTCATTGATACCAAATTAACACCAAAATATAGCAATAAGCAGCAGAAAGGTGACCAGTTAACCTTTGCAAAGGGACTCTGCTATGCAGCAACACATGTTGCTGGGTTTTTAGTAAGTTTTGAACCGTTTGAGCTATAAACAATTTTTGTTTGTTAAAATCTGGAGATTATGCAGCAGATTATTGATTATGTGGCAAATGCGGCAAAACCATAATTATGCAAACAAATGCTGCAGCCGCACAATCGCTTATTTCCAGTGACCCCTGCTGCACTTTGTGGCTTTTCATTGGCCTCAGGGATGCACTGATGTATGCACTGACAGCCCCATTTTAGCAGATATATTATGCCTGAGGCATGCACAGTATGTGTGCCAATAAAATGAATTGTGCCTGTTTGAGGGGATCATAGTTGAACTACACCCCTTAGACATCTCACAGTCTTTGTGTGCCTCTTGCCCTTTTTTGTTTGGTGGACAGACACATAATAGACAGAAGAGGCGGACCAGAATTATACTGTGGATAAACAGCACCTGGCACTCCTACCACCAAAATGTTCTGCCACTGCAGCATGGTTTTCCTCAGATTGCTCTGCCCTCATGTGTTCTACATCTTGATCACCCTTACCGTCTCTGTAAGTGGCAGCTAGTGGTTGAAAAACCTTGAGCCAAAGGGAGAACAGTGCCTGCTCCAAATCCAAGACACATTCACATTTCAAAGGATCCAAACCAGTAAGGGTAGACCCATGGGTTAAAACACCTGTTTTAGAGACATGGTCCACCTGGCTCCCCTCTTTTCAGAGTCTACCCGTTTTAAAGCTCACACTTGGTGCTCACAGACAAGAGTTCAAAATGTATGTTTTTTCTTTAACTTTGCTTTTTTGCTCAGGCCAACTCTTTCCTTCTGTATGTTACAGTGCAGTTTAACTTCTATTACATTGCCCATAGGTAGTCACCTGGACCTCAGCAGAGTTTATCCTACCCTATGTCCCACTTGTTACTATCTCCACGTCGCTGCCTTCTCTCCTGCTCCCTGTCATTCTCCCTTTTCATATTTCTCAACCTGCCCTCTTCCACCTTATACATTTCACCGTTGTCTTGTTTCATATTTAGCATTGTCTCCTTATCTAAACCTGATCTTTCTAAATTTCCTCACTACAAATATAGACAAAAAGCACATAACAAGAAGACATAAAGGCAATAAATATCAAGAAGACGTTCACAGCCAATTGCACTCTGGGAAGGAATATGGGGTGCCAATGAGAGGGCTAAGAAGACAGGGTAAACAGAGATCAGCACCAATCGTCCAAAATCTTGGAGCGCAAAGCCAATTAAAAAGCACCATACAAAAGGGTGAAGTCTGCTCGGTATCAAGAAGCTCATTTCGGTGCCTATTTTATTAAGGAGAGGAAGTTGGTGGATCTTCTGGAGATAGGCTGAACACTTAGAAAACATATATTGCACAGAGAAAAGTAGGTTATTGTGCATACAGAGAGAGTGAGGCTCTGCCACAAACATACCTTATCACCTTTTTGAGCTAAACTCTCTCCTCTGCAGACAGAGCTGAGCTCCAGCACAGATGCATCCAAGTCCCTGCATACATAGTGCTGAACCCATGCACAGATAGAGCACAGACGGTGTACCCATAGGTAATTTCTTTAATTGAGCTGGAGATGAGTTCCTGCATACATAGCACTGCGACCCTGGGTAGACAGAGCTGAGCTCTATTGCAGACAGTGGTGGGCCCCTGGGCAGCATAGATTGGGGTGAGCTAGTTCACAGCCAGAGTTGAACTCTTTCAGCATTAATTCCAATAATGTAAAACCCGAGGTTCTGTGGGAACTGAGAAACCAGGACCAGCTAATATTCTGTGGGAGTATCACACATCTCTAACCCAGGTAAATCTTCCTGATAGGGAGTGAAGAGGAGAAGGTGGGAGGGAGGATGACAGTGAGAGAGGAGGGATTGAGAGAAGTGATTGAAAAGAGAGAGAGAGAAAGACAAGTGAGGTAATAGTGAAAGAGAATTAAGAATGTGTGCGAATATGGACAGAAAGGTAAGAAAGAAATGAGGCGAGTGTGACTGCGATAGAAAAGAACAAAGACGTAGTGTGAAACAGGGAACACCAGAGTGAGAGATGTATGAACAACACCACAACAGTAATGCTAAGGTAAACTTTATGTTATGCCATGTTAAGGGTATTTGTGAAGTGCATCTGTTCAGGTGAAGGAACATGAGCTCTGCACTGGCTGAGGGTGCAGGCATTGTGCACTGGCTGGAGCAACAGGAACCCTTTGAAAGTGATGCTGCAGGGTTATGGGCACACACTTTGCAAACGCATGCGTCTACTCACAGGTCTCCTTCTGACTGTATCAATTGAATCCTGAAGAAGTGTCTTACGCTGTTGATGGCAACCATAACAAGAATAAATGTAATTTTACATGGCTTCAGCTCCTTTACTAATATTGTATTGTATTGTAATTGCATTCATATAGCGCTTACTACCCCTGATGAGGCGTTGAAGCGTTTTTTCGGCGAGTAGCATGCTACTCCGGAACCCATAAAGGATTAGTGGTGAATTAGTATAGTGAGAAATGAAAGTAATTTGAGTGGTGGATATATAGTCTGTTATTTAGATTGAGAAGGATAGTGGATGGATAGAGGAGGGGAAAGGTTTGAATTTATATAGCGCTTCCTACCCCTGATTAGGTGTTGAAACGCATTTTCGGCAAGTAACACGCTACTCCGGAACCCATAAAGGATTAGTGGTGAATTAGTATAGTGAAATATGAAGTAATTTAAGCAGGGATGTGTTAGTCTGTTATTTGGATTAAGAAGGATAGAAGAGGGGAAAGGTTTGAATTTATATAGCGCTTGCTACCCCTGATGAGGTGTTGAAGCGCTTTTCGGTGAGTAACACGCTACTCCGGAACCCAAAAAAGATTAGTGGCAGCCAACACCATTTCCCATGATGAATTTCTGTCGCATCATGTACACATGTAAATCTGTGCGTCTTTGTCTAACCTTCTTTAATTTGGAGAGAAAGAAACAGTGACTGAGTGCAAGTTTGGCTTACGTGTAAATGTGTATTTTTATAAGAATATTAATTTAGAGCTAACGAAATGGAAACTGGCTGTACAGTTGTAATTTACAATATCGGCTCATTTCTCTCACAGCAGTGTTTAGCCATTTTAAAGAAGTATGGGAAGGCACAAAACTGAAGAAAGATTTATCAACCATTTGAATACTACCATAGATGACAGAAAATACCACATTAAAAAAAGATACTCATCCCAACCACTAACTCTGCTCTACACTGAGACAAAAAATGCATATTATGTGTCACTTTGTCAAGCGGTATTATTTTCATCCGTTTGAGCTGGAAACAACACCTGGGTGAAATCTGCATAATTTGGAAGTTATGTGGCTAATTCAGTAAATCCATAATTATGCTGTAAACTCTGCAGCCACAGGGTCACATAAATCCACTGATCTCACCATTGCCTATTGTTTTATCAAGGATTTATTTGTGACCGGTAAACAAAACCTCAACATTTTAATTCCAGTCAATTAAGATGGGCCAACATTTTGAATGTGTCACCCTCCCGAAATGAATTCTCCACCTTCGTGGTGTTCCTCGCACACACCTCCATTTTTCATGCCTAAAGTAGGAGTTGTGTGATACAATAAAGAGCTTTGGGGCCCAGCAAAAAGTTGTTCGCACAGTGGTCATATGTCATAGGAACTTCCCCTTCATATAACTGCCCCAAAGTGCGTCTCCCTCTCCCCAAGATTGATAGTGTGTGTCCATCATTCCCAGAGGGAAGTCAGGTTTGTCTGTCACTGGGGTCAGGGGAAGATTAGGTAGTTATTGCTTTCACCCTCCGGGCTTTAGTTCAATAATGCAGGGTCTCTCTTGTCAAATACCTCCGTGTAAGTGCAGGACATCTAGCTCGCGGAGGGAGCCTGAGCAGGTGGGTGGGCAACACTCCTGACCATCTGATATCAGGGTTTATCTGTGTCAGCGGAACACCACACCAAAGCTGGAGAAATCTGAGCTGCCAGAACATACCAGCCTATATCTTGGATCCCAAATCCACCCTGCTCCTGCCCCTGCATCAGCAGGGAGTGGGTCACTCATGGCCACTTACCATTCCATACAGGGCTCGAGTTGAAGGTAGTCGCCGTCTGCCCACTATTTTCAGAGGGTAGAAGCTATCTACCCTGCTGCAAAGCTGGCTGTGTTCAGCAGAGGGCCAAATTCCTTTCCTATTCTCCCGGAATTCACAGAAATCTGCGGAACTTGTCCCAGTGTTATTTTCTGACACCGGGACACATTCAGCAGCACCTGCACGTTGACTGCTTTTGTTCCGAGCAGCAACGTGCAGGCGGGGATGGGGCTTATCAGATTCCAGCTTCGCCCATAACAAAAGCCGAAGTAAAGGGGCCATTAGGCCTCTTTTTGTTGGCATATCCTGGCTGGGAGCTATCGGGAGCCTCACATCTAGATTCGATGGAGGGGAAAGAAATGCTCACATCTTATCACTTCACAGGTACTTGAGATAGAAATGCTTTTCACTTTGTTCAGTCCCTCTATATAAGAGATGTGCATACACTGTAAGAATGTCAGATGTATGCAGATGTCGCCCCAGTATTTACTACAGTGCCAAAGCGCTATAGAAGAAATAAATCAAAATAGTGGTATTTAAATTTGTGTACGTGTGATGTAGAGCACTCTGAGATCTTGCATTGGGATGAGTGGTGCCATTATTCATCCCAATGTAAGGCAGAGCACTTAACATCACACGTACAGATTATACATTGACAATAAATCATATGTGTGTACATCAATATAAAGGATGTGTCACATAAGACAGTGAGGGTTGCAAGGTGTAGAAGCCCCTTGTCCTTTATACCTCACTGTGCTAGATTACAATTTATGATTACAATTTATGAACTGCAAGCACCAAAAGGATCTGTCTTAAAAGCTGTAACCCACTTACCCCTTTACATAAAATAAAAATCTGTCTTCTGTGTGTTACATAATTTGCTCTCTATGCTACTTTGATTCAAGACTATGACTAGGCAAAACACAGATATCTCCAGCAAATACGTTCTCCTCCAGAGTTACCTTACCATTATTATTATTCCCTGAGATTTAGCTGGCACACAAAGATCTCTGCAGCAGGTGTCTTAACCCCAGAAGTTATTTTAAAATACAGACATTGCAACCAATTAAGCAGAACAGATTTACTGCCACGTTTCTTCTTGTTGCCAATTTCTTTGTGGCAGGGTTTAAAAACAAATGTATAAGTTGAGGCCCAGATTTTGCGCAAGGGTAGCGTCAATATTTTGGCACAACCCCAATGCAAAATCTCATTAAATATTGTAATGTGCTCAAATGTACTCATGATAGACCTGCAAAACATATGTGAGGTCTTAAAATCTGATGTCACTTCCTTTGAGGTCATGGGTTGTGATGCCACATGTGATTTGACATGCCATCATGTCACTCACTGTGAGCTCACGTGCCATGATGTCACTTGCATACTACCTAACTTGGTTAGTCCCACCCACTTATTTTTTTTTTAGGACTTGTGCCCTGAGATCAAACATTGATTTGTGCTGGTTGCCAAATACTGGAATATTTTAAAAATTACTTTGTGCTATTCTCAGGGTTTTGAGCTAGAAATTTTTGTTGGCAACATTCTCTGTCAGCGTAGAGCCGCCCTGTATGAAGTGTGACTGAAGCACTTATAAGAGGAGCTTTGTCACGCAGATTTTCACACTAACCCGCCTCTGTTATTCACCTAAATTTGCAGAAGCTACTATGCACAATTCTCAGGTTGATGATAAACTGTTAACACAGAGCAATAGCATGTCACTATGACCCATTTTAAAATCCTCTACTTTGTTGGCACTGGAACCCATGATCTGTTTTGCATGAAAGTGTTGCTGGTTTAACACACTAAGCTAGTCATCCATCAGTTTGTTAAATTCCATTCACTTTTATTCAGTTAGAATGAAGTACACATAAAGGTTAAATGTCAAACTGAGGTTAAAGAAATTGGTAGTCTGGCACCAAGCTAATTGAAAATCTTGATAGGTAGGCAGTTCTCCAGAAGCCAATCCAAGTGCCATAACTGGTGCCTCCAATTACACCAAATGCTACTGTTACACACATATTTAGCAAGTTTTAAAACTGATGGTGAAGTAGAATTTCCTGGAATGAGTGACAGCCTGTTGCCCGCCTGATCGTGACTAAGTCATGAGGATAAGAAAGGGGTTACTTTCAGGGGCGTATCTACAATTGGTGCAGCAGGTGCAGTGGCACCAGAACCCAAAGCCCTGAATGGCCTATTGATACTTGATAATTGCTGTATTAACCTACCCCAGCAGTCTAAAGGACACTTTCCCTGCATTGCACCATGGCATCCTTGGTATGCTACTTTGTACTGCTCCATTTTCTGGCCCTGCCTGCGACATAGCTGCCTAGTTTTCCAGGTCTATCCCTGATGTGCTGGTCCAGTTCAGGTTTTGTCTTTGAACTCTGGGACTTGTAGTCCTGTTTTATAGTGGAATAAACAAGTCCCAGGATCAAAAAAAAAAAACTTGGACTGGAGAAGCACCACGCATAGACCTGGGAAACTTCACAGGGCTGCTGCGAGGGATCACTAGAGACAAAAGAAGCATTTAGCAGGGGCAGACATTCTTGGTACCACCACCTCTGTAAGATGGTCCCGCAACAATCTTCATTTAATGCAAACATGACGGTGTCCAAGCCCCTCCTTTAGAGTAGCAATATTAGACTCTTTTTGGTCCGCTTTGGGCTAGAGAGTGTTCTAAATATTTGACAACACTTGAAGGAGGTTTGTCATGTTTTGGAACTGTTTTTAAAGGATTGCCCTAGCCTGCACTGCTGACATAAATCTTGTTGGTGTTCCATCTCATTAGCCTTTTCTGCCCCTTCCCCCACCATGTACCATAATTATTAAACCTGTGCTTCTGCCCTCCTTAGCTAAATATATACTCGCTTAGAGTGGAGGACCAGTGGGTACCAGGAGGGTCAGGGATACTAAAAGAAGAGCAGTTAGAGTGTGGGTGGAGGTTTAGTGTTCTTTTAAGAGTCTGCACTTCCTGCACATGATACTAAATAGGATTGTAAACAAAATTGTATGTATTCCATTGTAACATTTCTTTCTGTCTTTGTTTACTTTAATTTGTAGTCTTGGATCATTACCAAAGCTCTAGAACACATTTAAAAGTGCTTTGTATTTATATTTGCTGTTTTAAGTATGTATAGATAAAGGCTAGAAATACAGGCTTGAGATGATTGTGCTTATTTACTGACGCCACCCACTACGTTATTATATGTGGAAAGGAAACGCGTGCAAGTTTCGCAGCGATCTCGAGGCTGTCTCGGGGTGGATGAATGTCAACCTTCTACAGCTCAATGCTAGTAAGTCTGAGGTTTTGTTAGTGGGGAGAGACTCAGAGTTGTGGTGTGAGCACTGGTGGCCCGCCGCACTGGGGTCGGCACCCGCTCCTAAACAGGCGGTAAAAAACCTGGGGGTCTGGCTTGACACTGCCCTTAACTTCAGAACTCAAACTAAGAAGGTGGCAGGGACGTACTTCGGGCTACTGCGGGGGCTTAAACCCCTGCTGGGCTTCTTCAACCCTTCAGTCAGGCAGGTTGTCGTCCAGGCCTTGATTCTGTCAAGACTGGACTATGCCAGCTCCCTTTACATCGGGGCCAATCAGGCTGAGATTTTCAGACTACAAAGGGTCCAGAACGCAGCGGCCGGAGCGTTCCTTGGCTTGCCAAGGCGGTGTTCTATCTCGAATGCAATACGCCGCCTTCATTGGCTGCCTGTTGCCAGGCGTGTGGAATTCAAGGCCCTCTGCATTACCTTTAAAATCCTCAACTCTTCATTGCCTAGTATTCTGTCAAACCTGCACTCTTTCTACACCCCCTCCCGCCAACTCCGCTCTATGGGACAGAATTTTGTGGTTGTCCCCAGGGTGAGGAGGGCTCGTGCTGGTGGCCGCTCCTTCCGGGTGCTGGCTTCTAGACTCTGGAATTCCCTTCCTATTTCCATTCGCAGCTAAAGCTTTAACTGCCCTTCCGTAAATCTATTAAAACGTTTCTGTTCCCTTCGCTATAAGGTGTTCTGTTGTTACCAGCTGCGCTAATCTGGTTTCAGCGACGGGACGCCCCTTTGCTGGGGCAGCCGCGCGCTTTATAAATCAGCTTAACATAACATAACATAACAAGGCTCTTCATGGTTTCTTATATTACTGTTGCTCACTGCAGTATAGGGTGTGGGGTTAAAGGTCAAGGAACGGTGTTCTTAAGGACTTTGCTGCTCAGGTCATATCTTCATGTATGTTCTCATGTAAAATTTACACTAACAGCTGCAGAAACACCATCCTATAAGGTCCCTTACAGAAATTTGTAAGAGTAATTTTAAGTGTGTATAATTTGTGGTAATTTATAGACAAATGGCACTGAGGGTTTGTTTACTGTCATATGCTTGCAAGTGTCTTGGTGCAGTGGTTGCCAGTGTCTTGGTAGATCGTGACAAACGCATGCCACTTACATATATCCTCACTGAGGAAGGAATGGGACGAAGATTTAATCATTTGATTACTTACTGGTAATCATCAGCACTCTGATTCTCACTCCTTCGCCCCAGTACTTATAGAAACACCCTTCCACCTGTAACTGCCCCAGTACATGTGCTATGATGCCAGATCTTAAATCTATTTTCATTTTTCCTTGCACCAGGGACCACAAATCGTTCCACGGAACTTGACCTAATTTTCAGTAAAGGCAACATGCTCCTCCTTCAGCAAAATCCATGTAGCTGTTTGGAATGTTAATATTTGTGTATTCCAGTTTGATGGATATCCATGGAATGCCTCTGAAGTGTTTCAAAGGAATGAATAACCGGGTCAGCATGATGTCATCTGTCCTTCAACTACCAAAATGCTTACAGTCTTCTAATAAATGTAGTCTCCTTTTTATGTGCCACAGTTTACAGATGTTATCCCGAGAGCCACCCAATTAAACAGAGCTCCCTTCTTACGTGTTCGTCTGAAGCCCCATTTCTCTGTCCTGTCCACACCTGCTATGGTCCATCCTCCAACACAGCATGGCCACGTCGTGTCTCATCCACACCCAGGCTACAACACAGATCGCCATGCTCAGAATTCCAAATACAAGTGCAACTTGCATTTTGTTCTTATAATGATCAGAGTGTTTGTAATTGTCGGTTTATAGAAGGATGCTACCTTGGGTAGATTAATACATTTTATAGTTTACAATTGTAGTTTCTAGCATCTTTATTGCAACATGTTACATGCTTTGTTGTTGGTGCCAAGTTTAGTATGCCACAGGCTTAAGTACTGACTAGCATAATACTTGTTAAATCTCTTAATATATTCAAGTGTACTCATGATAGAACAACTGAACATGCATGTCATTCCTGTGATGTCCCATCCATTCTGCCTAACTTGTTGAGTCCCCATGACTTCTTTTTTTAAGACTTGTGCCCTGATTCCATATAAATGCCCACATCTTACGGGTAAGGTGCCTCACCGTATCTGGTGGAACTCACACTGCGAGGGAGCAAAAAAGGTGCAAGTGTACAAGTGCTTTAACAACACATCCAAGAGAGGGGGGAGGCATGTTGCTCGAGTACACATGGTGGAATTGTGACCCCTAGGTACTGCATCCCTCTCTGCGATGTCCGCAAGCCATTTTACGTCCTCAATCTTGGAAGCCTTTCCCTCTCTCCCCACTGCTAGTGGCGTAGATTTCTGGTAGTTGACCCTAAACCCAGCCACTTCCCGGGACTGCTCCAACTCCGTCAGGAGTGCAGGGAGCTAAACAGTCCAGCTGGTCAAACAGCAGAGGACATTGTCTGCAAAGAGTAACATTTTCAAGGAGTTAGCCATCACCCGATGGTAAGGGAGAAGATCATGGGCGAAAGGGGACACTGCTGTTACATTCCCTGCATCAGGGCAATGGGCTCGGGGAGGCGGGAATGTATGCGGAGTTAAGCGGATGTCATTTGTGATGTCTTGTTTAGAGTTTTTGTCAAAAAGAAGCAATCTACTTGGTCGAAAGCCTTCTCTGCGTCAAGCGAGAGAAGGAGGACCTGTATGTTTGTTGTTATCGACTATATTGAGAGCTAGTTGAATGTTATCTCTGGTCTGTCTACCTCTAACAAAACCAGTCTGGAATGGAGACACCTGCCGTGGCCACACTCCTCCCAAACAGCTCGCCAGAATCTTTACAAAACTTTTAATGTAGCTATTGAGAAGTGCTATTGGTCTTTATGAGCGCATTGGTGGAGATCCTTTCCCAGTTTTTATATTAATGTAAGAATCTATTCCATCATAGTAGAAGTGACCTCGCGGGTGTCAAGGAATGAGTTGCACACCTTCGTCAAATGGGGTCCAGTAACCCAGCAAAGGTCTTGTAAAAGGAGTTCGGGCACCCGTCGGGTCCCAAAGCCTTGTTATTAGGTAATGTCTTTATAGCCAATATTGTTTTCTCCTCTGATATCTTATGCTCCAGGTCATCTCTGACCTCTGGGTCGAGGACCTGCAGGGAAATCCACTGCAGGTAGTCGTCCCCAGTGGTAGGGGAACAACGGTCTCTGCTATAGAGTGCAGTGTAGTATTGGGTGAATGTCTCTAAGATTCACCAATCAGTCACCTGCAGAGGTGCCCTGGGGGTCTAACACTGAGTGTATGCGGTTTCACATTTGATGTGGTCCTATCCTATGAGCCAATAAGTGATCCAACTTGCCCCATATTTTGTAATACATCAGTTTGGTTTTTAATAGTTTGTCACCAGCGTCATTGATTAGGATGACCTATAGTTCCCCCAACCCTCCTGCAGGTTCTCACAGTGCCCCGGCAAGGTTTCGTTTTTAGGTCTCAATATAATGTTGCTATTTCCCCTTCCAGCTCCAAGGGCCTGTTTCGTACCGATCTCAGGAAGGTAGTGGAATGTTTAATAAATTCTCCACATATCACCACCTTAGCAGCATCCCAAATGGTGGCCCACCTCAACTCCTTGGAATCGTTTTCTTTGAAATAATTCTCTAGTGCCTGTCTTACCCTATCACGGAGGACAGGGTCCCAAAACGCTAATTCGTTCATTTTTCCATGCTCTATGGGGTGGATATTCCGGAAGGGAAAAGCAAAGCGGCAATGTCACCGGGGTGTGGTCAGACAGCACCCTATTGCATATCGCTGAGGAGCTAACCTAGGAGCATATCAACAGGGAGACAAAGATAATCTCTCCTGGATTATGTCCGGTGAACATACGAGTAGTGCTTAGAATCCCTCTCTCTGGGGGCTGTGTGTGCCAGACGTCAATCAGTTTTAGGCCGTCAATGTCCTGAAGAAAAGGAAGGGGGCGGTAAGGGACTGCCATGTAGAGTGTGATCTGTCTTTGTTGGGTTTCAATGCTATGTTAAAGTCTCCCTCTACCATTAGCCTGTCTCCCGAGTGTTGAGTTAAATAAGGGAACAGCCAGGCAAAGAACTGGTCTTTCTGATCATTAGGGCCATAGACAGAGGCTATTGTTACCATGTCTTTCCCCATTGTTCCGCTAATCAGTACTCGTCACCCCTCACGGTCATTCCGAAGTGCCCTCAATCTGAACAGGGACCACGCTCCTACCAGTATAGCCACTCTCTTAGTCTTGGTCATGGAGGAGGAGTGAAACTGCTGGCAGAAGCACCGGGAGGTACATCTGCAGGCGTCTGCAGCCAGAAGGTGCGTCTCTTGCAAAAGGGCTATAACCACCCTCTTTGAATAAAGCCAATGCAATACAGATTTTCTCTAGACTGGGGAATTAAACCTTTGTACGTTTACTGTAGTGATTGTCAACTTTAGTGGTTTGTTTTGCCCCATTATGGTTGATGAGGACATTTGTAACTGGTCATCACTTTCTCTAATAATAGAAGGGTTGGGACCCTGGGGCTGTCTCTTACGGTCTCACAATGTGTCAATAAATGTGTGTTGAAGTCTGGGGGGATATGTATTAAAACAATTAACAACCAACACCATAGAACAATGGGAAAACTCGGCAGTGTCCCACCGCCCCCCAAAGCGGTCGACTATCATGTGTCTATGTGTGTTCTGAGTATGAGGGGGTCTACACAAACAATAAGACATACATCACATTGGGAGTTAGCTCCTGGGGGTCCAGGAGGACATCTCCTCTCCTTCGGTGGCATCCCAGCGGGTCCTGATAAATCTGCTGTCCCTGTACTGTACGTTTTTATCCTCATGTGGGTTGTCGATTTGTGGGGCCAGAGCAATCCGACCTAGCCCCCGAGCATAGTCTGAATTCGTTGTGCTGATGCGTGTCAAATGTTCTGGAAGTTCGGATCGACTCTTTCTGGTGATGGGGCTTCTCGTCGACCTCTGCAGGCTTTGTGTATTTTTGCTCTCCGGGTTTGCCATTGTCTCCATTCCGGACAGCTCTTATCCAGCTGTTCTTCCATCAGGTGGGAGTCATCTTTCAACCCAAGCAGCGTGATCGCCTCCCCACAAGAGGTGATCATGGTGAGCTTCTCTTTATATCGGAACAGAAGTTGTGTTAGAAACCCCCAGCGGTTTGGGATATTATGCTCTCTTAAGTAATTGGTTGCCATTTTGAGGGATTTACGCTTGTCCAGGATCCGGTTGGAGAGATCCTGAAATATGGTCAGGGTTGACCAATGAGCTGGCTTGCCTGGCTGCCCTCTTATTTCTTCTTTCTGTCAGAATTAGTGGACTGTGGTCAGCACATTGGATGTCAGGTTGTTCTTTACCTGGTGTGTATTGTAGGCTCTATGGGTCCAATCAAGTTCAATGGCTGTATCGTCCCCCATGTGAAGTAGTGAATTGAACAGTTCTTGGACATATTGAGCGAGTTCAGGACAATATCTGGGATACCCCTGATGCGCACATTTTGCCTTGATCGATTTTCTCCGTCTCCCAGCTTGTCTGACAACCACTGACATTGCTGTTCGGGTTCTTCCACCCAGACTGCCAGCTCACCCCTCATGTAGACCCCTTCAGCTATGTCACTTCAACGTAGTCAGTCCTGGAGTCCAATTTCAGGACTTTGTGGTCTAGGTCAGTGAACACTTTCACGAAGTCCTGAATGACAAGTTCTATCTTGCCCTTAAATGTGGCCATCATCTACGATATGTCTTTGATGGGAGGCTGGGGGGTTGGCATCACATTCCTCATCATTCCCCTGGGCCACGGGTGGGGACCCATTGGCCATCAATGGCAATCTCGGTGTGGGCCTTTGACACTGTAAAAGGACCTTGATTGAGGGCCCTCAGGACCCCTGCAACTTCTCCATTTGAGGCCGTAGGCTTTTGGCACCGACGTTTTGCAAGGGAAGACCAACGTTCAGAGCTCCAGTGGTATACTAGAGGGCCTAATTGTGAAACCCCTATAAATCAGCCTCCAGAGTAGATACTATTCACCAGGGTCTGAGCAGCTCCCAGTGGGGACCGGGGCTTGTCTTGCTTTGGTTCCAGGCCCCGACCAGCCTCCTCCACGCAGCTGAAAAAGGCTGCCTCTGTACCTCGTTGTAGTCAGGCTTTAACGGCGGCCATGTTAGTTGTTCATTCAGGGGTGAGAAATCTCTACAGAGCACCGCAGTGCCGAACCAGGGGCTGGTTAACTCATATCAGCACACACCAGGGCGGCTCCAGCAGCTGGTCCGATGGGTTTGAGGGTTAACTAGCTGGGCTTTACCCGGTACTAGAGACAAAGGGCCATTTGAGCTCAGCAAGGATCCTCGGAGCTCAGAAAGGACTCAACTAAATGGGTCCTCGTCTTGGCCACACACCCCAATTAAGAGATTTTAATGCACTATTTTCATCTAATCTGTATGCACAGAATTGGTTTATTGACTTGGACTCTTGTTGGACACTAGGAATTCCAGACTTCTTCAATAAAATTGCAATAAGTGGGGAGGTTCCTTATTACTTCACGTTTTATAACTACACATGGCCTTGATGAATGGGTGTTTTATGAGCAACATGCCAGGTAAACCCTTTAGACGCAGAAGAGGGTTTTCTTCCCTAACTGTTGCGTGTTTATCAAATACATGGGATGCTTAAATGTGAAATCGGTTGATGGAAGCTTCACATGTTAGTGATCATGGTAGGCTGCAAATTTAAGAGTTTAATCCTATAAAGCAACCCAGTAAACCATGCACTCTAGCATTGGTAACAGTCATGTAATACATTAGAATGGTAATATCGAGGAAACCTATAATGTCTGGTTAACATCTAAAGTCGTCACATGAGGGAGGGCAATTCGTGGGCAGAAGAGAAGCACACAAGGCGACTAGAACACAGCACAGGGGAGTGAAGAACACAGAGCACAGGGGTGGGGAAAGAGAAGCACAAAAAAGAGTGAGAACATCACGAAAATACAGCAACAGGAGGAGCGGGAAGAAGTACAGGAGGGCGAGAACAGCAGAGTGCGAGAGGTCCGAGGGAAAAGTACACGAGAGAAAAACCTGGTACTTGGGTGGCATTTAGGAGGAGCCCACAAGGGAGAGAAAGAGAGAATTGGGAAACACATGCACTCTCATGGAGCGCTTAACCAAAAATAAAATGCTCCCTAAAAGTGAGCAGTGGAAGGATAGAAGCCAGTCAATCACAAAGATTGTAAAGACATTATGTTCTGGGGAGGGACAAACAGATAGGCAAGCTAGGACCAGGAAAGCCACTGAATAAGAAGCAAGCAAATGAGAGTGACAATAAAGCCAACCAATGGAAAGCAAAGGGTAGGCTGTAAACTCTATTGGTAAGCCCACAATAGGTCTTTTGCAACCTTGTGCTGTCTGATAGGCTCCACCTAGAAAAGGAGTCAAGGGATTTTTTCTTGTCATTTGTAGCTAATATAACTGGTAAGGATGTAGGCAACAAACCTGCTCTGACAGGTGAAGCCAAGTGGTGTTCGCATTTTGCTTAATTGTATGTTGGACAAAATTAATCTCAACAGGCTAGTGGAGAGAATAATCATCGTGTGTGTTTTAGACAATGATTTGATTAACAGTTAAAAGGAATAAAGCCTTTAAGAGCTCAAGGCTCATATGGGATATCTGCAACAATGGTTAAGTATAATACTCTCTTTTGGGCACCTTTGTTTTTTTGTGAGATAGAACACATCTGTCAAATTATTGATCAATCGCCTTATTGGGGGATAGTAAATACTATTTAAAGGTTTTTTTGAACTACATTGAAACCTGGGTTAATGATAACAACCTGTTATTCACTGAACAGGAGGGTTTCCGTCCATCGTATTCAACGTTGGATTACAATTCATCAGGGAAACATTACAAACTTATATGTGGCATTTGTGGATTTTTTTCTGTTCTTTTGATAGCACAGATCTGAACACGCTTTGGAGGAAGATCTAGAAAATAGATATCCCTGGCCATTAAAACACTGTATTTCCACAAGTGGATTAGGATAGCTTTAAGTTCTAGTAATGGATTGACGGACACAACTCCTGTGCTGAAATGAGTCACAGGAATGTGCACTTGCTTCTCTTTACTGATTGCCAATTTCATGACTTATGTAAAATAAAAATAAAAATACTAATTTGTTTCCTCCACCAAAAGGCAGGTCGCATGCATTTGACTACCCTAATGTACGCATATGGTTTGCCACTTTTGGACTGTACCCCAAGTGGGCTACAACACCAACTCACAGCTTTGGTAAATTATGCTAGTTCCCAATATGTAGCTGTAAATGATAGTAAAACTAAAATAACTATTTTCTACATTTTAATGGGTAATAAATTAAACATCTGAGGTTAAGAGCTACAAGTATCTCGGGGAGATTTTGGCCAACAATCAATACAGGCAATCTGCGATCAATATCAATCAGCAAAGTGTATCTTGGTGGGCATGACATATCTCAATGTTTTAAAGCTCTAGAAAAATGGATCTCCCCTTTGGAAGTACCTATAGAAAAAGTTCCTGCATTAGCACTTTATGCAGTTGAATCCCAGAATTATTATTTTGTTTTTAGAGAGAATTATGCGCTTTTATAGTTTGCTTATTTTTTGCCACGTTGGCATTAAAGTTGTTTATAAATAATCCTTTTTGTTAAAAGACAGCATGCTGACACTCCACTATAACAGGAACTACTAGTACAGAAAGATGTATTTCCAGAATAAATTTCCATACAACCCAATAACAATACAGAATACATTTCCATACAACCCAATAAGAATGAACTGATTTTAACATACAAGTCGAATCAAATATCAGTCAGACTTGCTTTCTTCGGTTTTACATATTATATTTCTCTTATGAGTAGCTATAGGTCATTGTTCCTGTTATGTTGTAGAAGCACCCCAGGCATCAGATATGAAGAGTAAGACTCTGCAATATGCACACCACACTCCTGTGATCGGGCTTGTCCTGCACAATGAAACCAAAGAAAGCCTGGGGCACTTAAGTACTAGTTCAAACCCAGTGAGCGTATGTGTCTGTTATTTGTAACTGCATTGTCTGGCTCATATTCAACATCAGCCTCAGTCCAGAACCTACCTGATGCCCCACCGTATTCAACCCTGTTGACAAGAATCCATTCCTGTGCATGAAATTGTACTGTATGATGAAACTACCATTTATGGCCATGGATAAGAATGGCCTATATGCCATCGCAGTGCTGACTCGTCCATTGGCAGTTCCTGCTGCCGCCACAATTCCCCCTTTCAGTGAACTGGTAACACCATCTACTTCCACTCTGGGGAGCCAGGATCTGCAAGCTGAACAACTTTTTCAAGGGGTTAAGGGAAACAGGGAATGCTCTGCTAGTTTACTATGCAGGGGCGTAAATCATTTAGCTCTGGTGCAGACACCAGGGATGATACAGATTAGGCCATCACTATTGTGGATAATCACTTCAATCCAAACATCAATCTTGATATTTAAATATTGGTCTTGAGAAAGGAATCACAAAGAGACAATGAGTTTTTGGCCACAATTTCCATAACGCATATGCAGCCTCCTCAGCACGTGGACAGATGAGGACTAAACAAAAGATGTCTGAGCTCAAATCATACAAGACATCCCTCGTCTTTCGTGAGCACAGAATGAACTTAGACGCAATTTTGACACTTGGCCACTCACATGAATTATCTCTTGCATGTGCATCTCAAGTGTAATCGTCATCAGCAAGCATATCCAATCAAACAAGAATTGCCCAAAGAGGCATACACTACTTCAAAACCCATTACCAAGCCCAAGCAGAAAGGGTGGTGATAGAGGTACACATGAAAATGTTGGCAACATCATGTATTTCCGATTGATTCACACTCAATTTGGGCATAGCACATTTTGATATAAGTGCAAATGGTACTGGGACTGAACCAAGGCACAAGGGTTGATGTGAGACGTGGGTGTGGGGCAGTGCTGATCAAGGAGCAGAGACATGGAGAAAGGGCCTCGACTGCTATTGCTAGTTGAAATTGAAATATGCTATTCTCATGAAACGATGGCAATTACGTGGAGCTGTCCATTTCTAGCACTACAGCCCACTCTTTGAGTCATCACTAGCTACAAACCATTAATCCTCCATTTTTATGGGACTGCACCATACTTACGTACAGTGACATGGGCTCTGCAACTTCAGGTGTGTGAGTTTTGAGTGGTGCTGCGAGGTCCAATGCACCCCTAAGCAAGTTAATAATAGAAAGCGTGGTTACCTGAAATAGACTTTAAACATCATCTTGTGGTAAGCCAGTGGCCCGGGCCGTGCCCCACAGAGAAACAAGACATCTCATGGTATAAAATCAGTCTCGGCTTTCACAATACACTGGATGACATAGAATAGCTACTGATAACTGACCACTATATACAGTGGTGAAAACTGTCACTTTCACCGCTTATGAAATATAGATCTCAAGCTACAGAAAATATGGGCCACATAAAGACCATCAAAGAAAGTAAAAAAACATAATTCCCACATGACCTTTCACAATATTTTCAAGAACTCAACATTCACCAGATCACTTCTTGTGGAAAGATCCATGTAGACTTTCAAAGCAACCATAAGAACTAGACTAGAGCAGCAGGGAAAAAAAGTAGAATGGTTTGTCCAGACACATTATTGGAATATCTTTCACTGTACCACATGATGCAACCCAGCTTCCATGCTATATTGCCATGCAGTCAGACACCACTCCCACTGGAAACTGACAATTCAATACAGAGGCGGCACAGTTAATGACACATAGTAGCAAGCAGGAGGGGAGCATGTTCCTTGCATATGGACAAAGTGATAGAGTAACCATACAAAACAATCTCCAAAATGGAAAATTCTGCACCTCTTACGAATGTACACCTTGGTGTCAGGAATCACTGGGGAGAGCAGGATTAAAAACATTTTGGTCACCTGGGATTTACGAGGAAGTAAAGGAAAGTAGCACAAGAAGCACAGTGAATGGAGACTGTGGAAGGCTGGAAAGTGGGGGCTGGAAAGGCAGATTAGTAGAGACATCCAAAGGTGCAATCAGAGCAAGGCATAAACAGAAGGCGGGTGCTTCGAGGGAAACATAAGAAGAGACAGCAGAAATTGCAAGTTGTCTCACAACTGCTTAACTGTATAGTTTGCCAAGTGTAGTTCGGCCAGTTTCCCTCTCCTGCACCTTAGTTGCGTTTTCCCTTCCTTCCTCATTTTCTTTCTTCCTTAAGTTACTGCTGTGTTGATGCTCACTTATGCATTTTGAACTCAGCTGGTTGTTAGTGTTCTTTTTGCTGCTGCATAAACATCTACCTGCACTACTTACTTGGCTTTCTTCAATTCGGCATGGCCATCTCCTCAGCACTTCAGATTCTCATAGATGCAAGAGTATTCCTGGTACTCCTTTGGCTTGTTCCTGGCATTCTGCTTATAAGACCTGGTAAGTCCTGAGCTGGAGTTTCCAGTCCAGTAGGCATGGCCACTGTTAATTACTCATTATAAACATTCTCGTCTATCCGTAAAATAGGATTTCCACGTCATACATGAAGAGTGAAATCCTGGCCTGAAGAAAAGACTCTACATGGCCAAACAGAGAAACACTCAAAATGAATGACACCTAGAACAGGCTTGAACTATTTAGTTCTCCCTCTTCTGCAGAGCCATCAACCACCTTGAACGTAATCTTGCCAGAAACAGCACCAAGTGCTCTCAGCAGACAAGAGAATTGACTCAGAGTTGTAGCCACGACCATCACAGAATATAGGCGAATAAGAACTGTACTAAAGATTAATCACTCTATAGCATTTAACGGTTCATTGGTTTGTTTTTTGGGACGGATGTTACACATGCACACAATCTTCTGGCCTAACAGATGAACACACTGGTTTATTAAAATGTTACACAATTATATGGCAGTGCATTAATACATTGTTGTAGTCGGCCGCAAGGACTGATTCACTGGTTAAAATCTGAGAGCAGAGGACACTGGTTTGGAGAAGCATACCATATGCTTACCTTTTTAAGGAGTGCGAATACCGTCAACTTACTGGGCTGTACAGGACTGACAGTGGGGGCAGTGATAAAGTTTATAATGGCAAGGCATGGCTTTTACCTGACCCTGCCAGAGTCACCTACTGGCCTCCGTCATGTTTATAAATTTGGTCTACCAGTCTTCAACAACTGGATCCTTCATCCATCCATATCGTACATTGAAGTCGCATTTGGGAATCTTACTTCTGTGCCTAGCAGATGTGTGTGGGACAAATGAAGCCATTAACAGACTGTGGCACATTTGCATTTCCAACATCTACATGCTACCTAACTTGGATGGTTATTGAGAGCCCAGACAGCTGATGTGAATTGCATGGCTCCACCAAGACATCCCAGGAATACTTTGTAGCTAGTCAGACTGTTTGATGTAGAGGAGAGTATCCAGAGGGCTCTTTGGAAGCTTAAGGATGTTCCCTTCCCTTGCTTGGCCCATTGTTCAATGGAAAGGCTTTCCCCACCTATTAACAGGCAGTTGAGTCTTTTGTACCCTTGTTTTGCTGACTGGAGACTACCAATTCCCCTCCACCTTCCTGCTAAAACCTTCCAACGAAGAACTTAGCTGAACAAATTTGAGTGAAATAAGCAAAAGGGACAAAAATTGCCAAGAACTGGTTATCAGAGCTGACTGCCGGGATAGACAACTGCTGTCTGCAACTTTGGTATAAAGAGGAAACGTTCAGTCAGTGCATCAAGATTTCTCCATCTACACACCAGTAGCATCTGAAAACTCTCTGTGCTCCAGGTTTGGGTAACTACCACCAACTCCTCTTACCAGGTTTGAAACCAGAAACCAAGGAACTTTGACTAAGAGTGCCAGGTGGGGCTGCCTGGACCCTGAGGTAAAGGGAGAGAGCTATTTTCCTTTTTTATGTTACACTTTCTAGATGACTGCTCTACATGGGAGGATAAATGTCATTTTTTACCACTGCAACAAGGATGAGTGGACATGAAGGTCACAGATTATATTTAGGCCTGAAAGGAAGTTGAATCATATATTATTTATTTATTTATTTTGTTTATATAGCGCCTGAATCACCCCCGAAGGGGTATCTCTGCGCTTGTGGACAGACATGAGGGTGCTGGTACTATGTGAGCCGTCTAGAACAAAAATGTGTGCAGGGACTTTCTAAAATGAAGATGGTCTGGGCACTGCCTCAGTGTAATAGGGAGCAAATTCCAGTTCCGAGGGGCGAGATACGAGAAAGCTTTCCCCCCTGTCCTAGACTTATTAAGCCGGGGAACTTTGAGAAGGGATTTAGAGCTAGATCGAAGGTCTCTACGGGGAGTATATTGGCTAAATTTCTCCGCGAGATATGCTGGACCATTGCCAAACACCGCCTTGTGAACGATGCAGCAAAACTTGAATTTTATTCGTTTGCACACCGGAAGCCAATGAAGCTGCCGTAACAGCGGACTTGAAGATGATCCGTAGGGGGCGTTCAGTACCAGCCGTGCCGCTATATTTTGGACTACCTGTAGGCGATCTAACGAGGCCTCGTTAGCCGAGATCAATAAAGCATTACAGTAGTCAAATCGACTCATAACTAACGTCTGAATAAGAGTCTTCCGTGTATGGTCTGGGAGGAAAGGAAATACTCATCTCAGCAGACTTAACACATGAAAACATGAGCTCACCATATGGGTCACCTGCTCCTTCATGTTCAGACTCTGCTCAATGTGAACCCCCAAGTTTTTTACTGATGTCTTTGGGGCGGGAGAGACACCCAGCTCCCCTGGCCACCACTCTGGTGTCCACAACAATGCAGCCTCTCCGAAGAGCATAATCTCTGTCTTCCCTGCATTTAATTGGAGAAAATTATTACACATCCACTGAGATATTGCTAGCATTCCGGAAGAGAAGGTGGTCTGAGCTGTTGTGGATGATTTGTCAAAAGAGAATGTAAGCTGGGTATCATCCACATATAATATTGGTACAAACCCATAAGTCCTCAGAAGATCGGCCAAGGGAGCAACATAGATATTAAATAGGGTAGGGCTTAGACAAGATCCCTGAGGTACTCCCTTGGTCAGCTTCTTGGTCTTAGACCTGTAAGGTCCCAGGTTAACTGTGTGAGAACGATCAGAGAGGAAGCTAGTCATCCACCGCATGGCCTCTCCCTTTATCCCAGATTCCTCTAGTCTCCTAATCAAAATCTGGTGATCGACCGTGTCGAAAGCCGCTGAGTGATCTAACAACACCAGTAGAGTAGATTGCCCTCTGTCTAGTGCTAGCCTGATGTTGTCCGTGACAGCCACTAGGGCTGTCTCCGTACTATGTTTAGGCCTGAAGCCTGATTGCGACACATCCAGACTACCTGACGCTTCGACATGAGCTGACAGATGTTTGTTAGTATGCTTTTCCAAGATTTTGCTCAGGAGCGGTAGGAGGGATATTGGTCGCAAATTCGAAAGATCTTTCATAGAGGCCTTGGTGTTTTTGCGCAGTGGGATGACCTGTGCTGCCTTCCATTCAGATGGTAAATGACCTTCTTTTAACGGCGCATTCAAGAGGGAGCAAATGGGAGCAGACAGTTGTTTTGCAAGGCCCGCAGATATTTTGGCTGGTATGACATCGAGTGGGGAACCTGATTTTACAGTATGTAATAAGGTTTCTACCTCTTCACAAGTCAGGGGGGGAAAGCTTATCAAGGGCTTTCCCCTCTTGCAGGGAAGGTGGTCATAGGTCATGATTGACTTCGTGTTACCAGCTGTAATGATCTTATTATAAATCAGATCGATTTTCTGCTCAAAATATTCCGCTATAGTATCGCATAAGGCTTGAGATGGAGGTTCTTCCAGATCACACGCTTTGGGGTTCGTAAAAGATTTAAGGATCTGGTATAATGCTTTTGGAGCATTCCCTGCCTGGGTTAACTGCTGAGTAATAAAAGCTTTCCGGGCTATTTTTATATTTTTATGATACTGGGCAAGAGATGTCCTATATTTTTCTTTGTCCCTTGTATCATGGGTCCGTCTCCACCGCCTTTCAAGATTTTTGCAATGGCCTTTCCCAATGCGTAGTTCAATGGTAAACCAAGCTGCTTGGACCTGCCTTGGCTTACCCGTGGAGGTTTTTAAAGGTGCGAGTTGGTCAATCGCAGCTTTAGCCAAGGAATTGAAGCGGACTAACCCCTCCTCTACCTTTTCATGCTCTCCATCCCAAGACACTGGGAAGGTGACTGAGAAAGCCTCAGGAGTGATTTTATGCCACTGTCTAAATAAATGTTTGGAATTAGAGCCACTCTTATCCTGGTCTCTGGGTCCCTGAATCTTAAAATCAATGAATGCATGGTCTGACCAGCTAACGGTTCGTGGAGATTCACAAATAATATAGGACGAATTAGTGAAAATAATATCCAAAGTGTGGCCAGCTGTATGAGTAGAACCATCATTAATCTTGGTTATATCTAATGCTGCAAGGTCGGCCAGGAAAGCCACTGCCTCGGCATTCTCCATGCACCCGCTATGCACATTAAAATCTCCGAGCAGGAGAAAGTTTTTGGTAGAAATGACATGCAGTGCTATCAATTCCACCAGCTGAATCGAAAAATCCGCAATGGGGCCCGGGGGGCGATAAACTAAAGCTCCCTTCCAGCTATGCTGTGGAGTTAGATCTATCCGGAAAAACTAAAATTTAGATTTTTTCATTACTCCGTTGCTCCAGAGTGGTAACTGTGGCCAGGTCTCTGTAAACAATAGCTATCCCTCCTCCCACTTTGTGCTGTCTATCCAGCCTTTGAATCTTATAGCCCTCAGGGAGTACTATAGTGATTGCAGGGGTGGAGCCAGGTTTTAACCATGTCTCAGTCAGGAAGCCTAAATCCGGTTTCTCCGAATCAAGCAGATCCCATATTTCTATTGCATGCTTCGGAAGTGATCTGACTTTTCCAAGAAAACCTTTCCACTCTTGTCTGGGAGATGTGTGGGTTTTACTTGACTTCCGTCCGGTCTTTTTAAGGGCGGAAGTGGTCTCTATAGCTATTTCGGCATGGCAAAGTGTAAGGCAACCACCCAACTTGAAAGACTCAAGGTCCATGTCAATGCTCTGAAACCTGCATGCTCGGCATGCGAAAGGACCCTCTGGATAGCTGAAGCTCTCCACTCATTTGTGAAGATTGCACCCGAATTGTAAGTGCCCTCTTAGCTTTAACAGGTCACTACTAGTATAGACTATCTTGGTGCCTACTTCTTGCTCTGGGATCAAAAGGGCAGGGTTCCAGGCTCCTGGCAACGGGAGGGCGCGGACGGGCGCAGATGGGCTTGCCTTTGGCGCGCCACCGGTGCGCCGGCTGCGCGCATCCGCTGCGCGTTCCGCTCTGCATCCGGTTTTGTAGGAGAGGCTGGTCGACTAGACCGCCAACCTCGCTACAACCGGAAGTAGCCTACTCCCTCCAATCAATCGGGATAATCCCGCGTTGGACCGGGGAGGGCTACCACCAACTAAAATGCCAGGAAAACTGTGATTGAATGGCGACTCTGTTTGCCGAAATGCCCGCAAAAAATAAGGCCTATGCGTTGCAGGGTACGTAAATTATATTTTAAAATATGCGCCAACACAAAATTTAAACCTGTTAAAATGCAAGATGTTTTTTTAAAAGTTTTAAGAGTTCAGAAAATGTACATAGCATACACAGTCAGAAAGCAGCAGGTCACTCACTCCCTAATGATGGGGGACAAAAGATCTTTTGGATATTACTATGTCACCGTTGTTTAATGGGATGAGTAATTTTCGATTAGTGAGGTTGAGGGCACAGCTGAAATAGTGCTGACATAGATTACATGCAAGTAGTTCAAGAGTTAATGCAAAAGGGATTGGGGAGAGAGGGAAGCTTTGTCTGGTACCTCGTGTTATTCTATCGGAGGAGGTACAAGTCAATTTATCAGAACCCTTCATATAGAATTAGTATAGCAATTTGATCTAGTTGACAAACGGCTGTGGCACACCCATTCACCTGGGAATAAAAATATTAAAGCTCTACTCTATTGGGTCAAAAGCCTCCAAGAATACAGTAGCTATTTCCAGCTCTGGGTTCAGTTGATGTAGCACAGCAGACAGTTTTCAGGTTGTGCGATGTGTATCTGGTGGGAATGAAGCTGCCTTGGTCCATAAGAACCATGCTGGGTAAAAAAGGTACAATCTCTTGGCTAGGAGTTTGGCAAGCATTTTGGTGTCTAAATTGATTAGCAACAGTAGCTGGTATAACTTGCAAAGATGCTGCACCTTAACGGGCTCAAGCAGAGCAAAGAGAAGCCAAAGGAGGGTAGTAGGGTGCATTTTGCACTTGCTTCCTCTAGCAGTTTCAGCAGATAGGAAGCTAAGATGGCGGGGTACTCCTTGTAGAATCCGCCTGTCCGTCTGTCTGTGCCAGAGGCTTTGCTGCCAGGGAGGCTTTAGATGACCAAAACGATTTCTTCTATGGAAAGTGGCTGTACTAGAAATTCATGATGACCATCAATTAACTATGTTACTGCAAGGTCTTCAAGACACCCAACTGATTGGCCATCCTTAGAGTGTGGTTTAAAAGAATATAGCTCAGTAAAAAAAAAAGTGAAGTTTTGAAGAATGGTGTCTGCATCATGGCAGGGTAAGTCATTATTTGTATTTATGGTGACTACAGCAAGATACCAAGAACGCTTGATTACCTGGGCTAAAGTCCTGCCTGGTATCCCGCCCTTGCAGAAAGAGAGGACAGTTTTCCATTTACTTAGGTGCTTCATCTCTCCCTCGCAGCAATTTTTTGTATTCTGCTACCTTGGTATGGGTTATGGCTAATTTTGGTGATGCCGCGTTTGCCTTATATTGTAACTCAAGCACCTGAAGTTTACGTTCCAATGTGTGCATGTGTATTCTTAGTGTTTTTGGGATAGCATTCTGCTTTGCAATACAAATACCTCTTATAATCACATTGAAGGTATCCCATATGCTGTCCATGAGATCTACAGAGCCTTTATTATTCTTAAAGTATTCTAGGATTTCTTATTTTATTTCCCTAAGGAATACTACATCAGTTATTAAATTGGGATGCAGTTTCCATGAAAATGGGTAGTAGTGTCGACTCAGGAGCCGAAGATTCAGCTTAACAGGCAAGTGATCTTACAGGGTATTAGGTAAGTGCTGCATTGTTTGTGTCCATGTGTCAACATCCCTAGTGGATAACTACAGGCAAGTATGCAGTGTGTACAGTTATTTATGCTGGTAATCTCAGGTGTTCTGTTTGCTCCCCAGGGGAAATCAGCAGGCACTGGCTAGTGTATGGTTCCACTTACAGAAGGCCATCAGATCTCACACGCCCACAGTGCCACATGAGGTCAGGGTATGGTCAGGGAGGGCCCTGAACACATTCAAGCAGTCGGCTGCACCCGTAGCAGACATGGTCCCCCCACTTCCCTGTCACATAAGGGAGCACACAGCATTAGGGTGCGCTTCAGTGTCACTGCCCATCTGGGCCAATCACACATCTCAGGTCCACGGGTGCGACTAGCGTCACCAGCTTAACCGCTCAAATCCGTTATGCCACAGTGAAAAGTGGACAGGCCGAGGTACCTGCTTGTTCTCACGCTGCAGTCTAGGCCCCCACAAATATGTCTTAGGTTCTGATACAATCTTTTCCGCAGGTACAGAATGTTGTGGCAGTTGTCATCTGCCTTGCCTCACTCTGTTGTCTCGCCACACTCTGTGTCAGCCCGTAAGGTTCAAATGAATTGATGCATATGCTGGATTATTTTGCATTAGTCTTTATGACCTCTAGAGCCTGGCCATAGCATGCCCATATTAAAGGTTGGCTCTCTGGTCCGTCTTACCACCCAACTGCAGTGCTTGCTGCAGATAAAACAAGGAGGTACATGTTAGCTGATGGCCCCAAATCTGCTGTGTCAGTCGGCCACATGCACCATCTACCATTCGATTACTGATGTTTTCCTGGGGTGAATAAGGTAAGTGTATAGGTGTGTTGGAATACACACCCAAATGCAGGCGATACCTGCAACTTTTGAGTGAGTTTACAGCTCTAAGTAGGGTTTTCAATGAACACTTAGCCAGAACCTAAGTCACGGCTACTTATGACTGCCACCTGACCACTATTTGTTGCACTGTCAGTTGCAGCACACACAGATTGTAATGTTGACACTGTGCACACAAGCAACTGGTTTATATACAGGTTGTCACTGATTGTGCAGCAGTTGATTGGTCTCCTCGCTGGCTTTCGCACAGTCTGTCTACTTTGCCAATAAACTTAAGCGCCGCGTCTACATGGAGTACATTGTGTTTCTTCACTGGCGACAACGATTGGAAAAATCGTACACAGTTTGCTGGAGTTTCAGCGGCTTCTATGTAGGTGTCTTCTTGTTGCTGCTGTTTTAAGAATGCATATGCAGACAACGATCCTACAGTGCCAACATCTGAACACCCCACAACGTCTGTGACTTGCTACACATAGAACAGTTAGCAGCCCACTAAGGCATGAGAGATGGTGCTCGGTTACGCATCAATTATGTTATGGTGTGAGCCGGATAACAAGTTGAGGGAGGGGACTCCGCTACCAGTGTTGAGCCGTGCTCGTCAGTGTTTCTGGCATATAGTCTGTGGCATCCCACATGGGCAGCTATCTTCTTTTGAGTCTATGTGCCATTTGTCTTTCAAAAGTTTGGCAGGCATTTAATGACAATTCAATCTTTTAGCATTTCAGTGGAAACAATTGGATGATCCTTCTGCATTCTAAGATGAACATGCATAGTGAACAATAGCAAACCTGGTACAGTGAGGGTCATATAAATCATATTTATGTTTCTTTCCTTGGGCACATTTGCAACATGGCAGACATCTTATAAGATGAAATTGGGTTACCTAACAACACTTAGCTATTGATCAATCCATGTGCTTTCTGCAATGCGCACGCACTACAAAGGTCATCATTAACTGTTACTAGGAAGGCTGCATGCGTCAGTTACAGTTTCCACATATATGGCATGATACATCTTTATTGTTCCAAAAGTACAGTCATCTCCCCCAAAAGACTGTCTACTTGTGTTTCTATTTTTTTTCCACACCTATGTTCAAGTATGTATGCTGTACCATAGGCTGGCTGCTGCACCATGGGACATATGAAGACAAAATTGGAGCAGGCCATCACTTGTTCGCATGCAGCTATTTTACTGTATTTCCTACAACTTTCTGAATAAAACAAGTAACAAATTTTAGATTCTCTAAATCAACATGGAAAACATACAGAGTTTTATACCACATCCATGCTTTCTTCAAACACCTGGTAAACCTGAAAGAAAGAGGAAGAATTGGCATAGATTGTTTAGCAGTTATCATACAACAATTAAAGGAGAAGATTACTTGCCTGAATGTAAATTTGCAATTGTTTTTCCAATGTGGGCTTGCGATAAAGTGTTGCGTATATGGTGCCAGTGTGGTGTCTGACCAACAGGTCAAGAAAACTAACCTCTCTGGTACTATGGATCATACTGAACTGAAGGTAGGGATTTAGTCCATTGAGCCATTGGTGAAAATTGTTAAGTTCATTTTCAGATCCCGTCCAAATCATAAACACATCATCAATTTAATATTGCCAGATAGTCATGGTAGAATACATTCAAATTATTGGACAGGATCTGAACATGGACTTAACAATTTCCACCAATGGGTCTATGGACTGAATCTCTATAATCAGTTCACTATGACCCCCAGCATCACAGAGGTAAGTTTTCTTGACCTGTTGACCAAACACGACACTGGCACCATCTACACAATACTAAATTCTCCATTATCGTACCCCAGCTTTCATCCACGTAGTTTGTGTGATAACTTGCCCTTTGGTTAGTTTTTACAGATTTGCCATAACTGTACCCATAAGGAGGACTACTTTAAAGAGTCTGAGACTGATTTCTGCATCCTGGAGAGGGGATATCCTAAATGCCTTTTGATTCGAGCACAAAAGGAGCTTGGTTTTGTCATTGGGAAAATTTACTTTTATCCTGTGACAGACCCACTACCCAACCAAGACTGATTTTTGTCACCCAATTTACTCCATTGAGTAATAATGTCAAGAAAGGTGTGCTAACTGACAAATTCTTCAATCTCTAGATGATAATCTGGAGCCTCCACTCTTTTCTTTCAAAAGAGGAAAAAATATTCGTGACCACCTAGGGAAGCCTGATAATCGAGGTGATATTATTCCAGCTGCTCATACCCAAATTTCTCAAATATGGGGTCTGGCGTCACTGGTGGGTCACAATAAATGAAGTTCATGTTGTATGTGTGATGATACTTTCAACACCAAGATTTTCCAACATGCGAATGTGCAATTTTCCTTCACCTGTCATACATATTATAATTCTTCAAACATGATCTATGCCATTTGGTCCCCTGTGGCAAAATTTATGTTGGAATGACCACGCAGCGGATTCGCTGCAGGACTCTTCAACATAAGAGTAGAATACACTATGGAACTATGACTGCTCCGTTAGTTGAACATTATCTGCAAATGGGCAACACTGCACAAGATATTAAATAGCAAGTAATCAAACAAGTACAGAAGAGCTCCAAGGTCACTAACGTTTCTTGAACACTTATGACACTGGAATGCATACGGACTGAATGTCTCATCATTGATATTAAGGCCTGTAGAAGCAGATTGAAGACAATTTAGACACGATCTACCTTTAGACAGTGGTGTTGGAACTTTTCCATAAGGATTGTGTTTTCATGTTTTTTGCTATTTGCCTTTGGGAACCTGGCTAATTCATGTGAGTCTCCTTTAATATAATTGTACCTTGTTGAGCAATGTCATGTCACTTTTTCATTACATAATTTTGCTGTCCTCTCCTACATTGATTGATGGTTACATCGATGATGTGATTTCTTTTCCCTTTTGTTTGTATTTCTTACACACAAATCTTTTTGTACATTATTTAGTATTAAGCAACAATTATTCTGTTTTTTCTGTCCTTTTCTTTCTCTTTCCTTCACTATGGTATTACTCAGTTTCTTAGTCCTTGTTGTTGTTCCTGTTATTCTTTTTGTGGCTCTTTCTTCTTGGTAGGTTAAAGACTTCCTGTTAAAAATTGGGCCTCTAGTTGGCAGAGGAGAGCAGCCTTAGTGTTGCTCGACCTGTCGGCTGCATTTGACACGGTTCCCCACCCTCTGCTGCTTGACCGACTCTCGGAGATTGGCGTATCTGGGTCTGCTTGGGGCTGGAATAGGTCCTTCCTGGAGGGAGGGGTACAACAAGTCTGGTTGCCACCGGCAGCGTCTGCCCCTCTGCCGGTTACTACTGGGGTTCCACAGGGGTCGTCCCTTAGCCCCCTTCTGTTCAATATCTATGTTACTCCTCTAGTCGTGCTGGCTGAGGCTCTGGGGGCTAAGATGATCGCTTATGCTGACGACACCCAGCTACTTTTCACCTGGAAAAAGGAGGAGGATTCAGTGGCCTCCGTCCAATTTTGCCTGTCTTCGGTGTTTAAGTGGCTTGCGGGCGCCCAATTGAAATGTAATGAAGACAAGTCGGAGATCCTCCTGTATGGTAATTTCCCCCCTGGCTTCAGAGACTCGATCTGGCCATCTGAGTTCCCGCCACCGTCTTCTAGCGGTAGTACCGCAAAGAATTTGGGAGTTTGGTTTGAGGATAATTTATCTTTCTCCACCCAAGTCAAGAGACTTTCAGGGAGCTGTTTTGGTATCCTCAAAATTTTAAGAAGATTTCTCCCTTTTCTCCCACGGCCGGCGAAAGAGACAGCTGTCCGCGCGCTCATTATTTCCCGCCTGGATTATGCTAATGCTCTTTATGTGGGGATCCTGGCAAACTCCCTGAATAAACTCCAGGTGGTGCAAAATGCGGCGGCTCGGCTCATTTTAGAGATCCCCTTAAGAAGCAGTGTGCGGGGTCATCTTCGTTCTCTTCACTGGCTTCCCATGGCGGCCCTGGTGAAATTCAAATCTCTTGCCATCGCCCATCGTGCCCTGCATGGTCTTGGGCCAGCTTATCTGCGGAAGCGTTTTTCTTTTTACGTCCCAGGGAGACAGTTACGCTCCTCCGCTCTTCTTCTGGCGAAAGTGCCCCGCTTCTTCCGGCACAGGTTTGGTGGCTGTTCCCTGGCCGTTATGGCTGCTCAGGCATGGAACGCCCTTCCGTTTGCGCTTCGCAACATCAAAGATCCTGTGGTTTTTAAAAAACTGTTAAAAACGTATCTCTTTGCTTAGTGCTGGCGAGCTTTTTAGTCCTTCTGTGCTCGCGCCGGGACACTCCTTGGAGTAGCTGTGCGCGTTAGAAAATCATATAACATAACATAACAGGTATGCACCCTGTCCAAGTAGGGACCGCAATTCTAGTCAGGGTAAGTCAGTCACACACTTAAATCAGCCTGTGTTCACCCTCTGGTAGCTTGACAAAGAGCAGTGAGGCTTAACATAAGAAGCAATGTGTAAAGCAGTTGGACATACAGGAATACAGTAACACAGTGAAAACACTACAAAAAAGACTCCATAATAAGGTATGAAAATAGTATCTCTTTTTCTCTTCAAAACAAGATAAAAATGATAACAATCCAATTAAAGCATCTCAAGTTACGAATACTTCAAGAATGTACAATGCCAAAAGAGTCCTTGCGCTTTCAGTAGGTTCTTTACGGTTACGCTGGGGAAAGGGACCTCGTAAGTCCTGGAGTACACAGTACCTTTTCGGGGGGATTGCAGCGGTACCGGCAGCCTTGGGGTTGGGACTGCTTTCCTGGAGTCTCCCTTTGCTGAATACGATGCAGTAATTGGAGTCACTGAGGGCAGATACCTGTCTTTCCGTGCAGAGTTCGCCAGGTCACGCTGGACTGCCATCGGGCGCTTCGGCGAAGTCGGCAAGCACAATAGTCTGCGATCAAGCAGGCACACTTGGCGGTTCTTGATTGGTGCACCGCGTTGATGCGTGTGGATACCCTAAAGTGGCTGCCGACACTCTGCGAAAGCCCAGGACTGGTTGCGGGCAAGCCAGACAGAGTCAGACTTCGGATTGGCAGAGCCTAGCAGCAGATGTTTGTGCGAATGAAATCTTTTATGGCGCTGAGATTTCCTGAGCAGGGGACAAGCCAACAAGCCCTTGGAGTTACTTAGGTTGCAAAAGGTTGTAGAGAACAGACCCAGTCCTCATCGCCCAGGTCAGAGGCAGCAGGCCAGCACAGAGGAAGGTAGCAAAGGGGCAGTCCCTGCTGCAGCCCAGTAATTAGCAGGCTAACACAACAGAGCTGGTAGCAAAGTGGCAGTCCCTCCTGTAGCCCAGCAATCAGCAGGCAGCAGGCCAACACAGCAAAGCAGTTAGCAAAAGAGGTAGTCCTTTCTGTAGCACAGCTCCTCTTCTTGGCAGAGTCTCCATAGGACCCCAAAGTGAATTAGTGAAAGGGGAGGTCATAGACCAAATACTTATACCCAAATGTGTCCTTGAAATGGAAGTGACTACAAAGCAAAGCCTTTGTGGTGCACAAATCTCCTTTCAGCCCAGCTCTGTTTGCCATCCTATCTGTGGGGGGTAAATCACTGTGTTGTCAGGCCAGGCCACTACCTATTCAGGTGTACGTGTCTGCTCCTCCTCTCCCTCTTGCCCAGGAAGACCCATCAGTATGCAGATGCAGCAGAGTGTCCTGTGCTTGTGGCTGTCTAGAAGGAATGCACAAAGTATAGCTATCGCTCCACCCCAGAGGTGTATTGGAGACAGGCTGTAAGGCACACAAGAGACCTAAGTGCACAGAAATGCCCACTTTCTAGAAGTCAATCAATCAGGGGATTGTATAGCGCGGCTACTCACCCGTGAGGGTTTCAAGGCGCTGAGGGGGAGGGCTGCTGATCCATCTGGGTGTGGAGGTTCAGTAGAAGAGCCAGGTCTTGAGGTCCTTCCTGAATTGAGTCAACGACGCGGATTGCCTGGGTAGGAGGGGCAGGGTGTTCCAGGTCTTGGCGACGAGGTTGAAGGATCTTCCTCCAGATCTGGTCTTGTGGATCTGTGGGACAGCGGCCAGGGCGTGTTGGGTGGAACAGAGTTGTCTGGCGGGTGTGTGGAATGCGCGGCAGTGGTTCAGATATTCTGGTCCTGCGTCGAGGAGAGCTTTGTAGGTATGTGTGAGGAGCTTGAAGGTGATTCTCTTACTGATTGGAACCAGTGGCGTTGTCGGAGGTGTTTTGTTTTGTGGCTGCAGCGGGAGATGTCAAGGACCAGTCTGGCTGTGGTGTTTTGGACATTCTGTAGTTTCCTGAACTGTTTCTGGGTGATGCCGGCGTAGAGTGCATTGCCGTAGTCCAGTCTGCTGGTGATGAGTGAGTGGGTGACCATCTTTCAGGATTCTGTGGGGATCCATCTAAATGTCTTTCGAAGCAGGCTGAGAGTGTGGAAGCAGGATGAGGATACTGCGTTAATTTGGTGGTTCATTGTGAGCGAGGAGTCCAGTATGATGCAGAGGTTACGTGTGTGTGGTCTGTAGGAGTGGGAGGGGTTCCTAGTGGGTGGGCCACCAGGAGTCGTCCCAGGATGAGGGGGTGGGTCCCAGGATGAGTAATTCAGTCTTGTCCAAATTGAGCTTGAGGCAGCTGTCTTTCATCCAAGTGACAACGGCCTTCATTCTGCTGAGTAAGTTGATAATGGCGGCTGTGGGTTCGTTGGTGAGGGAGAGGATCAGCTGGGTGTCGTCTGCGATGATGTTCAGTCTGTGGCTTCTGACGATGGCTGCGAGGGGGGCCATGTAGACGTTGAAGAGGGTGAGGCTCAGGGAGGAGCCCTAGGGCACTCCTCGGCTGATCTCTGTAGGTTCAGAGAGGAACGGGGGTAGTTTGACTCTCTGCGTTCGGCCAGTAAGGAAGGTGTGGATCTAGTCCAGTGCCTTGTTGCGGATGCCGGCGTCGTGGAGTCTCATGATTAGGGTGAGGTGGGAGATGGTTTAGAAGGCAGCCGAGAGGTCCAGTAGAATGAAGTCTGCGGTTACACCCCGGTCGAGGAGGGAGCGGATGTCGTCAGTGGCGGCGAGGAGTGCGGTCTCGGGGCTGTGGTTGCTTTGGAAACCTGATTGGGAGGTGTCCAGGACGTGGTTCTCTTCGATGAACTTGGAGAGTTGGGCGTTGATGGCCTTCTCAATGATCGTGGTTGAGAAGGGGAGGCGGGAGATGGATCTGAAGTTCTTGAGGTCTGTCGGGTCGGTGGATGGCTTCTTCAGCAGGGAGTTGATCTCTGCATGTTTCCTGTCGTTGGGGAAGGTGGTGGTTTCGGTGGAGTAGTTGATGGTGCGGCGAAGCTGGGGGCGATGGAGGCGGCTGCTCTATGGAAGATGTGGTATGGGCAGGTATCCGATGGGGCTCCTGAGTGGATGCTCTTCATGGTCTTGAGCGTGTCGTCTGTGGCGAGCGGAGTCCAGTTGAGCACGATCTGTTGGGGTGTGGTGTGGTTGCGTGCTAGGCTGGCGGGTGTAGCGGCAGCGTCTTGGGTGTTGAAGCTGTCGTAGATCTGCCTGATCTTGTGGTGGAAAAAGGTGCTGAGTTTGTTGCAGAGGTCTTGGGCGGGTAGGACATCTGTGGTCTTGCTGTTGGGCCTGGCAACCTCCTTGATGATGGCGAAGAGTTCTTTGCTGTTGTGTGCGTTGGCGTTGATTCTGTCTTTGAAGGCCATTTTCTTTGTGGTTTTGAGGAGAAGGTGGTGTGCGTAGATAGTGGATTTTAAGGTTGTGTGGGTTTCCAGGGTTTTTCTGTTCCTCCATCTCTTCTAGAGTCGTCTGTAGATGCGCCTGAACCAGCTGACTTTCTTGGAGTGTTGCTGGCCTGGTATCTTCTTGAAGGGTGCCAGAGTGTCAGCGCAGTTGGAGATCCATCAGTGAAGGTTGTGTGCTGCGGAAAGTGGCATTACCCTGCACCTGGTTGTGACACTCACTCACCTGTCTGTGGCCGGAACACTCTCTTTGGCGCAGAGTAGGCACACACCCCTATTACCGTGACACTCCAGCACCTACAATGCCATGGCCATGAGTAAAGGGAAGAAGGATCACTCCATGAAGGAGATGTTGCTCAAGACTGTAGTTCTCACTCAGACGACTCCTCGCGGGCTTTGGAGGCAGCGACAACGCTGGATGCCGACAACCCAGAGGCCCCTCTGGTCCACTCATTCATAGAGGCCCTGTTTGCATCTTTGCGGGACGACCTTCAGACTATGAAAAAGGAGATCTCCGATGAACTTAAAGAGAATCGACAGGATTTGGACACCCTAAGCGACAGAGTGGATATGCTTGAAGTACACAAATCGAGCAGAGAAGAAGAGATTGAACAACTCCAACAAGAGATGCTGCGTCTACATGATCAACATCAACATGATCAACACTTGATCTACATGATCAAAATCGCTTGCGCCGCAATAACATCCACATCAGAGGGGTTCTGGCCGGAACAGAGAGTTCGGATATCACCTCCTTTGTCATGGGCCTTTTTCACACAATCCTAGAAGCATCTCTGGATTTTGAAATTAAACTGGATCGTACTCATCAAGAGGGACCTAGGAAATCTGCACCCGCACCCCCTGCGGACATCCTAACGTGCGTCCACAATTTCCCGCTGAAGGAGCACATCCTTCAGCTAGCACGGGACAAAGGCCCAATCCAGTTTCGTGGACACAAACCAACTTTATACCAAGACCTGGCCATATCGACTCTTCAAAAGCGAAGAGCATTCCAACCAATCACCTCCCATCTTCGATCCATTGAAGTGTCCTATTCATGGGGTCACCCCTTTTGCCTGATCTTCCCTGTGAATGGGGAACTCCATCAAATCCAGTCGCTCAAGGTGAAATGCCAGCTGCTGGACATAGAAGCGGACTCCCCAGAGCGGTCTTCATTAGCCCGACCGGAACGAGCGAACCGCAAAGCTCGAAAATGGAGATCAGACAAGCATTCACCCACAAAGCTATGAGCAGACCCAGAGACAATGGCCTAGGAACGGCAGGTGGTCCTGGCATCTCTCACTGAAGAATCAGCAGATCCAGAGCCGACCTGATGCATGCCACACTCCTTTGCCTTTGCTCTTTATCTCTGCTTCTCTACTCTTCCCTCTCTTACTTTGAGGGGTGGGCGGTGGGCCTGGGGGGGGTGCAGGGTGCGATGACCACTGTTTCCTCTTATCTCTAGTCTCCCCATAGGGCATTTTGCCCAGGACATTGACATTATTAGTCATGGGTTGTTATTTTGGTTTCTATTGGGGTGTTTAACTTCCTCCTACTCCCGGGTCCCTTCTAGCACTGATCCCTCCACCAAGGGCTCGTTAGATGGCAACCTCTCTCTTGTTGCTGATGGCATCTCACGCAACCAAACCCCAGCTTTCCCAAGCAACCTCAGTGATTGGCCTACCCTACTGTTCACCTGATGGCAACCGATCTTAAGATTATCACCCTCAATGTGAAGGGTCTCAGTAACCCAATTAAGAGTCATGCCATTCTCTCATACTTGGAACACTCGGGTCAACAAATGTCATTTGCAGCAGAGACGACCAACGAAAGTTACAGAAGAAAGAGAGAAAGAAAAAAAATCATTCAGTTCCTCTCCCCGTGGGTAGCGGTTCACAGTGCTCCCCTTCCTTCCCCGTGCAGCATAGTGATTCCCTTAGGGTAAGCAGCATCAGGCATACCACGCCATCACAGCCACACCCTAGTTTATACCCCTACTAGATATCCCTGTGCATGAGCCCACCAAATATCCCACCGCAAAGCCCGCTGCGGTACTTGCTTGAGGCCGTGACTCTGTCCTTGAGTCACGGCAGTCTCATTCACGTTGCCTTTCCCTGGGGTTCTCTGTACATCGTTGGCCTCTCGCATTGTAGGTGGCTGCTTCTGCCAGTGCTGTGTACTATCATCCTGCCTTGGGGTCTTCTAGTCGTTTGGGGGCCCGCCTCGGTTTCCCTGTTCAGTCTCTCCTGCTACCGGTTTCTTCACACCACTTTGCAGTCTTCCTTCCTCGAGTCTCGGCAACGACACTCACCATCCTGTGATTCTAGGCAAATCACTTAATCTCCCCGTGCCTAACAAAAATGAATGTGTCCATCTGTAACGAAACTGGTGCTCATGTAAATCGCTCTGATACCGGATATCTTCGGGTCTAGTTCGCGATATATAAAACTCCCCCCCCAAAAAAAAAGTAGTAATGCACATATAGACACATTGTTTGTCTCTCGTACCCTCCTACTTACTCTTATAGGAAGAACCTTACTCAGCAGACATAGACAGTTGCATTCCAGAGGCACCTGCGTGGGACATTGTTTTCTTTCTCTTCCCATCCCCACTTCCCCTTTGGGCTTGGAAAACTTTGACTATTGTTGGGTTTCCTAGCAGGAGGGTGAAGTTGGTAATTAACTTCATGTCATCCTGTCGCTCCTGCGGAAATACATGGTGAGAACCTGACAGAAGACCAACACAGCAGAGCAGTCAGAAAAGTGCCAGTCCCTCCTGTAGACCAGCAATCAGCAGGTCAACACAGCAAAGCAGTTAGCAAAGTGGCAGTCCCTTCTGTAGCACAGCTCCTCTTCTTTGCAGAGTCTCCATAGAACTGCAAAGTTAAATAGTGAGAGGGGAGGTCATAGACCCAATACTTATACCCAAATGTGTCCTTGAAGTGGAGACTACAAAGCAAAGCCTTTGTGGTGCACAAGTCTCCTTTCAGCCCAGCTCCGTTTGCCAGCCCATCTGTGGGGGGTAGATCAGTGTTTTGTGCGAGGCCAGGCCACTACCTATTCAAGTGTACGTGGCAGCTCATCCCCTCCCTCTTGCCCAGGAAGACCCATTGGTAGGCAGATGAATGTAGATGCAGCTGAGTGTCCTGTGCTTGTGGCTGTCTAGAGGGAATGCACAAAGTGTATCTTTCACCGCACCCAAGACGTGCATTGGAGACAGGCTGTAAGGCACACGAGAGAGCTAAGAGCAGAGAAATGTCCACTTTCTAAAAGTGGCATTTCTAGATTAGTAATACCAGATCCAACTTTACCACTAAAGAGGATTTGTCATTACAAATCCAATGATATAAAACATAAAGCAGCTACTCCTCTGCAATCAGGAATTGCACTTAAAAAGGGTATTTAAGGAGTTCCCAAAGGTGATTTATGAGCGGAGTAGGCCTCACAGTAGTGAAAACGAACGTAGGTGTTTGTCGCTACCAGGCCAGGTAAAACAAAAAGGTACATGCCCTTTTATTTACACAGCACCTTGCCCTTAGGGCTACCTAAGGCCTACCTTAGGGGTGACTGATATGTAATAAAAAGAGGAGTTTAAGGCTTGGCAAGTAGTTGGAAATGCCAGGTCGAGTGACAGTAAACTGCACCCACAGGTCCTGCATGTGGAAGGCCTGAGTCAGGTTTAAAAGGCTACTTTTGTGGGTGGCACAATCAGTGCTGCAGGCCCACTAGTAGCTCTTGGTTTACAGGCCCTGCATATGTGGTATACCACTTTACTAGGGACTTATAAGTGAACCAAATATACCCATCATGGCCCTGACAGGTTTACAGGTGAATTTTATAAAGCATATGTCGACCTACTAGCACCTCACCTGGTAGAAATGTATGGTGACGCTCACAGCAAACAAATCCTCCCACCCACACTTTGGGAAGCTATGATTATAGCCCTCTTAAAACCAGATAAAGACCCCGAAAATTGCGAATCCTACCGCCCGCTCTCTTTAATAAACACGGACACAAAAATACTGGCCAAACTTATTGCCAAACGTCTACAACCGCTCATGACTAATATTATACTCCCGGACCAATCAGGGTTTATACCCCACCGCTCCACGGCACATAATATACGCACCCTCTTCGCACTATCCTATCAACTCAATCCAGAACTCAAGGCCGCGGCAGTCTTATTAGATGCTGCCAAGGCATTTGATTCGGTCAAATGGCCCTATCTGTTTACAGTACTACAAAAAATGGGACTACCCCCAATTCTGCTACAATGGATCAAAATTTTGTATACGAAACCCGTGGCGCGTATAAAGATAAATCAATATGTTTCGGACACGATACAAATTACACAGGGAACTAGACAGGGATGCCCCCTTTCCCCCCTGCTATTCGCCATTGCCCTTGAACCGTTAGCATGCAAAATTAGACAACACCACAACAATACAGCTCTACAATTTTTACAGCGCCCTATAAATATCTCCCTATATGCTGACGACATGGTGCTATATGTCCGTGAACCACAAGACAACCTATCTCCCCTCCTCCGAGAATACATTAAATTTAGTAGACAATCAGGCCTCCAAATAAATTGGAGTAAATCAACCATCATCCCGCTGACAGAAATTACAACACCACACCCAGCGGACTTCCCACTGGTGTGGCAATCAGACCCTGTCCGCTATCTCGGTATCTGGTATCACAGAGACCCTGTGGTGGTTATACGTGCGAACTATGGCACTGCAATAAGTAAACTGGAAGGAAAGGTAGAAAGATGGATACATCTGCCTCTATCCCTGGCAGATAGAATGGCTATAGTAAAGATGGTCATACTTCCCCAATTTTTATATCTTTTTAATAATATTCCCATAACTCCGCCAAAATCGGTATTTCAAAGACTGACAGCAAGCGTAACCTGACTTATTTGGGCTGGTAAACAAGCACGCATTGAATTATGCGCGCTAACACTCCCATACTCCAAGGGGGGTTTCAAAGTCCCTGATTTTCTGCTCTACTATCTATGTGCCCAGGCACAATATGCACACTATTGGTATCATCCGATTCGATACCTCCCACATATGGCAGTTGAGGACGGCGACGCTCATCCAATTCTGCTTCAACATATTTTACCACACCCTCGCACACATGTCCCGAGACATGAAATAAATACCATTCGCACTACCAATCTAGCATGGCAAAGAATGGGAAAATTGGCACACAAACTGCCACTGTATGCACCGGCCTTGCCATTGCCACAACACCCGGCTATTTCAGTGACTCAGGAAAAAGTAGGCATGACGCTACTGCAGCAGGTTGGGATAGATGTGATGGGAGATCTATACAACGACAGTGTTTTTATAGAAACTGACGACCTTCAATATATTAGCAACCAAACACTCCTTTTTAAATTTACGTATCATAGACTGAGAGGTGCAATTAAAGATCTCTATCCGGCCTTTCCTGTAGAACCACCAACACTTCAAGCATTACAAATGATCATCACTAATTCACATAATATTCAGCTAGTGACCAAACTATATATTCTATTACAGAATGACATAGCAGGCACCACGCATAAAGCGCGTGAAAGGTGGTCGGCCGTTTTAGATACACCCCTTCTCGAGGAGGAATGGACCACTTGCTGTGCTCTGACTGACCTGCTTACCCCGAATGGAAATTTGCGCATTATACATTATAAGTACCTGCATCAAACATATCATACACCGGTTAAATTTAAAAAATGCAGCCTTCGTTCAGATGCGTGTTGTAAACGATGTGGTATTGATGATGCAGATTTTGTACACTTAGCATGGAACTGCCCACATGTTAATGAATATTTGGAAACTGTAACAGAAATATTAAGCGCTATATTAGAAACCAAAATTGATTGCACAATCCGTATATGTCTGCTGGGACTTGTGACAAATCTGAGGTCAGTTAACCGTAAATTCTGTGTAGTTGCACTACTCTTGTTTCGGAGTGCTTAAATGCTTAGACAGGTCCTGCCCCTTTTGCCGGTAGCACATAGACAAACGGTGGTCCAGGCGTTAGTCTTATCCAGGTTGGACTACGTCAATAGTCTTTACCTGGGAATCCCTGATTACATGTTGACTAGACTACAGGTGGTCCAGAATGCTGCGGCAAGGGCCATTCTTATGTTAGGGCCCAGAACTAGGATGTCTGCCCATTTGAAATCCCTGCATTGGCTTCCGATCCGTAAAAGGATTATGTTTAAAGCCATGGTTCTAACTTTTAAATCCCTTCATGGGATGGGGCCCCTTACCTCAGAAAGAGATTTCAATTCTACTCCCCACGCCGTGCTCTGAGGTCGGCCGCACTTCAGTTGGATGGCATCCCTAAATTTTCTTATGCTCGCATTGGGGGCCGCTCTTTCCAGGTGCAAGCAGCACGACTCTGGAATAGTCTCCCCCTGGCACTGAGACAGATGCAGGACCTTCTCCCCTTTAGAAAGTCATTGAAGACCTGGCTTTTTCAGTCATAGTGTGACTTATGCAAGATAGTGCTCACGATTAGCCCCACCCAGAATTTGTAGCGCCGGGACACTCTATTGAGTAGCCGTGCGCTTTATAAGTCTCTAATAACATAACATAACATAACTATTGGCTAAAAGACGGCTATCTATGTATTGGAATGGCAAGAAATACCCCACGAGTAAACAATGGATGCATGACATGGTGTATTGTAGGGACACACTGAAAACCTATGAAGAAGAGCTTCCATCAAGATCCAAACCCAGAGACTATTGGATACCTTTAACGCTTTACCTACAGTCTCATTCAATTGATTAACTACCTCCCACTATGTACTATGCTGTACTCTGATTGCAGATGTCAGTACTGTATATTGTATTGTACTAAACAGATATGACATAGATACAACTCGCAAGTTGTGGCGAGTGTGCATACAAGCCTGTAATTTTTCTTCTTTTTTTTTCTTTTTTGATGTATGTTTTTGATTCATCTTACAAAAAAATGTAATAAAAAAAAATATATATACCCATCATAGATAAACCATTGTCATCACATTTTAGATAAGAGCACATGCACTTTAGCACTGGTCAACAATGGTAAAGTGCTCCGAGTCCTAAAGCCAGCAAATATGAAGTCAAATACAGGAGGTCAGAAAGCAAAAAGTCAGGGGAAAACATGCCAAAAGATGCCAGGTCTAACACTTCCCTCCCCAGTTTTCCCTTGTATTTTCCCATGTCCCTAGCGGTATGTAACATTTTGCATGAACGTGTATTTCCTTAGGCTCGTCCCATGCAGTGTTACCCCCTGGGCGGTTGGTATGATCTTGGGTCTTATGCCCCGGCCGACGCTTGCATTCCACTGTTGCAGCATCCCTGCTCACAATTTGATATTTCACCACGTTAGTTCCTAACCTCTCATACCCCCATGAACAGCCTTTTCAGGCAAGCTGCTGCTTTAATCATTTCCGTCTGGGATATTCTGCATTTTCCTATACGCGGTCTACTTTTGGAGTTTTCCGAGTTGTGCTGGTGTGTGCATCTTGAGCCGACACTTTATAGCGATGCTAGGCCTGTCAGTTGCTGCAAGACCATGTTTCGTAAGTTTTTTTATTTCCTTCTTAGTTTTTAACATTTTGGCTATGATGATTGTGGTTCATGTAATATATTAGCTTTGTGGTGTTTTCTCAGATATGTGAATCCCTGTCCCCAACGTGTGGCCTTATGCTGGAATTCTTCACTTACTGTTTCAGGCAGCCATATTATCTGTCTCTCAGACTGTCAGTTTATTTTTTTTTGGTATAATTTGCTTATTAAGCATATCAAGAAAACAATGCAGCAGCGATACATTACCCAGTCTCACTAGGCATAGCAGACACTTACAATTACTAAGACTTCTTGTGTACTCAAGCATTAAATCCACCTCACGTCTTCGTCTGGAGCCCCCACTCTATCGCTTGCTCCATCTGTATGTAATTCCCGGGTGTGAGGAGGACTGCAAATGTTCCCTCTGAACGATTTCCATTTTCCCCAAACCCTATCCCATTTCCGAGGGCATCTTCTGTTCTTATAGACCTCCACTTCAGCAATCATGCACCAGTCCATGTCTTGATCCCAATCCACCAGGGTTGGCGGCTCCGCTGCTCCCCACCTCCGAGCAATATTACGTTTTGCAATAATGAGGCCTATAGTAGTCCACAGCTGTTCAGTCCGATTCATATCAGTTACATCCCATATATTCAGTAAGCACAGTTTCGGGGACAATGGAATGACCCCGCCACAAGCGTCTTTCATACGCGTAATTATTACCTCCCAGTATTACTGAATCAAGGGACACTCCCAGAATATATGAAAGAAAGTGCCCGCCCTCCCACATAGCCTTTGGCACCCAGCCTCATCAGTCTTGCCCATTTTGCCAATGTGGTGCATGTGATGTATGATCTATGGAGTGTTTTTAGCTGGATGAGATGCAATCGGGATGATATTGCCACTTCCCGGGGCGATGCAAGTGCCTCCCTCCATTCCTCCTCCTCTAGGAGCCTGATGTCAGCCTGCCAGCGTTCACGTAAAGTGAGGAGCGGGTCGGGTAAGTGGTTGATAATTTTTTTATAGGTCAGGGATATGACTTTGCTTTGCATATGCTCAGATAGGAGCCTGTCTTCTAATGGTGATGCCTCCGATATGTCCTCCCCGCCTGGGACCACCCCTCTGAGAGCATGCCGTATTTGGGAATATCTAAAGAGTTCCTTCTTGGTGAGCTCGTATTCTTCCTGCAGTTCCATAAATGGGATTATTTTCCCCCTTGCCCACAGATCTTTCACCCTTGACATGTCAATGATGTCCCATTTATTAAAGCCCTGGTAGCGGCCCAACTTTCCCAGGCACTCTGCCCACCAGAGGGGTGTGGCTAGTGTCACCTTATTCCCCCAACCAAGATGTTTAGTTACTTTGTGCCAGATGGTGACCATTTGGGCCGTGGGCCCCGTTAGCTTCCGCTTTTTGGGATTGGTATATAGAGCTTCGCTGTACCCCCCCCCCATCAACCACTCGTCCATATGGCACGACGGATCCCCCTATGCGTGATAAACCCATTTGTTGATGACTACCAATTGGGCTGCCCAGTAGTATGCCCGAATATTGGGTAGCACGATTCCTCCGCCATACCAGCCCCTGGTGAGTTTGTGGGCTGCTATACAGGGAGGCTTCCCGTCCCAGAGCAGGTTCCTGACCTTCCCGTCTATGGACCTAAAGTACGCTTTTGGAATCGCATAGGGCATATTTTGCAGAGCGTAAAGGAACCGCGGCAGAGCCATCATTTTAAATAACGCCGCTCTTCCCAGCAGGGACAGTGGCAGGGCACGCCAATGCTGCACGTTTCCCCGTAGTCGGACCAGTGGAGCAAGGAGATTACGCTCATAGAAAAGATCTTTCGTGGAGCTGACATAGATACCTAAGTATGTGAATCCTTCCGTCACAATTTTTGCTCCGCAGCCTGCAGGCAGGACAGGAGCAGGCCCCCGCAGGGGGAACACCACCGACTTGGACCAGTTGATGGTGTATCCCGAGGATCGATCGAAAGTGGAGCATATCCTGAGTATCCTATCAATGGAGGGTCGCGGCGACGTTACATATAGGAGTATATCATCCGCATAGAGCGAACTCCTATCTTCGCGTCCCTCCGTCCATCGTAGCCCCTGGATAATTGGGTCCCCGTGAATCCAACTCGCTAAGGGCTCCAGTATCATGGCGAACAACAGTTAAGACAGCAGGCAACCCTCACTTGATCCCCGATTTAACGTAAAGCTGTTTGATGTTCGCCCGTTTACCACGACTTGGGCCAGAGGTGCGGTATATAGCAGCTGCAGCCCTTCGATAAACTTTGCGCCGACCCCCATGTGCTCTAGAACTGCAAACATGTACGACCACTCGACCGTGTCGAAGGCCATACGCGCGTCCAGCGATAGAATTGCTGCATCTTCCCGGATAGAGTCCCTTCGGCCAAAAACTGTGTTCAATCGCCTCAGGTTCAGAGCAGTGTTACGTCCGGGCATGAATCCGGACTGGTCCGGATGCACGAGCTTGGCCACAATTGGGATCAACCGTCGAGCCAGGACCTTGCCCAGAATTTTGACCTCCACATTAAGGAGGGAGATCGGCCTATAGGAGGAGCATTCTTCCACTGGCTTACCCTTCTTATGTATAACTACGACCAACGCCAGTCTCTGATCGCTGGGTAATACACCCGCCTGTCTACTTTCTTCGTACATGTTGAGGATGTGAGGCGCTAACTTAGTGGCAGTTAATTTAAGGAGCTCGATTGGGATACCAGTAGGTCCCATGGCTTTACCGGATTTTATGGTGTTTATGGCTGCAGTTATTTCCTCTGCCGTGAGATCTTCCTCAAGCGATTCCCTATCTTTCTTTGAGAGGGCCCGAATTGGGATATCTGCTAACAATTCTCTAGATTCCTCAATCGTGCCTCGTGCTTCCGGGGAGTAAAGATGCATATAGTGGGACGCAAAGGCCTACGCAATTTCTTGCGGGTTGCGCAGCCACTCCCCCTCCACTCCCCTGATTGTCATGGCCCATCTATCCGCCTTTTCTCTTTTATTCAGCCAAGCCGCAACCTACCCGCTTTATCTCCAAGCTCGTAGACTCTGTGCTGTATCGCCCAGAGCCTGCCTCTAGCTGTTTCCGTCACTAAGTTTCTTTATTTTTGCTGCTTTACCTCTAATGTATGCTGGGTGTCTTCGTCTAAGGGGGTGGGGGACTGTTCAATGGCCAGCAGGTCTCGCTCCAGTGCCTCTAGCTTAGCCTTCTTCTCTTTCCTGTGTCCAACCACAAGGGAGAGAGCCTGTCCCTTCAAAACTGCCTTGTATGCCTCCCAAACGGTCCGAGAAGACTGGACCGATCCCACATTTTCTTTGAATGTAGTCATCTGTGGCTTTTACGATGTTGGTTTTAATATGGCGTACAGTGAGGAACCAAGGACTGATCGATATGGACCTACGCATGGATCTCCTACCCAAGCTATATTTTGACCACAGCAGTGCATGATCTGAAATCCCCCTAGCCAAGTGTTTGATTTCTGTGAAGTATTGTTTGCCTTCTGCAACCGTGAAGATATGGTCTATTCGGTACAAGCTGTTGTGTGCCCCCGAGAGGCTTCAGGGTGAGCTTCTTGCCACACGTCTACCAGGCCAAGGGCGGCCAGGAATTCCCCCATTGTGTTGCGGGCGCGTGTTTTGGCTCTTGGCGGGAACCTATCTATCCGATCATCAAGAGTCATGTTGAGGTGACCACCTATCACCAGTGCCCCTTCAGGGAAGTCCAGGATCATTTTGTTCAGGTCGGGTAGTGCCACATTGTGTAGTGCAGGTGGTACGTATGCCGACAAGATATTAATCCTTCTGCCCTCCCAGAAACCAGTCGCTCCCGCAAATCTGCCTTGTTTGTCCATTTGTATATTAGCCACTGTGAAGGGGAATAGTTTGTGCACTAGGATCCCTGCCCCCCTGGAGCCCGAGGTAAACCCCGAATGGACGATAAGTTTATAGCCCCATCTGTTAAGCGCTTCACAAGTATTCCCAACCAGGTGGGTCTCCTGGAGCAGCACCACATCTGGAGCTTGTCTTTTGATATATTGAAGCACAATCGCTCTTTTCAGTTTATCCCGTAGGCCATTAACGTTCCAGGAGAGTATTCAAAATGATGTTTCTGCGCTCCCCTCCATTACGGGCACGCCAGTCTCTTGTGTTGCGTCAGAGGTCATTTACGTGGTCATTGCGTAGGAAGCGATAGGTGGATCGGTACGGTATGTGCGGGCGGCTGAAGTGTGTCTTGTGCTGCCTAAGTAATTTGTTAGTCTGCTGTAAAAGGCGTGATCTCTGGAGTCCCGAGTGAACTCTAGTGTTGTTGCAAATAAACAGTGTAACAAAATTAACAACAAACTTTACGACAAATCCCCCCCTTGAACCAGTCCCTCCCCCCCTCCCTGCATGACTGTTTCAAAAATGCCCGCCTCCCCAACTTTGCAGAGTGCCCGTCGCCCACCCATCCCTGTGTCGGAGGAGCCATGTGCCAGACCCTCCCTCCACCCGCCCCTCAACTCTAATTGGACGATTTGTTACAATAAATAAGGAATGCAGCTATTATTATACTCAACCGTCTCTTATTCTGTATAGTTTTGGTGGCTGTCTCAGTCCTTGTCGCCGTACAAGACAGCCAGTCACTAGTACCGTGCCCCTACTGTGAATTGGGCAGCTCCGATAGTCTCAGAGACTGTGTAACCTTGTCTTTGGGAGGTCTCTCTGCATCTCTTGGGCACCTGGTGGTTCGAGCCTCCTAATTCAGATCCTGCCGTGCTGGGTCATTTGTCGGATTTTTTATTGGAGAGAGTTCCTTCTTCCTGATTTGGATCCTGGCGTCTCTGTGATTTCCCCTGTTGCCGCTCTCGCTGATCTGGATTGCCCCGATCACCAACTCTGCGCCATCCCTCCAGGCAGACCCAAACCACTCCCGGCTCAGTGAACAACCAGCTTTTGCCCTCCGCCTCGACCCTGAGCTTTGCTGGAAACACTGCGTACTTTAGCTCCTTTTCTTTGAGGGCTTTTTTGACCTCTAGAAAATTAGGCCTCTGTTTCTGTACCTTCATAGTGAAGTCGGGAAAGAAAGTTATTGTACTATTTTTGTATTTGAGAGGCGGTGCGTTGTGGGTAGTTTGGAGAATAATGTCTCAGTCTCTGTAATTAAACACTCGCGCCAGGATGGACTGGAGGGGCGCCCCCGGCCTGGGCCTGTTTCCCGGTACCCGATGTGCCCACTGTATAGAAAAGTAGTTGGAGAGATTGCGGGGCTGCAAATGTTTCGTGACTAGGTCCTCCACAAAGAGATCCCCAGCCGGTCCCTCGGCTCGCTCCGGCACTCCCAGAATTCTAACGTTGTTTCTCCTAGATCTGCCATCATAATCGTCCAGTTCTGTAGGTAATGCTTCGCTGGTGGCTTGCAGGTCCAGGACTTGTTTCTTCAAGGCTGCCGTATCCAAGGCCAGACCGTGGGTCACATCTTCTACTTCTTTGACCTGTGTGTCCATTTTTCTCAAGTCCACCCGCGGCAGGAAGATATCCGTGGACACTAAATTCAAGCGCCCTTCGTGGGAGGTGCGCACACTGGTGATGGCTACCATTATATCCTGAAGCGTGGGGGATTCCTTTTCAGCCTGTTTCTGTTGTATCTCTTGCTCTGGGTCTGGCTGTCCAGTCGCCCCATCCTGCACTTTTTGCCATGAGAATTTATCCAACCTAGATTGATGCAAGCCATGTCCGCCTCTATTGCCCGACTTGTTGCGTTGATGTGGCACCCTTGCTGAAGTAGCGTGAGTGTTCTCTGGGTACTCGCCGCTGCCAGCCAGGGATCCCCAAGCGGCCTGTCGGCTTCCCCCTTGTGAACTTACACGCTTTTACAATATGTGCCTGCACTGCTGCAATAATCAGGTATAATTTCGCCTTTGGTCTGTGGCTGGGCGGTAATTAGTAGCTGCTGCGTGCCTCTGCAGCATTCGGGCTGGTTGTCCACTCCTGCTGCTTTGTTTCCTGTGCACACCCGACCCTCAGCATTCAGGGCCTGTGATGCCTTCAGATGGTAGTGTGGCTCGCCGTCGCCTGCCAGGGATCTCTGCACACTATGCTCTGGAGGGTTCTCTGACCAGAAGTTTGCTTTTGCCAAATTGGTGGCACACTTTCCCTTAGTAGGGAGCGGCTGCAGGACAAGTTATGGCGCTGCTGCACATTAGCGCTTACTCTGCGGTCTCACCTGTCGCAAATGGTGCAGGCCACTCAGTATCTCCGTAGCGCTCCCAACGTGCTCTTAGTTTGCGCTGCTAGCAAGCTGCCCACCCTTAATTGTGAAGGCAGAGTTTCACAGCATGCCCCGGGGGTCCGGCGTGCTCCTCACCAGCCCAGATGTGTCGTTCTTGTCGGACTGGGCTCCGGCCCCTTCCCGCTGGTTCCTCCCGCTGGATCTCGGCCGGCCCAGAGAGCCGCCCCCGACCTCCCCGCTGATTTGCCGCAAGGCTCAGAGTTTAGGTGATCCTTCGGTGAGGTGGTCCCCCTCTGCCACTGTGCCGCTGTGCATACCGCGACTGTACCGCTGGGTCCAATGAATCCACGCCGGGCTCGCGCCCGCATCACACCACAGCTTTCTGGCTTCCACAGGCCTCAGCTTTCACGGGCTTCAGGCGGCCTCGCCCGCTGCCGATCGCCGTCCGGATCGTTGATCTACTGCACCCGATATTTCTGCCCTTGAATAGGCGTCAAGTAGGAACGGATATATTACGGATATTTTGAGGTAAACAGCGGAGAAGGCCGGAGCCACGTTAGTGTGCGGCCATCTTCTCCGGCTGTTGAGCAGCCCCCCCCAGTTTGGGTTTTTTAAGTGGTTTGCTCAACCGTCCTTCAAATTTTTTATAGGTGAAACTGGTCTTTTCTTTGGCTGAGAAATATATATTTCTTCTTTTAACGAACTCTGGTGTTTCTTTAGCTGAAGTTTTTTGGTAAGCCTAGCAGTATTTTGATTTTTCTCTTTTATTATATTTTTCCTTTGCACACTTTTGGTGATTTGTGTCTTTCTTTTGTTATTTCTTTATAGGTTGCTTTAATGTATATGTCTTATTGACAAATGGTCCTGATGATGACCCTGGTCAAGTTAACAATAGGGGTTGAAATGTTCTAAATCTCTATTACTCATTTATCTTTCAGGTTGGGTGCATTTACTTAAATTCAAAAAGTCACATTTACTAGATCCTGGTTACCCCATTTCATTTTGTTCTTTGTCAATTGCCCCCTTCCCCCGAGTGAACCCATTTTTTGATATATATAATTTTCACTGCTAGACACTACTGGTATTTTGACTTAGCGCATTGAGAAGCCACTAACTGGTTTCTCAGTGCATGTGTTTCCTTTAAAATATAAACAGAAATTGTAGCACTTATTTGAGTGTGTTGGTCAGTGAATGTGAAGGTGATGTATTCTGTCTCACAGCCACAGGTGCATAGGTTCAATGTTTTTTTGCAGGAGAGAGTTGGAGAAGGATGGGTTCTATTTGCACACCCTGACAGTGTTCTGCAGTACTAAAGGAGGAGGAGAGGGTTACATTCTCCTTCCTAGGGGGTCCTGGGAGGAGATATGAGGGGAATGTGGAATATGATCTGGACCAACTCCTTCAGTAAAATTGTCAAAAGAATAGCAAGGATAAAGGGCAGCCCTGTTTTTGAATGTTACTAGTGTAACCGTATGAAAGTTTTGAAATGACCACAAAATCAGCAGGGCCTTTGCTGTAAAGGTCAGGGTGTCTTAGATTGTGGGAAATTAGAATAAGGTCCTTGCCCAGACTCGGAGCCCAAGCTTGTGAGATCCCATGGGAGAAAAACAGACAGACCCATCTATGTTTCTGTGGTGCAGAACTTTGAAGTTGACTGAGACTGCTGAACTGTGGCTGGGAGTGTGAGTCACCCTAAGACTTGTGTGTTTTTTTTTATTTTTATAAAAAGGTTGGTATTGTGTGTTTTTGTTTTTTATAAAAAGGTTGGTATTGGCTGACTCCAAGTTAGCTCTTCCTTGCCATCCAAAAGCACCAGTGGATTCTTCTTGTGACGCAGACCCGGACATTGTGAAAATGTGTTTTTTTAATTGAAAAGGGAGTGGCAAAGCAAACTTACATTCACTGTGAACTGGTATCCAGAATGAGGACTTGACAGAAGAAGGCGAGGACTTTGGAGTCCACACCAAGGACTGCACTGGTAGCTGACTACCACCATAGGGACCTGGGAGCTTTACTGAGTGGTTATTGGTCCAAGTGTTGTTCTGGTACTTCTAACACTTAAGACCCATTCTCTGAAACTGCCTTCCATCTCAGCCATACTGCACTTAAAGGGTAGACAAGGTTGTTTTAGAGAAACAGTGTTTGCCCAACTAGGAGCTAGTTTTGCAAGATGGTAGGAGAATTTTCCCCACTGAGCACATTGAGCAACCCAGCTTCCTACAGCTGGGTAGACAAAGTATTATCACCTCTGATAGGATTGCTAAAGGACTAGGTCCTGTTTTAGTGCACACAGATAGTGGAGCTGTGCTGACGAAATTCTTTGCTTCCAGGAGTTTGAGAGCAGCAGAACTCCACTATTCTGCAACTTGAGAAAGAGGCTCTGGCAGTTAGTTGGGCCATTTTTAAGTTTAGGAAGTCTATGGGGTGGAAAAATCTTGGGAAGGACTGACCATAAACTGCAAAAGGAGAGGTTGGAGAAAAAAGGCCTTGATGCAATCTCAGCTCAGAAATGTAAGTGGGTTACTGGACTGCGGGAGTACACTTTTTTGTATACCAGGTATACTGAATTGTGCTGCAGACTGTCACATTTGGTAGCAGAGGAGCCTGATGGCCTAGAGAATGAGGATGAACAACAGGTAAAGGAGAATGTTTGTTTCGTCACAGGGGGTGACATTTTGGAGGAGTTGTGGAAAAGGGAAACAGCCCAGGATAGCATTTTGCAGTTAGGGGATTACTGCCCTGGCTGGGCACTCGAAGAATAAGTCACATATGCCTATGGAGTTTATGGCTTTTTGGATGGTGAGAGATGAACTGGTTGCTAAAGATTGTTTACTTTAAAGCATGGGTACTCACAAACATTTGCCCAGGGGCCACAAAGTACGGTCTGTGGTGCGACCGAGGACCGCACTGATGCCAGCAGGGTGACGGTAGGGGGTCTGGGTGGGTCAAGGATATTGTAAAGAGTTCTAAAAAAAATTTAATAAACGGGCAAGCATTTCTTTGCAGGTTAATAAATGCTTGCCTGTTTATTTAACATTTCTTTCTGAATATTAGTGCTCAGCAACTAGACAGCAGCTCGTGCTGCTGTTTACCAAGGGGGCTGCATGTAAAGGTCACAAGGGCTGCAAGCGGCCCCCAGGCCGTACTTTGAGTATCACTGCTTTAAAGAGCAATGAGGTTAATTCCAGCAAGGTCCTTGATAAAGCAGATTATACAGCTATCTCAAGAAGGGCATTTGGATGTGGTAAAAATGAAAGAAAGATAAATGCTAGACGTTTGGTGGCTGGGACCGGATTTGGAGGTAGAGTGGGTTATGCAAGAATGCAGTAAGTGTTGTAAAAGTGAGAAGGTCATCAAGACATTCACACAGCCAATGAAGAAAGATTTTAGGACACCAGCAATGTCAATTTCTTCTGTCTCGATACTAGACCCTATACCACATAAACTCTGGAAAGAACAGGGGAATTAATTATTCCCGGACTTACGGAAAATATGCAACCAATCACTTGTGACAGGGTTGGTCCCAGCAGGGTGGAAGAAAGCTCTAGTCAACCCTTTGTTGAAAGAAACACAAAGCTGACTTACAAGATCCTAGCACCTTTCGACCCATCTCGCAGCTCCCCTACCCAGTCAAGATTATAAAGAGGAACATCAGTAAAGTTTTATCAAACTTTCTAGAATCTAATCACCTTCCCGAACCCGAACAGATGGGCTTTAGACCAGCCCATGGCACAGAATCCGCCCTAATCTTAGCAACAGATGAATTAAGGAGGCGAGTTGACGAGGGAAAATCAGCAATCCTGATCTTGTTAGATCTATTGGCAGTGTTCAACACAGCCAACTACTGAATCCTATTCGACAGACTAAAAGAGATTGGGGTGAACGGCACTTTCCTAAAATGGATTGAATCCCATTTATCAGAGAGATGGCAGGATCTTCCCTTTCAGATCAGAGTTCAAAGAGCTGATGCATGGAATGCCACAGGGGTCAGCACTGAGCCCTATTCTATTTAATGTGTATTTACACCCTTTACTAACCCTAATTCAATCCTTTGGGTTAACTTTCATAAACTATGCAGACGACACCCAGTTAATCATATCCCTGGATAAGCAGGACCCAAACCAGCTGAATAACTTCCATGATTGTCTTACTGAAATGGCAAATTGGCTCAGTAACAATACATTAAAGTTTAACGGGGACAAAACAGAGTTCCTGTGCTGCTCCCCCAATAAAGTTCCCACCCAACTCCCTGATAACTTTAGGCCATGGACAAAAGCTGGGGATCTGAATATGACTAAGTCAGTGCGAAATCTAGGCGTGCAGATTGATTCGAAACTCTATGGAGTTTCAGGTTAATAAAACAGTCACCACCTGTCGTGGGTTGATGAGAAACCTTAGGAAAATCATCCCCGTGCTCCCACAGCCAGCCAGAAATTTGGTGGCGCAGTGTACAATTCTAAGCAGGATTGACTACTGCAATGTCCTTTTACTGGGAATTCCAGACTATCTACTAAAAGGACACGTAGAATACAAGTAGCGGCAGCCAAACTAGCCCTCAACAAATCATGAGCTGACTCCGCTACGGAAACTCAAGGAACTCCACTGGCTGCCAGTGAAAGAGAGAGGCACGTTCAAAGCAAAGAGGCACGTTCAAAGCAATGTGTATAGTCCATAAGGCCATAAGTAGATCAGGACCCAGACTCCTACAGGATACATTTACCTACTACAAACCTGCAAGGAGGCTGAGATCGTCCCCAGCTAACCTAGTGCAGGTGCCAAGGTTCAGGAAAACCAGGGTTGGTGGGGAGCTTTTCAAATTAAGGCAGCTCAAGCCTGGAATAAGCTGCCTAGCTCTCTCAGATCAAACACAGATCTATTTAGCTTTAGGAAGAACCTCAAAACCTGGCTCTATCCTAAATAAATCAAGAATGGATGCCTTTAGTTGTTTTTCACCTTCTCAGATGAGCGCGGATAGCGCCAAGATGCCTGCCAGGTGAACGATGCGCTTTACAAATGAACAATAATAACAATTAATTTACTCTGCTGGGATTGTTGGCAGGAAAAAGTGACCTGTCCCTCTGCCTTAGTTCTGGTGGAAGTATTTTTAAGGGGCCCAGAGGCACAATAAGTGAGAGAAACAAGTATGGCCATGGTCAAGAAATTTCTAAGTGAGTGCATATGTCTGCTGAGCAAGTAGTGTGTCCAGTGGGGGTGCTCTCTATGATGGTAATGCATAGGGTCTACATGTTCATGCTGCATGGAAGAGAGTTATCAACAGACCTGCATACCCAAAAAACTCTCATTTTTTAAAGTCTATGCTCTTTGTGTGTGGTACATAATTGTCTCTATGTATGTGGTAACTGATTTCCTTTACTGTTTTCCTCTATTGTGTTCACTGGTTTTATTTTGAGGGCACCCTTCCTGTCCTCTGCGTTTTCCTGATCATAGATTCTTTTGCAAGATAGGGTGGTGGGTGGTAGTGACTGACACTTCCGTCAGCGCCCGCATTCTCTTGAATGGTGGAATGGGAATGTTGTGTGTAAGTAAAGTTCTGTTTTTCAGTTGAGTTGGTCAGTTGATCCTGGGTGTGGCATGAAAGCAATTAAGCTTCTTAACTTTACATCTCGTGTCAGTGTTGTAGTAACGTCTTAATGACGACCAAATAATAGTAATGGTGTTGTTGTATTGGGGCTATGCTTATAATGTAGTGTACTTATGGGTTATTTTGTATATTACTATAAATGTTCTTGTTTTCTTATGACCTTAATGTTCTTGTGGTTCTGTTGCCTTGGTTTTCACTGTTGTCCATTGGGCATTCCAACTTGGATTGCTTGACTAAACCTCAAAGCCTTACCACAACTCTCGGTGCTGGTTATTGACTCCCAGACACAGCAGCTTTCTAGGGTTTTTTAAATTACATTTCACAGAAAACTGATGCTGGGTTTCTGCTTTAAGGAAGATTATAGAAGATTGTTCTTCACCCCTGAAATACAGACGGGAGAAGTTAAACAATACACATAAACATATTTAACTAAAATAATACATACAAATGGATACAAGAACCACACAATGATGCCCAATTATTGAACATAATCCCTATAATATACAGGTGGTGTACGATTCCTGACACTTTTCAGCGCATAATTCCCATCACTTTGTAATGAAAGCCCCTGACTCCAGAAAGGTAGTTAACATAAGGCTTTATTCTAATAGAAACTTCACCCATGACCTGTAGCGACCAATCAACTCAGATCCCAAGGATAACTGACTCAGTCAGCTGGAATCTTTGCCTACCGCTCCCTGCCATCATGGGCCATAACATACAATTCACTTTTAAATGAAAACATAACTGAGCATCAAGATACGGTGTGACTTGGACCCGCGAGTACAAGCGAGGACATGCCGCGAGTCACACCGCTAAATACTACATCACCTTTCCCCTCGAAAACCACAAAAGACAAAAAGGAGGAGATGACATAAAGGAGTGAAACAAAGCATAATAGAATCCCTGTATTTCCTAGCTATCTTAACCTCACGAGATCTAGCGCATGCTACTGTGGGAGTTCCACCAATATAATTATGTGTACTCCCATTAACACTGATGATTGAACTTTGACATGGAATAGACACCTCGCAACCCGTAGCAGGTTGTACCCATTGCGTCCTATCTAAATCTGTGCCAGAACCTTTCTTGTGATTAATGATTTTGGCTTGCTGATGGGACAGTCTCACAAGGTTCCACACGTTCCACCAAACTTTGTCTTCCAACATAACTGAACCTTTGCTAACTTTTAACACTTTAGTTGGGGAAGAAAAACTGACTCCCCTTTCCTCACCATGGTGTTTTTTTTATTTTTTTTAATCAAAACGTAATCTCCAACCTTAGGGTAAATGTACGGAGTGAGAGTGGGGCTCCCAACCTGTGTCATTTTGGCCTGTTTCTCCTTAACACATGGAATAACCTTCTCTTTAACCATCAAACTAACATCAGTTTCTTTGATTGCAAGTTGATCCTTCAACCATGTAGAAAAACAAAGCGGAGTGAACTCCTCTCCCTCTCAACATGAATGGAGTGACTTCTGTGGTGCAATGTGGTGTTATGTTATACTCCCAAACCTTCTACTTGAGAAACTGTTTCACATCCAACCTAGCTGCAGTGGCTGTTTGCACACCTTACTTTATCACCTTGTTCCCTTTCTCCACTAAACCGTTGGAAGATGGTGAATAGAGAACAACACGTAAGTGTTTGACATCATTGTTCTCCAAAAAGTAAAGCCTTTGCCCTGACACGAAATGTGATCCATTGTCTGTAATGAGAGATCCGGGTGAACCCCCTATGGCAAAAACCTGTTCTAAGAAATTAATTGCTGTGACAGTAAAGGAAGAACTTAGCCACTTTGAAAAATAATCAACCAATAAAATGGCATATCTCATATCTGCTGGCAAAGAAACATATGGTCCTGAAAACTCAAGATCTATTTTAGCCCAAGGTGTTTTAGGAAATGGAACAGGATGTAAAGGTGCTTTGTTTAATTTCCAATGTTTATCGGAAAGTAAGCACTCAGGACACTTGTCCACACAGAGCCTCACTTGGCTATCAAAGGCAGGCCACCAGTAATGTTCCTTAATGCGCATGCACGTCTTAGTGGTACCTAGATGCCCCTGGTATGATTTAGAAATGATGGAAGGATGCATTTCAGTGGGAGGAACATGTAATTCATCTCTTAAATCACCCTATAAACATCTAATACATCGCCAAAATTTGACAATGTGAGCACCTACTTGATTTAGTACATCATCCTCCTGACATGCTTTCAACCATTCATCAGCAGTAAATGTGAAATCACCATTTTGCATAGCATGGGCAGCATCAATGGTAGCCACACATTCAATGTCATCAAACTCTGGCAAAGGAATCCAGGAAAGACAGTGAGCTCTAAAGTTCTTACCCCCAGATACATGACTAATGGTGAAAGTATACTTGTTTAATTCAGACACAAGTTTCGTTAATCTGGCTGACACATTGTTATGAATGCCCCCTGTGAAGATGAAAACTAAGGGTTTATGATCCGTATGAAGTTCAAAACACCTGCCCCAGATATACATCTTAAATTTTTTAACTGCCCACATGCATGCCAGTGCTTCATGTTCAATGGTACTATACGGTTTCTCAAATTTCCTGAATGATCTGGAGGCAAACGCAATGGTTTGTTCTTTGCCTCCAACTCTCTGGCTCAGAACAGCACCCAACCCCTGCGGACTGGCATCTACAGTAATAATTAAAGTGCAGTCTTCTCTGAAAGCAGATAGCGCTGGTGCCTCCACAATTAAGTCCTTTACATTTTCAAAAGCAGTTTGAACTTCCTCAGACCATGTGAATTTCTGACCTTTCCTTAACAAAAACCTGAGGGGGTTCCACTGATAAGGTGTAATCTGAAACAATTTGTGCGTAGTACTCAGCGAGACCTAAGAAAGAGCGAAGCGCATCACGATCTGTGGGTGTGCTTGCCTCCTTGATGGCCTTCACAAAGGAAAATTATGGTTTGATGCCAGATTCAGATATGGTGTGTCCCAAATATTCCAACTCTTTAGTGGCAACTTACACTTATTCCTGACTGTCATACCTCTATGCATTAAAACAGATAACACTTTGTCAAGAATAATATTGTGTTCTTCGAGAGAAATTTGCAAAAACTAGTATGTCGTCCTGATAAGCCTGAACACCTTTTATGTCAGCAAATAAGACGTCCATGAGTTTTTGAAAAACACTCGCGGCTGATGCCAGCCCAAAGGGTAACCTTAAATATTTGTAGGCACCAAAAGGCATGACAAAAGCCGTCAGATCCTGCAATACTTCATCTAAAGCAATTTGGTAGTAAGCCAATCTCAAATCAATAACAAAAAAACATTTGCCACTGCCGAGGTTAGCCAAGATCTCTTGTATCCTAGGCAGGAGATGACAATCTACTAAAATGTTAGCGTTTAAGGTTCCCAAGTCCGCACAAAGTAGTTCTTTTTTCGTGGAACTACAACTGGAGCCACCCACTGAGATGACTCTACAGGTACGATGATACCTTGTGTACAAAGATCCTTTAACATTTGTTTAAGTTCTTTACTGACAGATAAAGGAACCTGACACACTTTGTGAACAAATGGTTTAGCATTAGGTTTTAGCTTGATATAGTGCATGAAACCCTTGACAGTCCCAAACTGTTTGTTGACACCTCTTTGTACTCATCCAGAATTCTTTCAACCGGTTCCTCTATACTACATATCAATTTGTCAGGTATGTTACCTGCGTCTACTGGAGTAAGTGAGCCAGGAACAAGGTATAGATCCAATAAGGCTAGGTCCTGCCACCCAATAATGTTCTTACTTTTGATGGCAACCTACACTTTAGTGAGAGTCTCTCTACCAAGGGGGGTGCTAGAGAGCCGGCAAACAATATGGCCGCACTTGCGTAAGGGCTCCTGCAGCCCAGGATCACTATCCGGCATCATCCTGTATCGGCGGCGGCACTAGCTGCATAAAATTACACCCTTGTTAAGCCCGATATGCAGCGAGTCTGAACAACCGGGCCAAACGCTGATGATGGGCGGCTACTGGCGAAGACTCAGCGTGTGAACCTACCAAGCAACAAGGCGCGCTGGAAGATGGTGGCCGCCTGCAGAGCAAACTACGGAGATGCGAGGATGGTGTACCAAGGGAGGAAGCTGCTGAGAGCGTTGTGCAACTGACGCCTGCCGGGGCAGACCTGTCCCATCCAGCAATTACACCACCGAACCGTGGATTGCTAGTACAGCTGAAGTGACGGCTGACCCGTCTGAGAGGTGAGGCCTAACGCTCCGCAGCACCGACGTACGCGGCCTTGCGCTGTGTTGCTCCTGCCGTGTGAGGAAGCGTGCTGATCATGTATTACCTGCCGACTTCTTGGGTCATCCAAGAGAGATTGCGGCACCGGCGCACATTGTCTGCAGGGTGCCAGACTGTTGTGGACACCGTCCTAATGCGGGTGCCCTAGCAGCCTTCTGCATCAGGCCCGCGGCGATCGGAGCCGTTCTCCCGGGGGCCGACACAGGGCGATTGGGCAGCGGGAGACACACTGACAGCGGGGGCTGCTAACCACATGTCTCCCACAACATAACTATGTCACCCCTCGGCCAGCACGTGACACAAACACGCCACCCCTGTCCTGCTGAACAGGGACCATTCATCGGCTATGGGCCCTGGCTCATGGTCGCAAGGCCCGACTGCTTCAGGGACACGCAAACTCTCTCACTGACAGCCCTGCCGAGAGGAAAGCAATTGAAGGTTGTGCACAGGCACTGAAGCCAGGGTGGGAGCGAGTGGCCCCCTTCGGATCACACCTACTGTTGCAGCGGGCCCCTCCGGCACTGCATATTGCCGGTTCCCTATCCACCTCACCTTTCACCCACGGGGCCTCCACCCTGATGGACTGAGGCAACTGGCGGCTGCAAGCTTCCCTCCTGCTAACACGACTTAGCTGTGACAATGGGCAGGACAGAGGGTAAGCAAGCTAAACTGCCCTTCGAGCCGTGAAAGTCTGTGAGGAACCCTGGCCGGGGATATAGAACCCAATATGTCAGAGGGACATCACTTGACAATACAGCGGAAAGAGCAAAAAGAACAATTGATGGACAGAATGCAGAACAATATCATACAGTCACCCCAGTACAGAGATCTGGGCCTAAATCCATCGTTTTTTTGCTCACCATGCCATTCCAGTTTGAACCCAGCCATATGCAAATCAGTCTTGACCCTGTGCCCAATGGGAACAGTCCAGCCCGAACTGCCAGGCCAGGTCCTCCCTGGACTGGAACCAAGCATCCTAGGACCGGTTTCGGGGTTTCACCCCTCATCAGCCAGGATAGCTTGACTCCAGTGGCATGGAGGGCATGGGACCCACGTCTGGGCATACCCGACCCACTCGGGGTGACAAATGCAAAAAGAACAATTGATGGACAGAATGCAGAACAATGTCATACATTCACCCCAGTACAGAGATCTGGGCCTAAATCCATCGTTTTTTTGCTCACCATGCCATTCCAGTTTGAACCCAGCCATATGCAAATCAGTCTTGACCCTGTGCCCAATGGGAACAGTCCAGCCCGAACTGCCAGGCCAGGTCCTCCCTGGACTGGAACCAAGCATCCTAGGACCGGTTTCAATACAGCGGAAAGACACAAACATGAAATCCCTCTTGCTGATCATGCGACAAAGCCTCACATCCATTGAGACCACAATGGATTCCATGAGCACACGTATGGATTTTATCACGCAGTGCCTAGAGAAACACGATGGTCGCATAAGTGAGGCTTAGCACAGAATATCGATCCTGGAGGATGAATCATCAATGGGAGGAGAGCGTATGCAAAGAACGGAGCAGCTCCTGAAAGTCATCTCTGCAAAAAAATTAAGATTTGTAGGCGCAGTCGCATATAAATAACATTTGAATTCTAGGAATCCTTGAATCCACAGCAACTGGGCGCATGGAGGATTATGTGGAGTGCATGTTGGTAGAACTGTTCGGGGCAACATCCCTCTCCAAACTAATAGTGGTGGAAAGAGCTCACTGATCGCTATCTGCGAGGCCCCCTCCAGGTGCCACTCCCAGGCCTATAATTGCTCGCCTGCTCAATTACAAAGATCGGGAAGCAGTTCTGCGACTGTCACGGGAAAAGCGTGACTTAGTCTATGAGGGGAACTGTGTCTTCATCTATCCCGATTTCACACTGGCAGTACAAGAAGCACGCAAGAAGTTTGTCCCTGTGAAACGTAAGCTCCAACAAGCCAACATTCCTTAGGCTATGTTGTACCCGGCCAGACTCCGCATCTTCTATCAAGAAAAGACGCACATCTTCAGCGCTCCTCAACAGGTGCAGGACTTTTTTTTTTAAATGAGCCACCGCACACCTCAAACTGGAGGGGCTGAACGCAGCCCCAGATCGCCATCTCCAATATCAGAGGTGGGGTAGAGTAGATCTCCACCGTCCCTGCGCCATTACATTCTCAATCCCTTGCCATTCAACGATCCTTCACCGCCAAAGGGATGTCACCTGGTAGAACTGTTCACAATGTCACACCTCGCCGCCTCTACTCTTCGCTTATTTTCCTACCTGGAGCATTGCTGATACCAGAACTGACGCCGACCTCCATCCTGCTCCCGGGAGCCCTCGTACAAACGAGGTGAACTGCCTGGCTCTCTGACGTATATCCCCCGCGGGAATTCCCTTGACAATGTTATAGTTTGAGTTATTATTCTCTTGTTTCTCTTCTATCTACACTGGCATCTATCTTATCTTGCTACTCACAATATCCCCTTCTTCTTCCCCCCTCCCTTCCCACAGTCAACCTCACTCTTCTTCTAACACCATAGACTTTTCTGTAAAGTCTTCCTTTTGTTTCTGTTATTATTGGGGACTATGGGCGGCAAGCATTCGCCTACGGGTTTGGCCTGTGGGTGTGGGGTGGGGGGGGAGGAGGGAGGGTTGTTCTTGGTTACAGTAGCACAACACATAGTTGTTCACAGATATGTAAATGCATGACTGTCCAAAAACACCAGATTAAATTCTTTAAGATACACACAAACACTACGCGGACGTCACCGAATAAGTGGACACATGGGCGCGCTTAAGCCCGGCGCCAGCCCTACCTACAATCTTTTGACGTGGAATGTGCGTGGGAGAGCCACTTCTCATAATTTGCGCACTATATTTGCATTACTGCATGCTAGTGATCCTGAATTGGCAGCAGTGGCGGTCTTTTTGGATGCCACCAAAGCCTTTGATTTGCCAGAGTGGGATTATAAGTTCACTGTACTGCGAAGAATGGGTTTTCCAACTCCCTTCTTGTCCTGGATCACATTACTCTACAGCCAGCCACGAGCCACAGTGCAGATCAAAGGAGAGTACTCCAACTCCTCCCCCATTTCACGGGGCACTAGGCAGGGATGCCCCCTCTCACCTCTGCTATTTGCATTAGCAGTTGAGCCGCTTGCGGCTAAGCTCCGACAACACCATAGAGAATACGCGATACGTTATCCTTCCCATCATATATTAGTGTCATTATATGCCAACGATATTACTTTCTACATTTGGAATCCACAAACCAGCTTGAACCCCATCCTAAGGGAGCTCATTCGTTTTGGCAAAATGTCAGGAGTAAACATTGACAGGAGCAAATCCCAGGTGTTTCCCCTCACCCCCAACACCCCTGAATTCTCCCTGGATTATCCACTGACCTGGTGCGATTCAGAGATAAAATATTCAGGAGTAGAGATCTCCAGAGACAGGGAAGAGATGCTACAGGCAAACTATGGCACTGCCATCACCTAGATTACGAACTTGATAACTCGCAGGATCTCGTTGCCATTATCACTGGCAGGGAGGATCTCATTCACGAAAATGGTAAAATTGCCTAAATTACTCTATTTATTCCTCAACATACCATAACACCCTGGTCGCCCTTTTTTCAATGCGCTTCAAACTCAGCTTGTCAAACTGGCATGAGGAGGCGGGCAACCCAGAGTGAGTTGGGCTACACTCGCACTGCCATTTTCGCGAAGAGGCTTCGAAGCACCGGACATGGAGCTATACTTTCTATGCGTGCAAGCTCACTATGCAATATATTGGTTTCAACCACCGCCATTAATTCCCCATCTGGCCATTGAACAAGGCTACATGGCCCCCCTACATATGACCTTCTTCCTTGGGGCGCGTGTCCCTGGGGAGGGTATAACTCATTCCACGGTGGCATGCACCAACCTAGCATGGTGCCGACTCGTCAGGAAACTACACAAACCACTACTATACTCTCCGCTAATGCCTCTTCCTTATCATCACCTCACGCCAGTCACTCATGAAGCCTTATGTTGCAGCATGCTTCGCAGGAGATGAATAAACACCTGGGGTAACCTTTACCATGAGGGTGTGTTTAAAGATCGGGAAACATTGCTAAATGGGGGGGGGGGCCGTCACGCCATTGGAGATTTTTCCCTACATCAGGATTAGACATGAAGTCAGAGCTAACACCCCGACTTCCATCAGGAGCCTGCCACACTTGATGTCATACTACGGGTGAAGGGGCCAGAACATGCAGTATCTAGACTTTATTGCGCCGCTCTACTAGACCGTCCAGACACAAAGAATGGCGCAAGAGCAGGGTGGAATCAAAAATTAGACACTCCACTCACCGATAAGCAGTTGATCTACTGCTGCACACAAACAGGCATTATAACGGCCAGTAGTCGTCTACGTATCATACATTTTAAATTTATACATCGAGTATACTATACACCAGCGAGACTGCACAAATAGATATTAAGACCTGACGACCGCTGCGACAGATGCCGACAGGAAAGGGCGGGCTTCCTGTACCTATCATGGCAATGTGAGATGATACACAGATATTGGGTAGAGGTGCTGAACTCTTTGTCCAAAATGGTCGACTCTCCTATTCCCGTCTCCCCTGTTACAGCACTAATAGGTTACACTGAGGAGTTGCAGGCCACACACAGGAAATTCATCGCACTGGGTCTGCTTTTTGCAAAGCGGAGGGTGTCCTGCAGATGGGGCTGAGGGAGGGCCCCCAAATTCAAAGACTGGCTGACAGATCTCATATATTGTAAAGACCATCTAACAACATACGCGGAACTATTGTCGGTGGCGTCCTGACCAAGGGACATCTGGACTCCCTTCTAACCTACCTGTGAGAACGCCCAGACTGATGGTTTCACATAAAGGGTCAGTAGGCTCTAGCCACTTATACTTTCCCTGTAAAGTGAAAACGATACAAGGGCGGGGCAGATACTCCATGCACATTGGGTACATATGAATGTGTCAAGGTAACGGGCTGATCTCACGGTACGCAACTCCATATTACGAGGGGACACACGATAGAAGAGCGAGACACAATCCAACGACCAAGAGCTAAGCACCTAGGGGAACCTGCATTGACTCAGAATGCAAATGTCCCAATGCTGTTATTTCAAGACTCATGTATACTGGGGTTGGGCTTGTCTCATTTATGTATAAGCCAATGTAACAACAACGAACTGTATGTTTACTACTGTGTTTTGTTGGGAAAATCAATAAAAAAATATTTTTATAATTTTTTTTTTTTTTAAAAGTCTCTTTACCAAGACACTGTATTTTCGCTGTAAAGAAAGCTAACATATGAATGGTTTCTCACCAAATACTTTGAGATTTATATCAGGTAAAGAAAGAACTTTTACTCTGCCTCATTTGTCATAAAATGTGGTGCCACGAATAATAGTGATCGGCGAGCCGGAGACCGCCATAACTTGCAAAGAAAAATCATCAATTAAGGCATCACAACTTGGAACTTTCACAGATGTGCAAACACTATTACATTCAATGGTTAGAACCACATTGCTGATAGAATCTGTGCATGAGTCAACATCAATATTACTGATGCACACAGGTGCTTTACCACCCCTGCACACCATTTGGAAATGACCTGATTTTTTTGCAAGACATGCAAGGCTTGCCTACAGGCTGAAATCATCTTTATCTTCAGGAATTGCACTTGAAACCAAATTCACTGAAGATGCAGGATTTAAAACTTTTGAGGAGATCAAGGATCTTTCTATACTTTTTGCTAGGTCTATACTTCATTATGGGTGGGGTTGCGGCAACTGAGTAAACGATCCTGAATTTTCCTGGACGTGCAACTGTAAATGAACTGGTAACAAATGTATGTTTCCACATTGAAACCGAACTCACATGTGGCTGCCAAAATTCTCAAAGCAGCCACGTACTCCTCAACTCCTTCCTCAAGAAGTTGTTTGCGTTTAACAAAGTTATGTCTTTCCAAAATGATACTGGGTTCCTCAGCAAAAGTGTTTATGTAACTTTTCAACTGACTCTAAATATACATTCCAAGTATCATCCCCGGATCGGCCACGGGGTCTCGCTATAAGTGGTAAATTGCTAAAAATGGACTGTGCTGTCAAACCCAAACTACCATACAGTAGTGCGAACTTACGTTCAGGGCGATAACTGCCGGCGTCAATTGCCACAAAGTGATTTTCAAACGTGAAACCAATGTGCCCACTTTATTGTATGTTTACCTGGCTGAGCCAAGAAAGGAGGAGGCTGTGTAATTTGTTGTGGTGTAGCCATGACAATTCAACATGCAACAAGAAATATCCAATGAAACTGTATGGATTCCCTCAGTGCAAGTATGAGAGATAATAAAATGGAATGTACAACTCACCACAAACGCACAGTTTGTGTGGTAACCAAGAAAAGTTGAAATAATTATCACCCAAAGTGCTAGGACTCTTTGTAGCACCAGTGGCAAGTTAGGCTCCTTGCAATTGCAAACGTCGTTAAAGATCGTTCAAATCAAACACAAAACAAAGAGTAATGCAATGTAAACACACAAACTGGCCCGAACCAAGATGGCCGCTGCGTGTGACGTCACCACATAGCTTGCCGAGTGCTCATGTTGAGGCGTTGCCAAGCAACCCAAAAGCTTCACCAAAGTGTGATGAAGGGGTTGCTGGGGAGCCAGGAGAAAGCACAGGCGTGCCACAAACCATGAACCTGGATGACACACTCAGAGCGCCATGCGGAAACAGTGAGCTGAGTGAAGAGCAACCAGGCAGCTCATCGCAAACAAACATAGTGAAAAACAATAAAATCCAAATCCCAAGGGGCGTTGGTGGGTGAATGAAGATTGTCGCCAAATGTAATGAAAGCCGCTGCCTCCGGGAAGGTAGTTAAGATAAGGATTTATTCCAATAGAAACTTCCCCCATGACGGGCAGGACTCAGATCCCAAGGATAACTGACTGAGTTCGGTGGAATCTATGCCTAATGCTCCATGCCAGCACGGGCCATAACATACAATGCACTTTTAATTGAAAACATAACTGAACATAAACATGCGGTGTGACTCTGGCCCACGAGTACAAGCGAAGGACATGCCGCAAGTCACACCGCTAAATGCTACACCACCCTCTTGCCACGGGAATTTCAACCACTGCATCACCCGCACCCAACACTGGGCATTACTGGCCATTCATAGGACCTGTTGATGTCCCCATCAAACATTAACATGAAAGTGCTGTTGCTCTACTCCTCACCAATCCGACTTTGACCACCTCTTTGATATAAAGCTACACATCTGTTGTTCCAGCTCTCGTCCAAAACCACCTAAAAATGACAAACTTGCCAGACTTTAAATGGCACTCTCAACTCTGACAACCCTTCTCCTTTCTGAGCACAACAAATCTTCACCCAATCAACCACCTGAATGCGTGGGGTATCTTTCCTCTCCGGGACACACTCTCCCCGTCGTTTGTCAGAAAACATCCTATCTTCCATCCAGGCAGGAACTAACTTGGTGCCTGCCAAACTTTCCCTCATAAGTTCCAATTGGGTCTTTTGAATAACATCATGAACACTGGTGCGATTAGCAGCCACCATGTCCATCACCATACTACCAACATCACATCCTCCTGCTACAGCCATTTGAATTGTGCCTTTGACCAGTCTATTTGCCCTCTCCACAAAACCATTACTTTGTAGGTTGTAAAATGAGGTTCAATTAGGTACAATACCACATGACTCCAAAAAAACTTTGCATCTCCCCAGAAATTAATTGTGCTCCATTATCTGTTATAAAAACATTTGGAACATCTTCCTTCAACAAAAAAAATGTCCTTCAAAAATAGAATAGAACTTCTAGTAGTAATCTCCCTCATGAGTTTGACAATTAACCACTTTGAATGGACATTCACCAATACCATGGCACACTTCTATTCACTCCTCAGCTCACCCATAGGGCCAATAAAATCCAGACTTCATGCATGCCATGGTTTGCCAAGATCAGATATGTGACCCAAGTCAGATTTCACTCCTACTTTTAATCTCTTTTCTCCTTCCTTGCACACTACACAGTTCTCAACCCATTTATCCACTTGTTCATCTTTCACAGGCCACCACCAATTTTCACTTAACCTCTTCTTGGTGCGTCCTCTCCCCGCTGGAGTAGAAGAGGCCACCTCAGTCTTTACCTCATGGCTTGAATCCACTTGTAACACACTCGCCCCTGTCAAAAAATGGATTCCAAAACGTGTTACACCTTCGGCCCCTTGGTACACCGAAGAGCTTAAAGCTCAAAAACTGAACTGTAAACAGTCAGAAAGGGCTTGGAGGAGAGAATATAACAAGCCTGATAAGGATACCTATAGACACAGCATCGCCATTTATAAGGGGATGTTGTTGGAAACCAAAAGAAATACTTTCAGGATCAAATAGACCAAGCCAAATCAAATTCCAAGGAACTGTTCAAGACACTTAAAAAATTAACCATTCCTATTGCCCCTAAGAGCTCCTGCAGCCCTAAATTCTGCGATCAACTAGCCGATTTCTTCAAATTAAAGGTTGAATCTATTTTTTCCTCCTTCTCCCTAGCAGATAATAAGGAGCCTGATCAGTCAATTACCCTCGGCCAAGACAGTCCCACAACCTCCGCCGTCTTAGAGCATTTTCAACCTCTCACGGTTCCTGAGACTATCACCATTCTGAATTCTATTCGCTCGGGAGCCCCTTCTGATCCCTGTCCAGCATTTTTAGCAAAACAAATATCAGGAGTCATAGGCTCGGCTCTCATGCCCCTACTAAATGAGATACTCAGCTCTGGCTTGTTTCCCAAGAAGTGGAAGGTCGCCTCCATCCTCCCCTCCTGAAAAAACAGAATCTTGATGCAGGTGACCCCAACAATTACAGGCCCATATCTCGTCTTCCGCTTCCTGCCAAGGCCTTGGAAAAAGCAATGAATATTCAACTTAATGCTTTTCTCACACTTAATCAGACTCTTGATCCAACACAATATGGCTTTAGAGCAGAACACAGCACTGAGCTGGCCCTAATTAAATCTACGGAAGAAATTCGGGAGGCCCTGGACAGTGGAGGAAGTGCAGTATTGATCCTGTTAGACTTGTCCGCGGCCTTTGACACGGTCCATCACAAAGTCCTGATGGACCGTTTGTTCGGGGCCGGATTAAGGGGTCTGCTCTGAAGCTTCTGCAGTCGTTTCTCTCCGGTAGAATACAAACCGTTGACATGGATAACTGTCATTCCAAACCTTTCACCCTTCCATGTGGGGTCCCACAGGGCTCCTCCCTCAGCCCAACGCTTTTTAATGTTTATGTGGCTCCCCTTGCTGGTGTGATCAGGTCTTTCGGCTGTCAACTGACCTCCTATGCTGACGACACCCAGATAGTGTTGTCACTAAGGGAGGGCTTTGAAAAGGAAACTGGTGCCCGTTTCCATGACTGTATGGCTGCCATCTCCAGATGGATGTCGGAAAATTGTTTAAAGCTCAACTCCAACAAAACAGAGGTAATAAAATTTGGGAAGAATCCGCTATTGTGGACCCCAGACTGGTGGCCGGCTGACCTTGACACATGCCCCACACCTACTGAGAAAGCCAGAAACCTGGGAGTGCTTATGGATAATAAGCTGACACTAGGCGACCAAGTTAGCTCAGTTACCTCGGCCTGCTTTTATGTTCTAAAGATCATAAACAAGGCTAAGCCCTATCTCAACATAAATGGCCTCAAAACAGTAATTTCGGCCCTTGTTATGTCCCGGCTGGATTACTGTAATGGGCTTTATATGAATGCTCAAAAACAACTTATTAACAAGCTCCAGATGGTCCAAAATGCGGCAGCCAGATTGTTGTCAGGGACCTCAAAGTTCGCTTCTGTAAAGGAAGAGGTCAAACGGTTGCACTGGCTTCCTGTCAGACACAGAATACGTTTCAAAGCACTGTGTACCGTTTTTAAAGCCCTTCATGGCAAAGGTCCTGACTACCTACGACAAAAAATTCAGTGGTACATTCCTAGGAGAGCGCTACGATCATTGGGGGCGAAGAAAGTCACAATTAGCACTGTGAAGAAGGCAGGTTGGGGAGGTAGAAGCTTTATTAACAGTGCGTCCAAATCTTGGAATGAGCTTCCTTTTCAACTGAGGAGTGCCACAGACCTCCTCTCCTTCAGGAAGGGTCTCAAAACTTGGCTGCTTGACCAATAATTCCTTGTGTCAACTTACCTCAGGTTCAGCAGGCAGTGCTTAGCGCCAGGACACCCTCGGGTAACAGAGCGCTTTATAAGTTCGATTAACATAACATAACATAACATAACATAACACATGACCAAGCGCGTTCCTCCAAGGCGCTGCTACTGCGGCGCATGCATGACCAGGCGTATTCCTCCCAGCTCCAACTCCTCTCGCCCAACTGACTCCAGCGCTCTGCTTGCGCCGAGATGGGTTTCGTCCTCCAAATTTGGCCAAAATGACAAGCTGATCCTCCAATAAACACAGCAGTATGTCTGCTGCGAAGTGTGTCCTCAGCAAATCACCAACACGGTCTACTACGCCACTGCCAATTACAGTGCACCACACTGCTGGGTCCAAAGCTACCTCACAACATTGCAGGGAATGGCTAGCTTCCTCGTCACCAATTCTTGCAACCCCGAAATCACAGCAATACAGACCAGGGTAAGTTAAATGGTTTATTAAGCAAAGTATTTCCCTACAACAGGAGCGCAGTTATCCCTCGACCAGCCCAACAGTAACTGACTTGAGCGGACTTGGAAAGTTGCAAGCCTGTGCTGCCTCCCGCTTAAGTTCCAGTGCTTGCGGCGATTTTAAAATTACTTTTCTGTGTGCAATACTGCATGTTGCAGGGTGCACAGTAAGGGGGGTGGGACTGCCCTAGTTTTTAACAGTTTTAAATGTTTTTTTTAGTTCAAGTCTTTTATTAAATTTTCAAAAAATATAACAAAATAAACGAAAAAAATGACATATTTGGGGTACAAAACCACTGATATTTTCAATGGAGTACAGCCTAGAAACCCCTTATCATAAACAAATTTTCCGTTTAGAATTCCATATCATGTAGCCCCAAGATAAGGAATTAATATACTCCAATCAAACCAAAAGGAAGAAAAAGAAAAGAAAGAAAAAGAGAAAAAGAAATAAGAGAAAAAGAAGTAAGAAACCTATCCGAAAAGAGACAAGAGCAACCTATCATGTAAAGATATATTTCAATAAAACAGAGTTATTAAACATTGCACTGCAGACACGAAAAAGAAAATTAATGTTCGAAACGTCATAAATAATAAACATACAGAAGCATTACATAAGGTGGTCCCAAACCATGTATGTTCACGGAGGTTTGTGTGTGTTAAAATAGATGTCCAATGATTTCCATAGTGGTCTAAACTGGGGTTTCCATGGAGAGTTCTGTAAAGCAATATTGTCTGCTCCTCTAAGGTGAGTGACCCAGTTCATCCATCCTTTATATGAGGTCTTGCGTGTGTCCTTCCAATTGTTGAGCACCATCTTAACTGCGGACATAAGTAGAAGGTCCAATAGAGCTCTGTCAGTATCGGGCCATGTGTCCACCTTCAAGAAACCAGAAACCAATACAGCAAACTCTCTTTTTAACTCACATTTAAATAACTGAGAAAGAAAAGCAAAAACTTTGTCCCAAAAAGATGAGACAGCCTCACAAAGCAATATGAGATGGCCTAGATCTCCAGTTTCTTTTTTACAATTCCAGCACAGTGGGTCCTCTCGGATACCGATAGAAAACAAACGTGCCGGAGTCCAAAACGCTTTATGCAAAAGCCAATATTTTGTTTGAGATAAGACTGGAGAAATTTTATATCTGGTTACTGAGTTCCAAACCTGTTGCCAGGAAGAATCCGGTATTGGATCAGTAGAATGTGAGTTCCAAAACTCTATCAATTTATTATTAAGCCTAGAAGATTTAGGGCGGAGAAGTTTGTATATATGGGATACCTGATGGCCCAGTTTATTAATTTTCGCTATAAACAATGGTATGGACGGAGGCTCATTATGTAGTTTGGCTCTAGTTATTGCTGCCCTAATTTTCAGAAAGTTATAAAATTCGATATTCTCCAAATTATAATTGGATTGAAGGTCAGCAAATGTAACCGGATTCCAAGAGCTTTCCAATTGCTCCGGAAAAGAGATACCCTTTTTAATCCATTCATCAAACTTTATTGTCTTCCCTTTGTACTGTATTCTTCGATTAAGCCATAACGAGTCCATCTTTAACCCCTTAATACTCACATCCATTTTTTTATCTATCAATAAAAGTGCCATTTTCGTATTTTTAGGTCTCGCGCCTAGCGTTGCAGTGCGCAGCACTGCTTGCGCAGCGCGAGACCTTTAGAAAGGGCTTCTGAAAACGACCTACACGCTCGTGCGTGTGGTTTTGTTTTCAGAAGCCCACATTGGCTGGTGCGTCCGTTTTTTTTACGGGGACGGCACGCGATTGGTCAAAGGCGGGCGCATGTCCCGCCTTTGCCGCGCCCATTCCCGACGGTGGCCAGAACGCGCAGCAGCGCGCGTTCGTCTGCTGCCGCGCTCCCTCCCCCCGCTCGTCTGTGGTGCGCGCGCACCACAGGTTTCGATTCCGTGCTTGTTAATTTTATTAATAATTCAGAATAACATATTTACTTTTTTCAACGATCGCAAAAGCTCACTCGTGTGAATTGATCCCGTCCAAACTTTTGATTGGTTTTATTCGTTTTTATGGTAACGCGCGTCTCCAACGCGCAATGTGATTTTCGTTTAGAATGTTTTATTTATTACTTTTCTCACTTTGCTCTCGGTAATCGGATCCGCATTTAAAAGCTCCGTCTAAATATGTGTGAAATTATCCTTAACCCTACACGCAATCCGTACTCAAGTGCTATTGATACTGCTAGTCTACACGTGTTTTTTATTTTTTTTAAACTGTTTTCCATGCTTTAATGTATCGGGTTAGCACTTCTTTCTGCGCAGCTCCATAGTAGCTTGGTAAATCCAAGTATTCTCTTCGCATATGTCTAACGTCGTTTTCGCTTCCGTGACAACTGTTGTAAGGAAGCCGATGGTGTTTTTTAAGATCGACTTTTGTCTCGAAGGTGGAGGTTGTTATAAAACACTTTTGCCCGTGAGATGGCGGATCTCGAAACTCGTGGAGAACGTTCCAACCGCCAAAATGGCGCAGAGTGTACCCTCTCCTCGGATATGCCCGTTTATCAGACGACCAAAACGCGGAAAATACTCAGCTCTGCCACAGTGAGGCGTGGCGAAACGCGGGTATGCAACAGCGTGAATTTGAAAAGAAACCAGTCCGGTAACCAAGAGTAACGGCAAACAAATTCCGCCTCAGCTTCAACATTGCTTCCGACTGCAGAACTCCTAGCTCCAGCCTCTGAATGGCTCGGACAGAGCCCTGCTGGGACTTAAACAGCTTCGCCTGCTTCAAAGCATTTGGACGAAAACTGAACGCAAACCTCACACTTTTCATTGTTTAAGTCTGACAGCCCGAGCCGTTTCAGTAAGTAATGTGTAGCAACGCTGTTTCTTTCCCTGTTGATAATAAATTCTTGTTGCATAGCGCGTGCTAGCTCACTCTTAACGTTTCTAAGCGCTTTAAATAACAAGCATGACTATTGCCCAATGTCATGGTATGCAATGTCGGACAGGGACAGAAACAAGGGCCAGATTCCAAAATAAAAGTGGCCCTTACCCAGCTGGCTAAAGAAAGTGACCCACGTGTGCAAATCAGGGTTTGAACTTTTAAAAGCAAGCTGTGTAAGTTTGTTTTTTTATTAACACACGGGCGACTGCATGCATTTGAGCTTGCTGCAGGCAATATTTGTGTAATACCAGAGAAAACAAGCATTTACAATAGGTCTCGTATTTACACAAGTTTAAGCTATTGGCATTGTAAATGACAATGCGTTTTATTTATGTTTCAAAAACCAAAACATAAATAAAAGGCATTGTCATTTACAATGCCAATAGCTCAAACTCTTTTTTTTTTTTTCAGCAGTTGCATTCTTTGGCGCATTTTAAATAGGACTGTACCTGGCACTGCACCCGGCCCAGTTTTCGGACACTGGCTGCATTAGAGGTGTTTTCCTGCCACTAGTTGCTAGAGGTGTTTCAATATACGGCTGCGTTTGGTCACTGCTAAATACTATTGATCCTGGCACAGTATTGTACTCTTTATAACTATTGAAGCTACAATGGCTCCACGTATTTGATGCCGTTTTAAACTAGTGGTTAATCTTGACGCTATTTTGGGGATACTGTGTTGAGCCAGGGGCTGCTACTGGCACCGAATTGTGTGCTATTTTAAAATGGTGGTTGGTCTTTGCATTATATTGGCTGCTGATTAATGCAATGGCAGTTCTTGTTGTTTAAAGCATCCTTTAAATGTTTTGTGTAGAAGAAAAGCCAACATCATCCAGAAGCAAATTCTCATCAACATTCAAAAGGTATGTCACTGACATACCACATATTTTCACTACGCAACTTCACACCATACTACACAATTCCACACCACTCACTTCCACAACAAATAATTCCAATCCAACACATCTCTCCCTTGCTCTTCCACCAACCCTGTCAACTCTCCTCCGCACACCCACTGCCCCACTCATCTCACAATCCCACAGTCCCCTCTCATCCCTCAACCTATCTATCTCCTCTCTAAGCACAGTTTCTTTCACATGCCTTTTCAAGGTTTCCATCCCTCAAACCCACTCTCTCCTCCTCTTCTTATGGGGTCTTCTGCGTACACAGGTGCTCCCTTTTTATGAGTCTGTGGCCAGCTCTCCCCTTCTTTCTCTCTTTCTCACACACAGTTTGTGCTCCTCTGTCTCGAGTTCATTCACCACTTCCTACACAAACTACCTATCCCTCTCTATCTTCCTTTCTATCTATTCCGTGCAGCTCTCACCACTATCTATTCACCATGCCACATAATTCCACCTCACAAATACACTCTGCACCACACAATTCCACAACTAACAATTCCAATACAGCCCACATATTTCCACTCCACACCGCATACATCCACTACACTCCAAACCAAAACACATAGGTAAAAGACATTGTAATTTACAACACCAGTAGCTCTAAGTCTCCCAAATGCGAGACCTGTTGCATTGCAAATGCTTTTTTAATAAAGAGGCTCTTTATTTCTATTTATTTTACAACATTTGTAAAACTCTAAATTCCAACATATAAACTATTTCATTTTCAGACAATTTATGAGAAAGTATCAGAAAAGGAATAACAGATTAATCTGGAAGAAGAGAATCAGCAGGACGAGTTGGTGATAAAAAATATTCTTAGGTGTCAATTTCATTGGTTTTCCGCATATGCTGCATAGGATCCTACCATAATTTGGCGAAAAGACATTACCATTGGCAAAACCAATAGTTCTCTCATTGCCGATACCTATTGGCTATGCTTTCTACCAGACCTGCCCCTTAGGTGCTGCTAATGTGCGGCTTGCGACAGACTTTATTACTCTTACTTTTCCCCTACTTCCTTCCTCGCTCTCACCATCTTTTGCTATCCCTTCCCACCAAACAGATGTGCACTCCCGGCTGCTCGGGCAAATCTGTGGGCATCTCATCCAGACCACATCTGGAAAAATAGCAAGGAGAAATAGGGGATGGACAGACACTTTTGTTTTTTAGTGGCTAGTATTCATCCCTCATTTTGGATTAATATTCACACAAAAGGATGTTTGCACTCATCTGTGGGCAAACCAAAGCGGAATCCCAAGTAATAATTGTAATGATTCATTATCAATATTTAGTCCGGTCTAAATAATAATAATAAATTATTACAATTACTACTTGGGATTAGGTTTTGAGCCACATATCATCCATCACTTGCTGTTGTTGATAGGAATCTTACAGTTCCTAAAACCTTGGTAGAACAGTGAAAGAAAGCAGACAGGCTACCTCACCAGGCTCAGGCCCTCACAAGTTAAAGGTGGGAGTTACCTCTCAACCCCCACCAACAGCCCCCATCTTTATTGTGCTTTAAAAAACGGAACATTCCAAAACCTCAATATAGGAAACTTATTGTAGGTTTGTATATCTGTGAATGCCTGTAAGACTATCTGGCATGGCATAATTGTTGTTTTCCGCAAAGAGTGGTTCTGCTACGCAATAAGAAAACGAGCATTTGCTATGCAATAGGTGTCGCATTTGCGAGAGTTTGAGCTATTGGCATTGTAAATACCAATGCCTTTTATTTCTGTATTTTAAAAGCCTGCAAGCGGTGCATAAACAGGCACTTTGTACTTGCAGTCGTTGCTTACGAGAAGCAACGCTGGCAGTAACTATGCCTCTTTTACTGCCAGCCTTCCTTTTCGTAAGCAAGGACTATAAGTACAAAGGGCGTGTTTATGCACCGCATACAGCTTTTCGAAACACATAAATAAAAGGCATTGTCGTTTACAATGGCAGTAGCTCAAACTCTTGCAAATGCAACACCAATAGCTCAAACTTTAATAATGCGAGACCTATTGCATTGCAAATGCTTGTTAAAGATGGATTTAGAACTGATTGGATAAAGCTGGTTCGAGGTAAGTAATGCTAGAGGATTAAGATTGTTAAGAATGGCTGTTTCTACGTCCAACCACACTGGACTATAATGCTCCGAAGGCAAAATCCAGTAAGAGCCCTGTTTAGCCAGAAATGCAGATTGATATCGTTTAAAATCCGCTAAATTGACTCCTCCTAAGGATTTGTCAAGTCTCAGTTTTTTAATGCTTATCCGAGCTCTTTTGCCACGCCATAAAAACTTTGTGAGTAGGACGTCTAATTTATGATGAAAATCCTCTGTCAGTAGCAAAGGGAGCATGGTTATGAGATAATTAACTAGAGGTGTAATCATCATCTTTATAGTCTCGATCCTCCCCCACCAGGTTATACATTTTGGCGACCATGAGTCTAAAGGTTTTGTAATTTTCCCTAAAACTATCTTCTTGTTGTAGTGCAGGGTATCAATAATATTACTACCAAACTCAATTCCTAAGTATTTTATATAGTCTGGTTGCCAAGCCAATCCCGAATTTCCTAACACATCTTTGGTACAATGCACGTTCAATGGTTTCACTTCCGATTTGTCCCTGTTAAGCTTATAGCCTGAAAGAATAGAATACTCCCCAATAGTCGACATCAACGCTATAATCGAAGGACCAGGGTTTTCAGTTACAATGAGGATATCATCCGCATAGGCCGCCAATTTAACTGGAATATCCCCAAAACCTACCCCTTTAATATCCGGATTCTGCTTAATATCTTGAATTAATGGTTCTAATGCCAGTAAGAACAACGAGGGGGACAAGGGACAACCATGTCTAGTACCTTGATGAAGAAGGAAAGACTCTGAAAGAGAGCCATTAATGGCAATTCGGGCAGACGGTGCTACATAGAGGGACATTACCATTTTTATATATGAATCCCCCAAATTAAATGAATACATACACTGTTTTAGAAAGACCCAAGAAACTCTATCAAAAGCCTTTTCGGCGTCCAATGTAATAGCAATAGCCGGATCTGGATTAATCGCAAATTTTTCTAAAACATGACACAGTAAGCGAGTATTATCATTAGACATGCGATTTTTAAGAAAACCTACTTGGGAATTACTTATTAAAGATGGCAGAACAGTGTTGAGTCGTGTGGCTAAGATTTTAGAGTAAATTTTGCAGGCTACATTAATAAGGGATATCGGCCTATAATTCTTTGGAAGTAAAGGATCCTTCCCCTCCTTAGGTATAACAACTATATTGGCTTCAGTCATGGAATCCGTGGTGCGTCCTACCTTGGCTATATTGTTAAAAACTCATAGCATGGTTGGTTGGAGGTGGTCAGTGAAGGTTTTATAAAATACGGCTGTATATCCATCTGGGCCCGGAGCTTTATTATCCTTCAGGATTTTAATTGAATTGGTAATCTCTGCCGCAGAAATTGGTTTCCCTAGGGCTAATTTGTCTTGTTCCGTCAATTGAGGTAACCTAAGTCTGTTAAGATACTGGAAGCAATTCTCTAAATTAAGATCTTGATTTTTTTTATATAGCTCTTCATAAAAGGATTTAAAGGTGTTTAGAATATCTTTCTGTTTCGTATGTACTTGGTCCCTTATATCTTTAATAGATGAAATAACATTCTGGTTTTGTTTATGCTTAAGGTATGAAGCGAGTAGTTTACCCGCTTTATTTGCTTCACACAGATTAAGGGCTTTGAATTTATTAATCCATACCCCCGCACGTTCACTCAAAATCTTATTGTATTCGTACTTTTTTTGTGTAAGTGTGGCAAGGATAGAATTATCATTCAGAGAGCTAACATGAGAGGACTCTAGGGTTTTGATTTCATTCTCTAATTTAACTAATTCTGCATTAATCTGTTTATTTAATTTTGTTTTAATTTCAATAAGTATACCCCTAATAGTAGCTTTCAGAGCATCCCATAGAGTGTTAACATTAATGTCCTCACTGTCATTATATTTGAGATAATCTAATATGGCCTCTCCAATTTTCTTTTTATCTTCGGGATCTGATAAAACATCATTATTAAAGCGCCATCTTTTTGGTGAAGGTTCACAATGGCTACCCATTAGTTTGACACTAATACATGAATGATCCGACACCAGCTTTGGAGAAATATCAGAGTGTTCAATTAAATGTGTGAAAGAGCCTGAAATGAGTATATAGTCGATTCTAGTATACGAGTTATGTGGAGGAGAATAAAAAGTATAGTCTCTGGTATCTGGGTGTTGTAATTGCCATGCATCTTTAAGGTTAAATTTAGAGCACATGGTTTGTACTGTATTATGCGACCTAGTAGGATAATATCTACAGTTCGACTGCCTATCAATTATTGGATCCAATGGAATATTGAAATCTCCTCCAACTATGATAAGGTCCTCTTGAGGGAGTTCCTCTATGGTCTTAGATATACCCTCCCAAAACTCTGGTTCATCCGCATTAGGGCCATATATATTAACCACATGAATGAGATCTTCTCCTTTCCTTAAATGTGTAATCAATAGTCTTCCCTCACTGTCCTGATCTTGTGATTCCAAAACAATATTCGCTTTTTTAGCAATCAGTGTAATAACCCCCTTCCTCTTGTGATCTGCTGATGAGCAGGCAAATTGTGAAATCCAATTATGCTTAATGAACGTAGTATCTTCTTTAGCTAATTTTGTCTCCTGTAATAGAATAATATCCCCTTTGGTTTTAGCTAAATAATCAAATATTTTCCTGCGTTTAATGGGATGATTGAGGCCTTTGAAGTTTAATGAGATCACATTAAGATCTTCAGTAATAATACGTGAGGTAGGTTGTGCCATCATAGAAATAGATAAACAGAGATTAGGTTAATGTCGTTCCATAAAAAATAGTAACTGCCTAATACAAGGAATATTAAACCAATATTCCAGCACACAAACTCAACCCAATTAAAAATAATCCTAAGAGAAAACACATTGCAAATGCCAAGAATACATATATTTGTAATGATCCACAGGAACTCTTGTCTAATAAGATCAAAATACAACCCGACTGGTGATAGGCAATAGACAGTCAAGTAGAGAAATAGAAAAAGGAAGAAAAAACAACAAAGGCAAAATAAGAGGAAACAAACTAAACCCGAACCCCTCTCCCTCCCCTCCCTCCCCTGCAAACCTCGCATGTAGGAGGTGCGACGACAGGAGCGTCAACCTGTCGAGCGGATGGTAGATAAGTTCTGCATCGTTAATATTTCCCAATTTTCTTATAGGAATTATATCAATCCTGGTTTATCCCCGGAACTTCCCAGATCAGAGCCACCCAACATACCAATCTTTGTTCAAGGATGGCTGTTAATTATCTATCGCCTAAAAGGCCTTTTTTGTGTGAGAACCTAACACCCAACATTTTCGAAAACAATCAATCAGCACTCTGTCTAAGATAGGAAATATCTAGAATTATATAAAACTGATCCCAGACTTGAAACATCAACTGGTCACCCTAATGAAGACAAACATTGCATACTCATGTAGATTGATGATCTATGTCAAGAAAATTACCATAAAGGGCTTAACCAGCCCCATAACTTGAGCATATAGGAGTGTGCTTCCATGGGATAAGATCCAACTTCACTATAATAAGCAGCATCGCGTTCCAGTAATAACAACCTACTATACTATGCTTAAACAGTTTGTATAATCCCTGTCCGTGAAGCTGAACATCGATGTCTGTTATTCAAGTAGTGAAAATACACGAGAGTCAAAACTTTCGTTTGTTGACGCCAGATTGGGTAAAATCCATGTCCTGAGATGAAGACCCTTCCAAAAAGTTCCACAAATCTTTAGGATCCGTAAAATAATGGCGACGATCATTGACAGTGATCCGAAACTTACTTGGGCCTACAAAAGAAAATTGAATGTCATTGGCTTTGAGTTTATCTCTTGGACTGAGGAAACCTTTCCTTGTATCCACTGTCTGTTTGGAGAAGTCCTGAGTAAAGATTATGTTATGGCCATTCCACTTTAGCTGACGGCTTTTACGTGCGAAGCTAAGAATAGCCTCAGCATGTTGAAATCTCAATGGTTTACAGATAATAGGACGGATTGTTTGACTTGAGGAGGACTTAAAGGTAGGGATCCTGTGCGCTCGGTCCAGCTCAAAAGGGCTCGCAAATTTTATACCAGTAAATTGCGGTAACCAATCCTCCAAGAAGGCAACACATGAATCAGCCGAATCTTCTGATCCCTCCGGAACACCTAAGATCCTTATATTGCCTCTACGATTTCTGTCTTCCAATTCAGTCGTTTGTTTCTTAAGACTGGTAGTAGCGTCGTATAGAATTTTCAGTTCTTTATTCGTTTTAAGATACATCCTCCACATCGCTAATTCTTTGCTCTGCTGCTGTCACTTTGTTGTTCAATGCACTCATATCAGCTCTAATTGCTGTGAGCTCTAACTGCATAGTATCTGTATTCTGTTTAGTGGATTTAGCAATGTCATGCACCTCTGCGAGCTTCTTAAGAATCATATCCATCGTGCTAGACATATCAGCTTTCGCTTTGATAGGAGAGTCAGATAACGAAGGCTCCCCTTTATTTCTTTTGATCTGCACTCTAGACTCTTTCTCAGCCATTATAGCAAAAAAGCAAGAGTGATAGGAAGGAAAGTATCTCTTCAGCTTGGGTTTATCCGCACCAGAAAAGCTGTATAGAGCAGGGTGGTGTTTAATAGAGCGCTTTATATCAGGACGGTGCCAATTTTAACAGACTTACGCTATACTGAAATAGTGCTACTATTCAAGATATGCAGCCCACTGAATTGGAAGATCAGCAAAAGAGGGGTGAACCTTCTGACTCCTTAGCTAGGAAAAAAAAAAAAATGAAGTCATTAAGTATACAGCATCAACATCCCCTTGCTGGACATGAGCAAGACCCTGGTTGAATATAAAGTTGCTGGCCAAAAATAAGGATCGTGCACAGACAAATTCACCATTACTTAATGCAGAGTATCATCCATTATATATGTACATGTTCAACTCAGATTTAGATCTCCTCGCTTTACTGAGTTTTCAAAGCGGTGTCACCCAGGGATAATTCAGCGGTAAAAACTTAGTATCCACCCAGCTCAGTTCAGTATGACCATAGTTCTTAACTGCAGCGTGCATTCACACATAGAAACTCAGTAGCACCACTGATACACTGCGGCAAGGACACATTTGTATAGGCATGAGCACTTGCTGAGTAGGTGGGAAACGATTGACCTATTCAAGCAAGAAAAGCTGAGATCGTGTAACCAGTGAAAATAAACCCCTGCGGTTATCTTTGGGGAAAAGCCAGCCACATGAGCGCAATGAACTTCAGAGGCAGCGTGCGCAGACTGTGGTTCTGTCGAGTTTATCGCGAAGTGTTGTGCTCGCAGTGACTCTTGTAGTAGCCAGCCACCCCTGAGGCTTGAATGTAACTGCGAGACCCTCCACATTAGCAGCGCTAAGACCACAAACTGCAGCCTTATCCCTCCATTCACCGCTACAAGCAGCGCATCTCTTCGTGTGGGATCTTGTAATTGAAGCTTTCACTGTGCCTCATTAGTGGAGTTGCAGCTGGCGCTTTTTATGTTGACTCGCTCATCGCTTCAACCGGCCACCCTCATTCTGTTCTCCGTATGTAGAAAGAGACACTTCCACAGTGAGAGCCACCCCTACATTATAATTTCTCCGCTACTCCTCCCTCTCGCTTGCTGCGTCATGCCGCCATTTTGAGATCAGTCCCGGCAGCGCAATAGTCTCTCCTCGGCTAAATAAACTGCCGCTTGCCTTACCGGACCTCTCCCAAAGATGTAAGAATGCGGAGACGCTCTTGGTCAGGGCACAGATCGCCGATATCAGTCCGCTCCGGCTTTACCCCCAAGTGGCCACTCCGTCCGCCATTTTAACTCCTCACGTCGGGAATCTCCAAACTTAATCAAAAGTCGAGGTCCAGCCAGTTCCCATAATATTCACGAGCGGAATCACATTCCAGGAGTGTTCCGATCTCGATTTCACTCAACGCCGAGTTTGGGGGAAAGCATTTTGACGGGAAATTCTTCGATGAAGTTCCGAACCCGACAGAGAAACGGGATCAGGCAGCCATCGGCTCTGCCGTCCAAGCCACGCCCTCAGTTTTAAATGTTTTAATAGAGCCTGTGTTATTAGCCTGATACCGCACTTTAGGACATTTTACTCATATTTTTATATTTAACTTACCCCTGCCATGGCTGACCCGACCGTGGGTACTCCTCCGGCGTGGAGACGTCCTGCTTGGAGCGCCATTTTTCCTTTGCTCCATTAGGACATTCTCATATGCCATTTTGGGAGGGTTAGCAGTCCAGTCCCCCTCCTGGTTGCTATATCTAGAACATGGCAACGCGCCCAAGTCGCACCAAAGGCAAGCCCGTCTGCGCCTGTCCACATCCGGATCGCAGCCAGCGCCAGCCATGGTGCCCAAAAAGACAGCAGCAGGATTCAAAGATGGGGGCGTGATGAGCTGATGGCTTTAAGAAGGGAAACATGTTCAGGTATGCCACTAGCAGACGTTGGGGGGGGGTTGGGGGGACATGGAATTCTGTTGCGCGGCCTGTGACTTTACACTTAACACTAGGCCAGAGCCCAAGGCAACAGAGGTAGTAAATGGCTCTTTCCAGACCTATTGAGATAAAAGCATGCCTTATCAACCGCAGATCCCTTTCTAAGCACGCTTACGATGTCTGCCAATCCCTAGAGGATAACGATTGGGATATAATATTCCTCACTGAGACTTGGCTAAGGGATGAAATGAACCCTGATGTGCCTTTGGCGATTCCCTCAGGCTATCGGATTGTGTGTGCTAACAGGTGGGGAGATAGACATGGGGGACCATTATCTACATGGATTCTTGAGAGATTGCCACCTCCAATCTGGGCCAGATAGGCAACGTCGAAGGACTCGTCTTTTGCATTAATATATCCCCCTCCTTCTCCTTTTCGGGGCTACTACTCTATATGCCTTCAGACTGTCCACACAGCCATACGTCAAAACTAGCAGATTGTATTGCCCAGATATCCACACGCTATGCCAATTTGACGGTGTTGGGGGATTTTAACCTCCACGTCGATGACCCCCAGTGCCCACACAGTGCCATTTACAGCTGCACTCACCTGCTGTAACTTGGTTCAGCTGGTGACTTCCCCTACCCATAAGGCTATATTAGACCTCATCTGCTCTAATATGCAGGAGCTGAGGGTCGATAAACTTCTGCGCTTGACCCGGACGGACCATTTTTTGGACCCTTTTCGGTTTTGCCTTAGAACCAAAGAGGTGGCCAAGGTAATACCTTGCGAAGTTAAAAGGAACTGGAGCAAAGTCACCACTGAGACCCTGGGCCCAATTCTTGACAGATCACGCCGCAATTAACTGACAACCCCGACCGAGACGCTGTCTGTATTAACGAGTGGCTGACGTCTGTGCTTGACAAAACTGCCCCTTTGAAACCTGCCACCTCATCCAGACCGGCCCCATCTGCCCCATGGTTTTTGGAGGAAATTAGACTGGAAGAAAGTAGGTGTAAAAGGCTGGAACATGAGTGGAAAAAGGTGTACTCGCCCGACGCAAAAAGTGCGTACAAAATAGCCTTGAAGAAATACGATAAATTACTTGATTCTAAGAGGAAGGAATACCTGGATGACCGTATCGCTAGCTCTGAAAACTCCTTAAAGCAAGTTTTTAGGATTGTGAAATCCTTCACAAAACCCACAGCGTTAGAATGCGGCTACCGCCTCTCTCAGGCCCTATGCACAAGCCTACCGGATGTTTTCAAAGATAAGATAACGCAGCTGTACTCCTCTTTTACTTCGGTAACAGAATCAAGAGTAGGTGAAGACACCCTTGTCCCCCTTAACAATCTGCATGTATTTACAGCATTTATCCCGATTTCAGCAGAGGTGTCTGCGGCTGAACTTAGGAAATGTAAATCAGGTTCACCAGGGGATCCCTGCCCGGCGCGTTGGTTCAGACTGCTGACCAAGTGGCTTAACCCCGTCCTTAACCATATCTGGAATGCTTCACTTAGGACTGGCCAGCCACTTCGAAACAAGCCTATTTGCTACCACTTCTGAAGAAATCCAATGCTGACCCGGAAGTACTCAGCAATTTTAGACCTATCTCACTGCTTTCGGCATCAGCTAAAGTGCTAGAGAAAATGGCTCATCAACAATTAGCCTACTATGTGGAAACCAACGATCTTATACACGATTCTCAATCTGGCTTCCGGGCAGGTTACATCACTGAGACTGCGCTGATAGAAGTAGCCCACTCAGTCCGAATGTCAGTGGATGGCGGCTCCGCAGCCATGCTAGGGCTATTAGATCTTTCGGCAGCATTTGACACAGTGTCACATGCAATCCTGCTGGAAAGAATAAAACATATAGGAGTTCAGGGGGTGGCACTTGAGAGAATTTCTTCCTAACTTACAGGCTGCGGTCAGCAAGTTTTTCTCCGCCCTTACACCTCATCAGTCAAACAACTTAGATGCGGAGTGCCCCAAGGCTCTGCCTTAAGCCTGTTCCTTTTTAATATCTACCTGGCTCCACTGGCGGCCATCATTTCGAGGAGAGGGGTCAAGGTGGTCCCTTACGTGGATCATACCCAGCTGGTGTTCTCCTTCAAAGAACATTCCACGGCAGCCTTCGCCTCTTTCAAAGACTGCCTGAAAGACATTGCAGAATGGGTGAATGAAAATTGCTTGAAATTGAATGCCGATAAGACGGAGGTCTTATTTTTTAATCAAGCATCACCTCCACCACCATGTCTATGGTGGCCTGGGGAGCTGGGTATCCTGCCCTCCCCTAAGGACTTGGTTAAAAACCTTGGAGTCAGATGGGAAAAGGACTTGGCCCTCGCTGCTCAAGTCGGCAAATTTCGGCAGCTTGCTTTGGCAAAATGAGATCTATCACAAAATTTCTAGGCTTCCTACCGGAAGAGAGACGCAGGATCACGGTCCATGCCCTTGTGACATCCCATCTTGACTATGTCAACTGTCTTTATCTGGGGATACCAGGGTACCTGATCAAAAGGATTCAGACAGTGCATAATGCAGCGGCAAGGCTCATTCGCAAGGTTCCTATGCGCCTGCACAGTTCCCCCCACCTTAAACAGCTCCACTGGCTACCGGTAGCCAGGAGGATCGAATTCAAGGCCCTCACCCTCGCTTTCCGTGCCATCCAGGGAAAAGGCCCTGACTACCTCAGGCGGCAGCTTAGCCTGTACCGCCAGGAGCGGACACTAAGATCCAACCATCAGCGTTACCTTAGTGTCCCTCGCTTTTCTAAAATGAGACGGGTGGAGGGGGCAGGTCTTTCATGGTAAGGACAGCCAAACTTTGGAATGCCCGAACTCACCACTTACGCATGCCGAACTCAGAGCAGGATTTTAAAAGGGCGCTGATAACCTGGCTCTCCAAGCATGCGGAATATCTGTTCGAGCCGTCAATCTCTTTGCATACATGCAAATAGACCCGATTCGGGCGGGAGTCTCCCGATGTATTAAGCTAAAAAGTGCTTTATTTTGGCTGTCACCCGCCTGAAATTGCTGCTGCGTCCATAGCAGTCAATTGGGGAAATACATTCTCCTGATTCTTTTTTTAGGTCTCGCCTGGCGTTAGCAGCGCGCATGCGTTGCTCTCGCCATGCGAGGGCCTTTTGGAATCGATAGGGATTCCAGATGTGCACGCGGACGGACAGAAGATGTGCACGCGGGGACTGGATGCTTTACTCGCGGCGAGAGACGGAAGCACTATATTTTTCACACTGGCGACAGCTTGTCTTAGGTCTCGCCTGGCGTTAGCAGCGCGCATGCGCTGCTTCGGTCCCATGTAACTTCAAAGTCCTCACGGTATATAGCTCCCCCTAGTCAGTTTTAGCATTGCGAGACCTCCCTTCTCGCCTCTCAAAATAAATCATCATGGTGTATGCGTGTCCCCGTCTGTCCTTTCCCTTTTATGCACCAGTATCTGTCCGACTGATATTTTTGTGATATGTTTTCACATATTTGCACACATCGGTGACTATTGAGAAAAAAACAACTCTATCTAGCTCCTAGAAGTGCAACACGGGTTTAGTATGAGGGGATGTGACTTTATTAACTGGAAGTAGACTGTGTACGCAAATGAATTAAACATAAGTGCAATATTATCAGTAGATGGTTGTGTCGTGAGGTATAAGATCACCACGCGCAGGACAATAGAAGCACATTAGGAGGGATGAGAGCTGGTAATTGGTAGTTATTTTGGATAGTTTATTGCGATTAGTTTTAAAATTGCCTGGCCGACTTTCTCCTGGAGAAAAAAACGTCATAAGGGATTTAACACTGTCATATGCTGGAAATATACTGTTTCTCATCAGCGCGTTGTTAGGACGCCGGTAAGCTTTGGGTGGCTTACATTTACTTATTGTTGTTTGCATTGGTATAAGTGAACTGAAATATGTTACAGTTTTGTGCCGAGTCTAAATACATTTGCGTGACGTGAGCTCAGCTCCCCCTGTGCGAACGTCTTCAGAAGCCACGCCCAGTTCCAGAGTCTGAGAGCAAGGAACCACAGGTGTTTGTTTTAAAAGCACACGTTGTTCATGTCACCCTACAGTGACCTCTGTTGCCTGAAATTAACCTGCTGCGGTGCTGGCAGGCTCCTCTGCGGCCTCTTTGGATCAGCAGCGCTGGGCGTAGAACCAAAACCAGTCATGGACGTGTTGCACTCACACAGGGCATATTACAGCCAGTTATGAAGGGGAACATCAAAACTATTTCAACATTGTAGTGTCTTTCAGAGTAATATGATGCAAGGTCTGTCAGTGCCCGAAACAAAACGAGCCATGCAGAGGCCGTCATGTATTGGTGTCAAATAATATTCATTGCCTGCCTGACACAATAGGTTTGAAGGAACAAATGTCCGTAGAAAAATTATGTGAAAAAAAAGTACAAACAGTGATGCGGTGGATGCTTGAATTAATCTCAGCTACTGGCAATTACTGTGCACAGTATCCAAGTACATTTTTTCCTGTCTGTGCCACTACGGAAAGGGGACCAAACAACCCATTCTTTATTATTTTGTTTATTTTTCTTTGTTTAATGTAAAATTATACTCTAGGAAAATGGCAAAAGTATTCACTAAAGTACCAAGACACTGATGGCCTGAAAGAAAATAACAAGCATTAAAAATGCAATAGGTCTCGTCTTTCATTAAGTTAAAGCCATTTGCTTTGCTATACAATACCATTAGCAAAGCAAATGGCTTTAACTTAATCAAAGGCGAGACCTATTGCATTTTCAATGCTTGTTTTATCTCCCACTTTCCTCTTCTAAAATGTTGTCATGTCTTTGGGCTGCTTCGTTAGCGCCGGGACACCTCGCCGGAGGAAGCCGTGCGCTTTATAAGTGTCCCTTGATTGATTGACTTGACTGGAACGCTCGCTAGTCACTTGGAACGCAGAATGCAGGCTAATCCCACACTCCATGTTCCTATACAAGGTTCTAGCATTACAAACTTTCTGGGCACAATTGTTTTAGACAATCTGTATGTAATTCCAGCACCATCTTCTGTCCCTTACAGAACGACTGATAGAATGGCAAAGATTTTTTTTTCAGCAAAAGCTCCCAACAGGTTTGCCCATTACATCCTCACCTTTCTGGAAGCACCTGTACTTTCTTTCCCACCGACCTGTCGGTCCTAAAATCGTACTGACCAGCGTTTTATTTAGAAGGAACAAATAAGCACCAAAAATCTGCTAAAGGCTAATTAACAACTAACCGTCGGCCTTGACTGCGTTACCCGAGAATATAATCATCGGATAGCGCAAGTTCAGTCAGCTCCTACCTTACATGTTTTGCTCCTACCGGCATAAGCGAAACATTGATGGCTTTAAAACAGTAGTTCACGCACATAGACGGCACGTGACGCGGAAGCCATGTTAATGTCAGGCAGACCGATCGTTGTCTACTTATTCCTTGTAATGAGAACTGCCTGGCTTTAAGGTGGCAGCTCTAGTGACGCTACCACGCCCATGCTCAGACTCTGGTGCGCGTTGAGGTACTTTCGATATTCCACGTTTTGTGCACTCATTTAGCTTTACGGCAGTACGGTCAGCTTCTTCAAACCTTCATTTGACACAGAAATGGCAGACCCGCGCGTCAGACAGATTAAGATCAAGACCGGTGTAGTAAAGAGGTGAGTGCATGGCTAGTGTGCGATTAAAGCTCCTTGCCATTCCCACACCCCACCCCAAGAAGCTGAGTCACTCAGGACTGAGGGATCACGGCCTGGACCCTCTTGTTCTGCAGGCATGTCGTACTGCAGTACAGCATCCCTACAAGGTATCGCCGCAGTCAATCGCGGGCAGATGTATTCCTAAAATGTTCCTACTCTCCCATACCTCCCCCCCCCCCCCTCTACCGTGGAAGCTCGCCCATTTTGCCACTTGCGCCCAAGGAAGGACTAAAATGCCCCATAGTGACCAGGTAAGGGCACCATCAAACAGCAGTTTTACCCAGATCAGGGCCTTGCTTTAAGTGCAACTATGCTTTGTAGGTTCGCTGGTACACCCGACTCTGACAAACTGTAACTCTAAAAAAAACAGTTGTACCAGTGTGATGGCAGTGCCACACACTGGGCTGCACGCGTGTGGCTTTCCTAACCTCAGCTGTACTGAACTTAACTCCACCTTAGCGTATGTGATGGTACTGTCACGCACTGAACTGTGGCCATATAAGGATAGTACCATACATCAAATTATGCCGCTATGCTATGTTTTATGTGTATAGCTCGCTACTTTGCGTTGTTGCTTTTTCATGAAGCAGGTGCAGGTTAGAGCCTAAATAAGTGTTTGGAGAAGTGTATGGTATGAATTGATCGTGTTTGTGTCGACTGTAGAGTTCTCGATACTTTTGAAGCACCCGAAGCGAAGCATCTAGTATAGAAGATAGCTGGATCAACACGAGGTGCTATTGGAGGTGCATGTTTGCGTGGAGATGTTCTGTGTGGGAAGAGCATGTCGTGATCCATGAGGACAGAAGATGTGATCTGATTGTGTCGCCTGTGGTAAGTTACTACATCTAAAGCTGCTTGTGTGGCGAAGGAGATGCTTGAGTGGTAAGGGTGGAAAGAACTGCCCTAGTGCCCAGAAAGGCGTGCAGGTGGAGTTGGCCTGCGCGGGATAAAGTTGAATGTAATGCTCAAAGGTCAGAGACGGGTACCAGCTGTGTAGCAGCGGGCTCGTTGATGCACTTAAGCATGCCAGTGTTGAGAGGTTTAAGTGGCCTAAAGTACACCTTCATACATAGCGCAAATATGAGTGGCATTCTAAGTGTACTGCTTGTGAGACAACTTTACAGTTCATGCTCTCCCGTTGTATCGCTGCACCAGAGTTGGGTGCAAGTAGCACACAGGAACACCGTGATATTTAGAACCCTCGTATCAATTTGAGTTGTTTAGTTTTCCAAAATTAAGTGGAGTTGAACAGCCAGGTTTCCAAAGCTCTCTGAAAAGGGAGATGGTACTTCCCCATGTTATGTTAATGAGTTTTATACAGCGCGCAGTTACTCATAGACAGGGTTGGATTGGGATTAAAAATCGGCCCGGCACGCTAAAAAAAAGTGGCCCACATTTGCATTTTGCCTTTCCTCAAAAACACTGCTTCGGCGAAATTGTATAAAAAAAAAAGGGGGGGGGGGGGTGTATTAAAAAATGCACGGATTAGTTTACACTGGTGAAACACACCTGAAAACAAGTGAGGCCACTCCTGCTCAGGCCCCCTGCCGCCGCCCAATATGCCTATATTAATGGGCCGGCCCAGCAAGAGAAAGGGAGTGACACCACTGCCTGTTCCTAAATGGGAGGTAATGGACGCCTATCTGCCTCCAGAAAGGCGACTCAGGCACCCACTGGGCCGCTGGCAGCATTTGAACACTGCAGAAACCACCCAAATCGGCCCTCAGGCTGCTCAAAAAAGCAGCCCACAGCTGGAACTAGGACACCGGCCCTTCGGGCATTGCCCAGGTGCCCGCGTTACCAATCCGACGCTGCTCATAGAGGGTCTTGGCGATAAACAGACGTAATGGCACCCACAGGGTTAGACCTATAAAGATTGTTGAAAGAGCCATGTCTTTAAGTTTTTCTTAAAAGTGGGAAGATCAAAGGTAGAACGTAGCTCAAAAGGGAGTTTGTTCCATGTAACCGGACCAAGATGGGAGAAGGATTTACCGCCTGTTCTGAGCCGACTGAGTTTAGGAACTCTAGCCAGATGTTCCAAAGAGAAACATAGGGTTCTGGGGGGGTTCAGGTAGCCGGCTCCTGAGCGTTCAGAGCTTTGTGTACCAAAAACCATGGATTTATTTAAAAAAGATCCTTTTTTTAATGGGAAGCCAATGGAGGGCCTTCAGATGAGAGGACATATGCTTTCTCAGGGGAAGATTGAGAAGCATCTGGACCACCTGAAGTCTGCCAAGAAGGTACTTCGGGAGACCGAAGTAGAGAGCATTCCCGTAATTCAGTTTAGAAGTTATTGATGCTTGGATTACAGTTCTTTTGGAACACACTGACAAAAAGGGGAGCATTTTTTTCAGCATCTGTAGCAGCCCGAAGCAGGAGCCTGTCAGCCCCTGAATTTGTGGTTGGAAGGAGAGGGCACTATTGAACTTGATGCCTAAGTTCTTTATTGCGCCCTATTGAGAACCAGGGTGGGGAGCATCCTTCGGCCAGAAAGATGTCTAAAGTTCAGGTGCAGATGACCCAAAGATCATTATCTCGGTCTTATCCAGATTATATTTTAACTGATTAATGGCCAGCCACTGAAATACCTTATAGAGGGAAGTTTTTGATAGCCTCCCCAGCAAACTCTTCTCCCTTCCCACAGGAGAATAGGAGAATAGAAGCTGGGTGTCATCTACCTTCAAAGGACTCCGCTAATACCGAAAATGGAGTGAGGTAAATGTTGAACAAGGTAGGGCTCAGAGCAGAGACCTGAGGAACCCCAGCCGTCAGTTCTTGCGCTTTAGAAGAAAAAGGAGGCATCCAAACCTCTTGACTTCTTTCATTCAGAAAGGAGGTGAGTCAGTTCAGTGTTATGTTCTTAATCCCGATTGCCTGGGGGCGATCAAGGAGTCTTCGATAGGGGACAGTATCGAAGGCCGCCGACTGGTCCAACATGATCAAGATGGCCTTGCCTCCTTTGTCCAGGGCGCTTCTTACATATTTCACCACTTATAGCAAAGCAGTTTCAGTGCTGAAGTGGGGTGCAAAGCCTGACTGGCTAGGGTGTAAGAGATTGTTCCGCTCCAAAAATTGTGAAAGTTGCGAGTTGACAAATGTTTCCCAAATGTTTGAGAAAGCAGGAAGAAGGGAGAGGTCTATAATTAGCCAGAATTTTTGGATCTGCTGTGGGTTTTTTAAGTAATGATAGGATTTTTGCACCTTTCCAATGTGCAGGAATCTTGTCCGATTGTAAAGAGGTGTTCAACACTCTATTTACGATTGGATTAATGACCTGGGCTACTGTGGGCAATATTAAGGGAAGGCACAGGTCGGAAGGAGATCCTAACTTCAAACTCTTGTTCACTTTCAAGGACGTAGGACTAAAATTAGCATGGATTTGCCTCCCCTTGACAAGTTTGGAGACCTTTACTTGCAGAGTGCGCATCCACGAGTAGATTTGCTTGGATAGTGGAAATTTCGTCGTGAAAAAACAAATCCAGTGGGCAACACCATTCTGCTGAAGGTTGGCAGTCTCTAGAGATAACCTCGAGACTCAAAATGTTTACACAATTTTAAAGATCTCTTTGTATTTGTTACCAGCTTCGGCAATCTTGTTCTCAAAGAAAACATTTTTTGGCTTGATGCACCTCTGATTAATAGTTCTTCAGTGCTAGTTTGTAAGCGGTTTTGGTGTCTAAACTGTAATCTTGTCTCCATTTCCTTTCCAGATGTTTACATTGTCTTTTGCCTAATCTAAGATCCTAATTGTACCTCTAATCCAATTGAGACACACCGCATCCAAATCAAATTCACCAGACAGGAGTTGAGTATTTGCTTCTAGCGCATAACTAAGGCCAGCTGGGGGGGAGGGCGTGGCTTCGCTGTGCTGCAGAATGGCCGCCTTCTAGAGGGGCTCTGCAGGCCGGGCTCATTAATGCGGCAATATCGACATTAATCCGGAGGAATCCGCTGCTGATACATTACGTCTGAAGCCCTTGCACACCGTCTCCCAATCGGTGCTATCCTGTATATTGTGGAGGCGAAGTCTACCTGACTCTGTGGGCCCGATGTGCTGGGTTCTAGCGCGCTGCAGATTTGGCCGCGGTGGGAGATTGGCACGCCCGTGGGGGGCTGGGCTCACCGGTAAATCCTGTGCTGGTGCAACATCGTATGCCGGGGCCCTCTGCGTGGAGCGTGGGATCCGGGCCGCCTGCTGTCCCTGCATGTCATTGTGGTGGAGGCCCGCAACGAGCCTGATCCTGCGCGACCCCCAGGGCCCTGAAGCTGCTGCCGAGACCGGGTGAGATGCCGGAGCCCCAGAGGCGGCTCCCTCCCCCCCCCCCCCCCCTTGCAGGCACCGTGGGTCGAGCAGAGACCAATGCGGACGTCGCGGGAGGCTGGACAGGTGGAGGCCTGCTGCACGCCTGCTTTGCAGCAGCCCAAAACTGCGCAGTAAGTAACGGCGCAAGCCGGGTGGGCGCGCGACCTTGTGCACTCCCTGTCGGCTGGGCCTACATCCCGCCTGGAGATCTGGTGACCGGGGGGCTTGTGCCCGGACTCAGGGGTGGTGTGCCTGCGTCTGCCGCCCTCGGGGCATCGCGCAGACTCTGCGACTGCGGGCCCTCCCGCGCGTGTGGTGTGGCGACGGGCAGGTTCCTCCCACCCCCCGGCTGTACTCCCAGTGAGTGGGGTCGAGGTACGGGGGCCTGGGGCTGCTCCCGCTTCACCCGCGTGGGGAGGTTGTCTGTGCGGAGGCACCCCTTTGCCCCTAAGTGCTGGGCCATTGGCGGTTTTGGGCCTCATACCCCAGGCGTCACCCGGCTGGGTGTAAACGTGCCATAAAGCCATCGCACTGTCGCATTTGAAAGATCCCGCGCCACATACAGGAGCGCCTGCTACACTGTCGTGCTGATCTGTAGCACACCAATCCGCTTTTAGACATTGAGGGTGAAATTTCTACGGAGCTCCAGGTATTAAGCGCTGCCCGTGCACCACCTGTCAAAATGGGGAAGCCTGACCCTAGACAATCCAAGCTCCCTTTCGACAGTAAACGTCACTCGTAGAACTGTACTAGCTCTGAGCCCGATACGGATCCTGGCACTAAAGGTGCTGAGGAACACCAAGAGGATGACCTGCGCACCATATTGCTGGATGTGCTTTCCAGCATAAAAACCATAGACAACAAAATTGACGCACTCCCCTCGAGCTTAGACAAGGTTAAAAAACGTGTTGACACTCCCGAAACCCGCCTAGACACCCTTGAAAACAGGATCTCCGACACCCAAGACTTTCAAGCCGAATCCAGGGAACAACTACTCCAAATGGCGAAAGTATTGGCGGCGATTAAAGCCAAAAACGAGGACTTAGAAGCGCTCTTGAGGCGCAACAACCATAGAATTCTTGGCCTGCCCGAATCCACTGCAATCCCAACAAGCCTTTGCAATGCAATAGGTCTCGCATTTACGCCAGTTTAAGCTATTGGAATTGTAAATGACAATGCCTTTTATTTATGCTATAAAACCAAAACATAAATAAAAGGCATTTTCATTTACAATTTGTAAATGGTCTTTCTTTCTTGTTTGACCACAAGGTCATAATCAGCTGCTGAGACATTTGCAAGCAATCCAGCCCTCGCCTTTGAGTTTCTTCAGTGCAACGCCCTAAGTGTGCCTTGATAGAGGCCCAATGCTCACAGCACCACAGAACTCGAGCTGCACCTCGCCTATGAATTCCAGTAGGCCGAAAGCGGTCTGGGTTACTTTTGTTCCTATTTGGAGGAAACCTGGCCGGGAAGTTCAGAGGTAATGTTCATAATTGAGCAGGAACAAGACATTTGGAGAACTCCTGCAGAGGAGGAATAGTGAGCAAAAAATGATAGACTAGAATGTGTCCCAGAATGATTGCCAGTGTATTAAATGTATTCAAGCCTTCCACCCATCACCTCTGTGTCTTCCAAAGTACAACGGGTATGCGTAAACATGGCATTCCATGCGGACTGTGCCACAGGCCTCAAGTTGCACATCACTGATGAGGCCCGCCTAAGTCAAACCTGATCTGGTGCTCCTTGTATTTCCCTTCACAGAAACCTGGCCTGGCAGTTCAGGCTGCATGGTACTATTAGGGCAGAACAAGGGGACCCCCATGAGAAGTGACAGAAGGCAAAAACGATGGACTGGAGTGCAGTTCAGGCTGCATGGTAGTGTTCGGGCATAACAAGGTGACACTCATGAGAAGCCACAGAGGGCAAAAAATGATGGACTGGAGTGCCGTCCTAAGAGATTGCCAGCGGCTTATATTTTTCATGGTGTTCCACCGATCTGCCTTGTGTTTTCCCCATTCAATGCTCTAACATTTTGGCCATCATCACTTCGGATTCAGAGGCTTTCAGATTCTGCTTATATTAGAAAACGTGAAGCAATAGGTCAACCAAAGCACACTTCCCTCGGCTAGAAATACAGGCCTGGCCAAAGGTGACGTAACCTGCTGCCACCAGGCAGAATTATACATCCCCCACGTGCATTCTGGATTACCACTTATAGAGTATTCCAAATACATTGATTATTTTTCTGTGAATTTAGACTCACACAATAACTTCTGTGATTCTGTCTGTGTATGAGGACCAGGGGAAACCATCACTCTGTTTAAAAAACACAACTGTTAGAGCAGGGAGTTATAATTCAAGAGGCCTAAGGGGAAAGCGCAGACTAGAAGAGGAAGAGAAGTCTTATATCTACCAAATGACATTAAGATTATCTTTGACACCTTCACCACTTACTGCAATGTCATCAACAACCCTTGCATTCTGGGACTTGCAGTTTTGCTTCTAGCACAGCAAGGTTGGCTCAGACATCATTGCGCTCAGGGTACTGTTGACCTAAAAGCTGCGAGCGACTTAAAGTGTCACAGGATTATTTGGCGGCTAAAGGGAAGATACAACAGTAACTTTAAAGACAGGAAGTTGTCAATGCTTCTGAACTCATACGACGAGGCGGAGGCAGAGATCTGACATAGGCCTTCGTCACCCGAGGGTAGATCGATCAGTCCACTGGTCTCCTCTCTGCATCCGGACATGGGTAGCTTTCCTTTTGTAATGGTAATAACAAACCCCCAGTACCAGAATGCAAAGCCCCCACGAGCATAGCTGCCAAGGTTTCAGATTGCTATCTGTGACATTTTCATAATTTCAGAGCAATTATGAGTGACATTTTGAGGCTCGTGCTTCCACTCCAGCCTTTGCTGACTTAGACTGGGCCCCCTGGTTCCTCCCTCGTAATTAATGATGCTACTTAGAGCATCACTCAGTCCAGGGCCTCTCTCCCACGTGTGACCCAGCCTAAACAGGATGTGTGAGGCCCCAACAACACACTCCTCTGGTGGCAACTGTTGTTGGCCAGTAGAAAAACAAAACACAGATTGCCAGCCTTTGTCGTGGGGCCTCCCTCCTTCCCGGCAAAATCAGGAGAGCATCAGGACTCGGCGGGGCCTCTCTCTGACATCACATGAGTGATCCGGCCCAACAGGGGACCGATGTCAGAGGCCCTAACAACATGAAGCACCGGTTGAGCCACTCATGTCACCTTTTGAGTAATGACACCGGTAGGCATTGGCACTGTGCTAACATGCACAGGCTGGTAACTTTAACTTACTTGGGGGCCACGGCTGCCGATAGGAGTCAGTGCGGAATGTGGTGGTGGTGCCGCTCCATTGGAGGCAGCGACACCGACTCTGCCAAAGCTGGACAGCCCGCGAGACACTACTGCGTGCGTAGCAATTTAGGTTTGCCGTACGGCCGGCCGGCCTCCAGTCTCGCCCAGGCTCTATAGTGAGTCATACTTCCCAACTCACAGGTAGCCACAGTGTCATGCCGCGATCACCAAGTCACTCAAGAGCCATATCACACTACACCGCGCAATAGCGGATCACGGTCACTGACTCCTCCCCATGTCCCTCGGCAATGACTAATTGAATTCGGCAGAGAGGGGTGGGTGGGCAGGTGCTGACAGCACGCGGAACGTGGCCCGGGCCCCTGTAAGCTGCAACAACCAGCGCGATGCTGAGAGCGGGGACGTCACCTTCTTTATAGCAGAAGTACCAAAAACAAGCATTGGCATAGCCAATAGGTCTCGCCTTTGGGACCTTATTAGTGTTTAGCCATGCAACAGTTGATGTTGTTGCACCAATGATATTGTGCTGCATAACTAAATACTTGTAAGGTCCCAAAAGCGAGACCTTTTGGCTATGCCAATGCTTGTTTTTGTACAAAAGCACCAATTACAAACCATGCTGTGAGGGGGAACAGATGCACAAGAGCGAGGAATGTCGTCATGTGAGGGGGGCTAGAAGCACAGCGGTGCGGGCGCAGCGTGGAGGCTTCTAGCGAGTAGACATTAAAAGGTGGTGGCAGGGCGACTGATGCACAAAGAACATTGCAGGCAGACGATGTTTGGTCTCTTAGAAGTGGGCGCTATTTCACACCTGCCCCACATAAGCAAATGTCTTGAAATAGATGACCTAAGCACCCTTCCCCCACCCAAACACATGCACACATTTCACAGAAGTAGTAAAAGGTTTAGGGGTTTGGGATTTTTTAAAATGATAATTACGACCTTTCTATACGACCCTTGCAATGTTACAATAACATACATTGGGTTTGTACTTTCGTTACGTTGTTAATGGCGTTTTAGCATGGCACGTTTTAATGCTATTTAGTTGCAATGAGAAATGAATTTTTCCAGGCATTGTCCATAAACGATACCATATTTACAAACTATATTAAACCCGTTGTGTTATAACATTGCCAAAATATGCAGAGGAATTAGGATGACAACAATGATATCATCTGAAAAACACAGCAATTCACTTGAAGAAGCAGAACACTGAGTGTTTGGGAGGTGGGGGCAAAGGGGGGTGATGTCTGAAGCTGGTGAAGAAAACCTCTTCGCTCACACATTAGCCCGATGGCGTCTTGCACTCTATATACGTCTCTTTTTGGGCGTGGCACACGCTGTGCAGTGATGGTGAAGCAGGAGAAAGTGTACGTTGGGTGGAGGGGTGAGTTGCGCATCCATGAGGCTGGCAAGACATTTCTTCGAGTTACTTTGAGTGGAGAAGCGGCAGCCTCCTTTTTCCTGACGTAGGACACCAGCACCAAGCGGAGGAACCCACTGCCACTGAATCCTCCATCGCCGCTGCAATTTGACTGCATTAGAATCAGAGAGCCGAGGAGTCCAGACCTCAAACCCTCCCAGAGATGTGCAGAACACCAACAACAAAAGTAGTTTCACATTGCTGCAGTTGTTTTGTCCCCTTTTTCACTGCGTTTTACGACTCACAAATACAAGTAATCAATAACTCTTGTACCTGTGTAAAGGAAAATCAGATCGAGCTGCTGAGATATAACAAGTAAATTAAGCGATGAAACCAGCTTGTCCCGGTCGGGTGAAAGGCAGTGGCTATCAGCGGTGGTATGTGGGGCCGGCGGCAGCAGAGGCCATTAAGCAGCTTTTATTGGAGGTCAGCTGCTCTAGCGGGCTCGCTCGTGTTACGGCCACAAAACCGAGTGGGAGTGCAGGAGTGAAGAGGCCAAGAGCAGGAACAGACCGAACAGCAAGCCTAGGATGTGGCCAAAGTGCACTTACGGTAAAGAAAGTAGCCGCCACACGCTGGTGACCTAGAACTGTTTAAAGCTAAATAAACAAGCGCGGTGCGCGCGCACTGGAATGTCAGGTATGCAACTGGCACCCGGCCGCGCTGCTGCTCGCTCCCTAGGCTAGGGGAGAGAGAAGGCGGGACATGCACCCGCCTTTGGCCAATTGCGTGCTGTCTTTCTTAGAAAGACGCACGCAAAGGCCAATAGCGTGTCAGCAAAAAAAAAAGCACACACACGAGCGTGTACTCAGAGTTAAAAGTCCTTACTAGAAGCCTCGCAGAGCAGCGCATGCGCGCTGGCTCATGCGAGACCTAAAAAGGACCCTGACCCTTTATTTTACGTCCCAAAACAAGTTATTTTGAGGAGACACGGAAATCTCTAACACATTTCTCTGCCTCTTCCAACAAAGAGCATCGATCGCCGCATCAAGGCATAGGGCAGGAGTGAAATAAAACTCTCCCTGTGGGAATCCTTTAACCACCTGTGGCAGAGGCTGTCTATCCTCCTGACCTCGGCATCAAAACGAAAGTGAAAATCAAAAGCGTTTTCTAAACGCTGTCAATACACAGAAACGGAAAAGGCAAAAACAAATGGTGAATAAATGAACCCTCTGATTTATTACCTGAGCCGGGCAAGGAAATAGTACACACCCCGTGTAACAAGCAAGTAAAGGGGCCAGTAGCCATGGTAGGATACAAATGACGACATGGCTGTACTAAGGAGGGACTAATAAGCCTCGTAATGAATCCGAAGGCAGCATTTACAAAGGACAAACACAGGAGCCAATGAACGCTCGACCTAATAATGGAAACTTACATAGAAAATCTTTTACGTGAACTGTTCGGTTCTGTGCTGTCATCAGTCATGATTGTTGAGCGAGCCCATCGCTCACTAGGTCCAAGACCACCGGTGGGCACTGCGCCACGTCCTATAATCGCGCGTCTCCTGAATTACAAAGACAGGGATGTGATCCTAAGAGCTGCCAGGGACCAGAGCCCAATAAACCATCAGGGTAATTCCCTATCATTCTTTCCAGCTCACACACCAATGGTGCCAGCCGCTCGTAGAGAATTTACACCAACGAAGCACATCCTACAAAAAGCTTCCATTCCATACGCAATGCTCTACCCGGCCAAACTAAAAATCACACACGAAGGTCCATCGTACTTTTTCACCGACGCCAAAGCAGCCCTAAAGTCCACCAAACATATCAGCAACAAAAAGTCATCTCCTCGTTCCTTGCAGCAAAACTGGTTCAGAACACAACCTGAGCGACAATGACTGATGTGTTTTTTTTCCATTTTCAACTGTTCAGTTTACTGAGCTCTGTGTGTTATTCTATATTGTACTGGAATTTTAGTTGCCGTGCCAGTTGGGCCTAGTATTAACCATCCTTTTTTGGCAACATTGGCCCCTAATCCACAATAGGCGGATTCCTACCGCTCCATCTTCGCCCGGCCACGCTGTCACCAGGCAGGGATTACGCCGGCGTCCCAAGCCCCTCTGGGAGTTCTCCCTTGTGTTTCAGTTGCCGGGTTAACAAGGGATTAAAGGGTGGGGCGATGGGCAATTTAGCTCAACCTGTTTGGGAGGTTGGTGTGGATGGTGGGCAGGTAAGGGTGATTGAAGCAGTTTCAGACAATAAGTTATCCACTAAGCAGAATAATCTAACGGTAGACCGACTTTTGCCTTTCTTAGTTGTCACTTCAGGTTCATATATGCATTTTCAAGGTAACTGTAGCAGTATCCAATATCTCACATTTCATCCCAATATGCATTTTTACCAACCGCGCCACAGACCATATAACACCATTGCTACCCTATGACTGAGACAAATTTCCTCACCAGGAATATTAGAGGGCTTAATGATCTTAGAAAAGCGAGGTTGGTACACGCATACTTAATCGGACACCGTATTGATATTTGTATTTTGCAGGAGACCCACTTGAAGTGCGGCGATGACCCTAAATTACGTAACAAATATTGGGGCGATACGCACTCAGCTTCATATTCTAACTATGCAAGGGGAGTGTCGGTGCTGATACGACGCGGTTTAGGTTGGACAACTTCTCATACAAAAATAGACCCAGAAGGGAGATACGTTATTTTACATGGTACACTTATGTCCACCTGATGACCCTGGTGGCCATATATGGTCCCAATGTGGACGATCCGAGTTTCTTCCTCAATGTATGGGCGAAGGTGTTGACAACGGGGGGGCGACACAGTAATTTGGGGCAGGAATTTTAACACTACCTTACAAAATGGGGCAGACCGGGATGGCGCTGCCCGCAGCCCACATCCAAGGGCATCTCAGCAGTTGAACTCCATTATACTGGATCATAATCTCACAGATATCTGGCGCAGCAGGAATCCGGCTACCAGGGAGGGCACATGCATAAACTCACATCACATCACAGCGCCTGGTCTAGACTGGACTATTGGCTTGTCACTGGAGACATAGCTTCCTGGACTGTAGATGCCGCGCACCTACAGCGCACACTTTCTGACCAAGCCCCGGTGCTGCTGCGCTGGACCATTCCACAATCTCTGCCCCGCGAGTTCAGTTGGCGACTTCCTCCACACGCCTTACTGGACGAAGCATTCAGGGAGAAAATCAGAATTGAGCTCACCCAGTTCTTCTCAACAAACGAAGGGTCAGTAGAATCTCCCTCAACCCTATGGGAAGCCTTTAAGGCAGTTATCAGGGGTGCTTGCATCGCGAAGCAATCAGGAGTCCTGAAATCCATAAGATCAACACTTTCGAAACTACAACATGATATCCAAACCACAGAACAGATGTTCTTTCAAACGGGGGCACCTGTACATCTTGCAACCCTGCGGGAGAAAATCTCTGAGTTTGAGGAGGAGGCAGAAAGAGAAACTCGCTTCTTGGGTAAGTACACCAAAGCGCGTAGCTATGGAGAGGGCGATAGGCCAGGTAAGGCTCTGTCAAACACTTAAACAGCACACCTCCTCAACGTTTATAGTCGAAATACTAGATGACGAATCGAATTCCATTAGAGGACAACAAGAAACTCATGCGCACCTCACCAGATTCTACTCATCATTGTACATAGCCACACAGACCACCCCTCACCCTGAGCTGTTGGCATATTTAGACTCCATTGAACTGCTCTGGCTTAGTGAGGCCCACAGGGCCTCCCTGGACGTGCCTTTCTCAGCGGAGGACATAGTACAGGTCATTGGCAGCCTGCCAGGAGAGAAGGCACCTGGATGGGTTGATGACCTCTTTCTATAAAGCTTATGCGGAAGAGCTCGCACCCCGACTGTTGGCAGTATATCAGGAATCCCTAGATCGCGGTTCCTTGCCACCCACAATGAGAGAAGCAGTGATCATCTCTCTCCTAAAACCCGATAAAGCAGCCAACCTCTGCGACTCATACAGACCACTCTCTTTAATCAATGTAGATGTTAAGATCCTGGCCAAACTTATTGCTAACAGATTACAGCCGCTCCTACCGCTTATAGCCAGACCAGTCTGGTTTAATTCCAGGCAGATCCACAGCCCATAACCTGCGTACTTTCTTTGCTGTTATCCATCCGCTTGACCCTCAGTTGCCAGCCATTGCTGCATTCTTTGACGCCACCAAGGCTTTCGACTCCCTCGAATGGCCATTTTTGTTTACTGTTCTGCCCAGACTAGGTTTCAGCCCCAATTTCATCAAGCTCATCAGTCTGCTCTATACTAAGTCCACGGCTCGTTTAAGGGCTAACGGCCTGCTTTCAGAGCCTTTACCTGTAACACGTGGAACCAGGCAGGGATGCCCCCTCTCACCGCTGCTTTTTGCAGTGGCGATGGAGCCCCTAGCAGCTAGAATACGTCAACACCACACTCCTCGTGGGCTGGGGTTCACAGACAGAAGTCTCATCATCTCAATGTATGCAGATGACATTACATTGTACATCTGTAAACCAGATAAGAATTTAAACCCGGTGCTGCGGGAAGTCCTAAAATTTGGTGGAATGTCTGGCATAAAGGTAAACTGGTCTAAATCATCACTCCTGCCCTTAACGGACGCCCCACTAAGTACCGAACTAGAATTCCCGCTTACATGGGCTGATGGCGCAGTAAAATACCTGGGTGTGTGGCTGAGCAGAGAAAAGTAGGAAATCTGGCGCATGAATTTTGGGAAGCTCCTGGATTGGCTAGAGCGCAAGTCAAAATTCTGGTCGTCCTTGCCCCTATCTTTGGCCGGGAGAATAGCCATAACGAAAATGATCGTTCTTCCCAAATTCCTATATTTATTCTCAAATATCCCCATTCCCCTAACTCAAGCTTTCTTTAGATCCCTCTGATCCATTGTAATAGCCTTGGTGTGGGCCGGGAAGCAGCCGCGGGTGGGTTGGGAACTACTAACACGTCCACTCTCACGGGGAGCACTGGGGGCTCCCGATTTTGAGCTCTATGCGCACAAGCCCAATATCTCCATTTCCGGGTGCATCCCACCCCATTTCAACCGCACGTGGCAATCGACCATTGCTATATGCACCCTCCACCCCACTTTCACATCACCCACTCTTACCTTCCCTTCAAGATAAAGGCACTATCACACGTGCCCATTCCATGGGCCCAACCACATTAGGAGATCTCTACCCACAGGACACATTTCTGGAAACACAGCAGAGCCAAGAAGGCACTCCAGCACCTATGTTAGAATTGCTCCTGTATTATCAACTCGGGCCACCTGTAGAGCATTACACCCTTCTTTTCCAACAGCTCCCACCACAATGATGCCACTCGAGCATATACTCGTCACTCCATCTCCCTGTAAATTGATCACCAGATTATACAACCAAACGCAATCAAATACCCCCTTTCCCGCCCCGAGGGCCCTAGCGCAGTGGAGGGCGGATCTGGGCGGATTACCTACATATGACAAATGGTCATTCTGCTGCTCCCAGCTTAGATTTTTATCTCCAAATTACAGATTGAGACTTATTCATTTTAAATTCATACACAGGCTGTACCGCACCCCCCTGCAACTACAGAAAATAGGACTACAACCTGACACGAATTGCTGGAAATGCAAGCAAGATGATGCCTCCTTTTTACATGTTGCGTGGACGTGCCCATCCCTAGCCAAATTCTGGGAGAAGGTATATGCAACAATATGCAATATGCAAAGGGGTCTCGTTGAAATGCACACCACTAGTAGCGCTGATGGGATACGTAGAGGAAGTCCCTCCTGAGAAACGCCGATTGGCGACTATGATGCTGCTCCTAGCTAAACGTAGACTGGCCATGCAATGGGGGGCCCCTATGGTCCGCAAAATAACCAACTGGGTGCAGGACATTGCTTACTGCCAGGAACAACTAGCTGCGTTCTGGGACCTCATGCCCTCGGCATCCCGCCCGAAAGATATCTGGGAGCCATTCGTGTCCTGGCTTGGGGAGAGAGATGAGTTACTGCCCGACGCTTCTACATTAGCCACAGTTTCACAATCGCAAATTCAATCCCATCCGCCTACCTGATACACACTTCCGAACGCACGCAGCTCTTGCAGGAGCTATGCATCCGTATTTGTTAACCCCTCTGCCAAAACGATATTGTTGAATGTTTATATGTGTTACGGTAGTGCCCGACAAGGTTTCTTTAAGTCCTAGAGATTACCCCAAGATATTGTAATCATGTACCTGTTTCAATCATATCAAATGCATAGGAAGCTAGAGGTGAAGTCATTTTATGAGTTGCAAATTAGCAATGTCTGTATTAGCTGTCTACTGTTTTATATAACGGTGTAAACTTGTGATGTAACTGCATAGTGTTGCGCTGCCAAAAATATGTTACATTGATGTGTCTGAAAATAATAAAAAAAGAAAAAAACTAAGGTCAGCTAGATGAATTTTATGCATAGCACCGGAGTAAGTACAGATTTCCTCGGTGGTGGAATGAACTTTCAACGTTTTTAGCCAGTTAAATTGAATTAAGTGGTGATTGGACCACACCAGAGGAACAGGATCAGACACAACCAAACTCAAGTTGGAAAAGACCTGGTCTAGAGTGTGATACAAAAGGGGATGATGGACGGAGCATTTGAGCAAATCAAACACTCGCCCCCAGTCAACTGATCTGGGTTTAATCCATCATCATTCTTTAGCTCACTCCACCACCCCAGCTTGGTGAGTTGGACCATGTACCTGTTGCTCAAGCTACGACATAGTATCTATGAGTAGGGAAACTTCTGTGTCTGAGGATTTATCCATATGAAGGGAGATCTCCGCCAAAACAAAAAAAATAAGCGTACCTAGAATCCCCGGAGGCAAGGCTAATGATTTCAGAAATGGCCCAGCATGACCCGGAGGTCTGTAAATGAAGGTACCTGCCGTGGCTTGCTGTGGGGATAAGGTCAGGCGGAAGCCTAATCCTTCGGCCTCTACAAGTCCTTCAAGAGGGATGGGCACACATTTGTACTTACTTTTATGAGTTATTGCTACTCCATCACCTCTACCATTTCCACGATCTTTCGTGAGAATTTTATAGCCCAAAGAAATAGCAATAGCTAAAGTCGGATTGGCTCACTCCGTAAGCCATGTTTAGGTGAGAAACAAAATGTCCGTTTTTTCTTCATTTAAAAAATCAAATACCTGCATTTCATGTTTTTGTAGTGAACGCACTTTCAGTAGTACATCAAAAAACTGTCAACGTCCAAGTACATCCAGACGATAACTGCTACGAGCCCAATTTTACCCAAATGATGGTGCTCACGACTTACATTTTTTCCCCAGGGGGTCTTTATTACTTTTTGCAATTTGTGTATGTCACAAACTCTGACTTTCAGTTATCCATCACAGTTCATGTTCTCGTGCCCTAACTTTCTTTTTATAACGTTGCCAACTTTGTTTCATGTCTTTTTTCATGAAACCAATGCTTTTTTTAACCATTTCTGTTGAAAGGCCTTGCCCTAGATCCACTCGTATTATTCTCTTGTGACTGCTCCGAACACAAAACACTGAAACCTGTCATTGAATGTGGCATACAGAGATGCCCACATTGCCCTCATTAGTGAATCCAGTAGCAAACAATTGGAAAAAGTCAAACAAACACAACCCCATACTAGTATGTTGACTCAGGAATGGGGATAAAGCAAACTGCATATTCTGTGCTCAATACTGGCATTCTGCAAAACAAAATGCTGCATCTATTTAAGACAAATGTCACTCCATTGCCCGTTACAATCACTTTCGGTATCTCCTCTCGAGACAAGATCTTTTTAAGCATCACCAGACATGTAGGCCCTCATTATGTCGTCGGGTGGAAAGCCATCTGACCGCTCGTCAGAGGCTTTCCTCCCAACATCATAGATTTCCATCTGACCGCCGTATTATGATACTGGCGGTCGGAGAGAAATCCGCGGGGGAATTCCGCTCCTCTTCCGACGGGTGGAATTGTAATCCCAAAATGGCAGCAGAGCCATCCTCGGCTCGCTGTCTGGATTATAATGTCGCTTTCTGCCTGCCCTTTCATGGCTGTCTGCCCGCCATAAAAAGGCAGGCAGAAAGTGACTTTGGGGTCCCTAGCAGGGCCACCTTCCCCCCTGGTCCTCTGCTATGGGGCCTGTGGGGCACCTGTGGTGCCCCCCTAAACATTCCTGCACTGTGTGGTAGTCACCGAATGGTGCTTGCCACATGGTGCAGCGATGTGTGAAAACATCAATTTTTCTATTGCAAGTTGTGGTGCGGCCCTTTTCCGGCCGTCGCACAAGCTGCAATAGAAAAATGGATGTTTCCGTCTGCCCATAGGGCGGTCGTATCCTAATACTGTGGGTGGAACTGCTGACTAATAATCGAGCGGATTCCATCTCGCTACGGTGTCGGTCAGACACTCGTCCGACCAACATCGTAATAGGGCCCTTAGTATCAGATGTCTGCAAATTTCACCTCAATCCACTTAGATAAATAATTAATGACTAATGCAGGAAAACAGTGATTTTCCAGTAAAACCTGAAACTCTCTCAAAAATTAATTTCTAGCATTTTCAGTGGCCCATCAGGAAATTATACTGGCACCATAGGGCTGTTTCTACATGTTGACATCTGTACTTTCGCCCTAACTACTCTTTATAGACCACCAAAATGTTTCCCTCAACCTCTTTTTACACATTATGCCCTTGTATACAACATGTGCTAAGTTGATTAACTTGCTTCGCGCAGTACTGCGTGCTAAACATTAATTTCCTGTCACTGACACACACCTACTTCCACAGACAACTGCGGTGTCATCTCAGCGGATGCTTGCAATCCCAAATCCAAACCTTTTTCTTTAAGCTGCCCTTTTCTGACAAAGTGTAAAAACTATGTATCACTCCATCATCACTCAGTCCTTTTTTCCACTCCTCTTCATCACACTTCCTCCAGCACCTCCAGCATTCAATAGCACACTGAGCCCAAAACAATCCATATGTTCCTCTGTTTTGTCTGTTACTTCCTCCTCCTCACTCAAAGGCGGCCTAGACATGCAGTTTATTTACTTGAGGGAACATTTGTGCTACCCAGCATGAAAATAAGTAGTTTTTGGTCCATCTTAATGATGATGAATTTCATGCCCCAAAATATGTTTTTTAAACCTGTAGAAGCTAACCTCTCCTTTCCAATGACTAACATTTGTCTTTGTGTTGGTCTTAATTTATGTGATGAAAAGTACACAATTTTCATACCACACTTCTCTCCCTTTCTGAGAAATTACTGCTCCCAATGCATGTTTACATACAGTTGCAAAATAAGAGCTTTACTCAGTTATCTAGTGGAACAAAAATCTGCATTTTGTTTGTGTTAATACATAAGCTTAGTCTCTTTCTTTAAGCATCCGGGTAAGGCGTTGAGCGGAGAGGGGAAATGATAGTCAAACTTTGAGTAAAACTCACATAGGCCTAGGAAAGATAACATTGATCTTTGTTGGTGCCGGCACTTCTACCAACCGCTTTTAGTAACCCCTACTTCTGATTTATCCCTTGCATTGACATTACATGTCCTAGATACTCCATATTGTGTGAGGCATGCCTGAATATGTATGCCTCTGGCAGTGCTGTTGGAGCAGATTACATTTGCAAATGGTTCCATCGCCAGGGCAGAAATCCAGGGGAGAGCGGGCACTCCTGCTGGATGCATCTTGTTATCCTGCAGCGGTTCTGTCCAATGCGTTCCATTACTGTTGGTTTTGCGTGTAACAGCAAAACCCATGTTGTTATGTCTTCTCCAAATTCCATACACTTCAGCATTTCCATCAGTTATTTCCATCTAACAGTGTTGAAGTCCTTCTACAAGCCCACTGCTATCGGCTGGGGGTCCTCCATCATTGTAGTTTCTAGGACCTGGGAAAAGTCTTTTTGTTGGTTATGTACTACAGCCGGCAGCACACCAGGCACAGAGCAACACAGAGGGTGGGGGTGGGTATTTGTAGGGGAAGCAGCACATGAGAGAGGGAGCTTGAAAACACATACATTCTCACAGAGTGCTTAAAGAAAAAAAAGTAGTTCCCTAAATGTGAGCAGTGGAAAGGTACACATCAGACAATCGCAACCAATGGCAAAGCTGAGGGAAGCCAGGCTTCCCCTTGCTCCTCTTGTTAGGAAGGGTAGATGAAAGTTGTAGCCACAAAAATTGGTTAATTGTTTTTGCACCACTTGATTTAGCAATTGAGCATCTGACCCCATCACCCTTTAGTGTGTTTAGATGGGCTGATTCCTCTCCTTGAACCTTGCCCTTAATTAGTGTCTTGGTATTTTGCATTAGTGACTTTATTTTCAATTTTACTACTCTGGCTCAGGTTTACGTGTACACTCTTGTTCTGGAATTCATGTTATACTCTCAAAGAGTAACCAAGTAATGTATTTATTCAGCATCCTGAGTTTGTCTGATCGTAGGAGTCACTCTCTTGATCCGTTGGCTCTTTGCTTGTTGACTCATTTCCTCACATTAACTTGACTACAGACTGCGTATAGGGGGTTTAAACTTCTTTAACCACCTCACATCTTACTAAATGCAGTACATCCATAAGAAAATAGTTAATGGTTCCAACATGTGGGACTCGCTGTAAATCATCTGATGCTTGGATTAATTTATTTAGTACGGCACAAACAGCAATTACACCGTTCTTGGATCTCATCACACACACAACCTTTGGGATTCTGCTTTCTTCGTGTGGAAGTTCTGACCGGCGACCTCAAGGTCAGCAAAATATGGCTGGTCAAGCCGTATTTTGCAGACACTGAGGACACCTGTGTGATTAGCTCCAAGAAGTGTGTATTTACTGTTTTCACCCTGCTAACTGAATGGAGCTAAGCATCAAATGATTTGAGGGTTGGAACGTTTGTGGTGATTTAATGTTCACCCCAAGTGGACCATATCGGATTGCGTGTGAATAATCGAAAAATTCAGTAATACGGTTGTAGTCTATATGGTATAAGATCTAGAAATTCCCCTGTGTGTCGTATTGGGTTAATTAAGACATTCAAGAGTATTAGGTCCTGAAGAGGGTGGTTGAAAGTACCTGCATTCCACCGAAACGTGCGTTGACCAATTTTTCGAACAAACCCAGTTCAAAACGCATCAGTGGAAGGCCAAAAAAAGAATGGTCTACTTTGTTAAAGATTTGCGTTCTGGGAATATGACGGACTTGTGTATATGGAGTGCATGGGAGTGGTATATGAGTGAGAGATAGTGATTGAGTGGGGAGACCTAGTATCATATTATTATGTACTGTATTGTCATGATTTTGTATTTATTGTAGTATTATCTGTGAATCAATGTATGCGTTTTAAGCATTCTATTTATGATAAAGTTAATGTAATAATAAAAATAAGAAAATTGTCAAAAAAAGAAATCATGCAAAATGAAATAAAAATGCAAACAAATTATTTTGGGGTCTCGCCACATGGGATTAAGTTCATTGATGAATGTAGATAGGTTAAGCGAGAAGTGTTATAATTGATTGTTGTTCTTTCCCCTTTCCCGAACCTTGATTTATATGTCTGGGGTATCCTTTTGTTGATAACTGAGACTTATTGGCTTTGCCAATGCATGTTTATTTTGATGATGGGACCGCACAGCATCCTGACGCTGTACAGCACCGTCAAAAGCAATTGGCAAGCCAATGAGCCCAAACGCAAAACCTATTGGCTTTGCCAATGCATGTTTTTTGCACAGGCATTGCACCTGATTTAAAAAACAAAATATTACAAAACATTTTCAAATACTACCCGTTTATGGGAATCCATGCTGCAGTAGTGGATTTCATTTTGTATTAGCAGTTTTCGAGGCACAGCTGCAAATGGTGCTCTCTGTTTTAGATTATCTTTTAAGCATTATAATTCCTGTTCTTTAAGCTAGGTAAGTGTAGGCTCTGAAGTTTTTGTTTAATTTATTTGGAGTAGAGGTACATTGTTACTTTGCTATGTAGACCTTTTTTGGAAAGCAACCTTATAAAAAAACGAACACTGTCAAGCACATATTTGTACTCACTATGAAAATTACAGCTGTCTCTGCAGACCACCTTCGTACTGTTAGTTTTCATCTTTCTTCATATTGTTAGTTTGCATCTTTCTTGTTCTCACCCATGCACGTTTGCGTCAGATGGACCCATAATGTATTCATGGAAGTGTTCTTGGTGTATTTGTACAAAAAGTGTAGTTTTAGGCAGGGATTCTCCCTTTGACGTGGCAAATCTTCCCGCATGTTTGCCTTTATGTTTCACCGGAGACCGCGCATGCGCTATTGCTAGCAAGACATTTTTTAGCTTCAAGTGGCTTAGAACCCACCCATTGCTTACCATTGGTTGGCTTCACTGTCACTCTCTTTTCCTTGCTTCTCTTTGGTCAGCGCATGCAGGCTTCACTTCCCGCTGTGTTTGTCCCTCCCCTGGAGCTTGTCCTAAGTACTGCTTCCTTGTACTTTTTTCTTTTAGTTGCTTGCCTCGTTGTTGTTGCTTGCCCGTAGTCATTATTTACCCTGTCGTTGTTGTTTGCTCCCTCCTGCATTGTTGCGGTTGCACTGTCTCTCCCACGTTGTTGCTTCGGCCCATCCCTCTTGTGTGTCTTCTCCTGTATCTCCCATCCTTCAATTTGTTGCTTGCCTCATCTCTACCACATCCCTCCTGTCTTCCTTCTGCGTTGTTGCTTGCTGTTGAATTGAGGAGTCGGGAAACCGGTAAGTATTTAGTTGGGGCCAACACGTCCAAGAACACAGAAACGTAAACCCCACAGTGACTCCACACATTCCATACTACATCATTACCCCCTCGAGACCATGAGAATAAAGTAAACACACCACATCTTCTCCTTGTACAGAAAAGTAAGAATAAAACAGTGCTACAAAGCACAATGTACAAGAAAATGAAAGGAAAAAAACCAAACTGAAACATAGTTAATCGACTTGATTTACATACCAACTGCAGGAGGGTAATTCCTGTGGGTATAAAGAACAGTTTAGTTTAAAACGTGAGTCAGGGAATGTTAGACTTGGCATCTTTTGGCGTGTTTCCCCTGACTTTTTGCTTTCTGACCTCCCGGTTTTGACTCTGTTTTTGCTGGTGTAATGATTCTGCGCACTGTCCTCACTGCGGTCCGGTGGGAAAGTGCAAGTGCTCCTGTATAAAATTTGTTATGGATTGGTGTTTCCATGATTGGCCTATTTGGTTTATGTGTCAGTCCCTTGTAAAGTGCACTGCGAGTGCCAGGGCCTATAGACCAAATGCTGTTGGTGGGCTGCAGCACTGGATTGTGCCACCCACGCAAACAGCCCGTAAAGTGTAACTCGGGCCTGCCATCGCAGAGCCTGTGCGCAGCCTGGGGCTGCCATGTCGACTTGGCAAGTGCACACACTTGCAAGTCCCTAAACCTTCCCTTTGCTACCTGTTAGTCACCCCTAAGGTAGGCCCAAGGTACCCCTGTGGGCAGGGTGCGTTGTATGCGAAAGGTAGGACATGCCCGGGTGTGTGCGGCATGTCCTGATAGTGAATTACAGCCTAGTTCGTTTTTCACTATTGCAAGGCTACCTGTTCCCCTAGGCCAGAACGGGCAGTTTTGATTGTTACAGTTTATAATCCTAACTGACCCCGGGAACGTGGTAGAAATTCGAGTTTAGTATGCCTGGACTCAGAATGATAAAATGCATCTTTTAGTGAAGTTGGTTTTAACATTCTGTGTTTAAAAATACCACTTTTAGAAAGTGGGTATTTTCTTGTCTAACCATCCAAGCCTGCCTCTGCGAGGTGTGTATTCCTTGTCTGGAGTGTGAGTGACAGGGGCTGGGGGATGCCAGGAGACAGGGTGAGTCAGCACAGGGCTGAATAGCAAGATCTACATGTAGATGGGTGGGAGGGGTCGCACCTGGGCCCTGAATAGGACAGTGCCTTCCCTCCACAATGCTGGCTCCACCTCCTGTGGTGCGTCTGATGTCCCTGGCCTACTCACTGAAAGAAGGGACGGAGACTTGTCAACAAAGTGCTCCAGAACTGGTTTGGACTAGGCAAAGGCCTCTCTGCCTTCAGAGAACAAAGGAATTTGGGATATAAATATTGGGGCCCTGACCCCATGAATTTAGATCTCGCTGGAATCAAGGAACCTGCCAAGACGAAGAGCTGGAAGAGCTGCCAGGAGGAGTACTGCCCCTTTGCTGTGTTGTTGCTTTGTTGGGTTGGCCTGCAGCTGCTGCTTCTGCCTTGGGCAGTGAAAGGACTGGACTGAACTTTCTACAAACTTGTGCTGAGTATCTCCAAGGGCCTGGAACCGAGCTGGCCTCCTGTTAAGAAGTCTCAGGGACTACAAAGACTTCACAAGCCTCTGGGTACCGCTTCTGGAACGCTGTTTCAGTCGCCACAGAGGAAGGGAACTGCAACCGACTCCGTCAACCGAATCCATCCCTGGCCGGTGACCTGTTTGCACCGCAGACCGCATCGCCCCGCTTCGCATTGCAACCCTGGTCTCACCGTGGGCGACGTCCGACGCCGCCAACATCGAGCCGCTGCTTGCACCGTGACCTGTGGGCACCGCAGTTCGCATCGCATTGCTTCACTGAACCAACCGGACCCGACCGACGCGGTCGCTGCAACTGGCTCAAGAGTCGTGACCGCATCGCATTTGGGGCACCGCTCGCACATCTGCGACGCACTGCTCCGACTCGCACCGCTGTCCGACGCCAGCTCCCGCACTCCGGCTTGGTTGCCTGCATCGCAACCTGTCAGCACCGCATCGAGCATCGTCTCACCCTGCATCGCACGCCTTGGACTCACCGACTCCGTCTGCACGACGCTCATCGAGCCGCTGCCTGCACCGCATCGAGGGACACCGCACCTTGCATCGCTCCGTCTTGCACCGCAACCGCGACGAACGCCGACCGGCTCGTACACTCCGTACCAGCCACAACGAGAAAGGTACTGTAACCGAGTCTGTTCACGACTCTGCTGGCCCGTATCGACGCGGTCGGCTGGAACTGTTAGACTCTGTGGTTTTCAGCATCACGGTAGGCTCGGACGGAGCTACCGACTCGTACGAACTTTGCTTTTGTGCTATTCCTGCAAAGAAGAAGTTACCGTATCAAGTATTCATTCGTAAAGTATATTATTGTGGATTTTTGTCGTAATTGGTCTTGTCTTGAGTATATAAAATATTGGTTATTTTTCTAAACTGGTGTGGTGTCCGTTTGTAGTGCTTACACTGTATTACTGTTGGTTATGTGCAAATGCTTTACACACTGCCTCTGAATTAAGCCTGACTGCTCGTGCCAAGCTACCATGAGGGTGAGCAGGGGTTACTTCACGAGTGTAACACCCTTACCCTGACTAGGAAGAAGGGTCCCTACTTGGACAAAGGTGCAAGCCCTTGCCAACTAGAGATCCCATTTCTAACAGGGAACCTAATCCTGTAGGTATGCAGGAAGCTTGATCATTCTTCCAGATCTACTGTTAACCTGAACATCTTGTTTTCCTGCTGTACTTCCAGTACCTGAATTTCAGTCACCTTTTCTGTGCCAATCAATTTAACGACACCCTCAAGTTCACTCTCCTCTGGAACTTCAGCCTCAGCTTCACCAGCTCCACCTTCACACACACCCTCATTCATAGCATCATTAGTACACCTCCACAATTTATCAAACCTATTATGAGTTCCTTGGTTTTCGCTTCCTTCTGTGCTCCCCTTCCTACATTTAACCAACCTACTCCTATGCCAAACCTTGCCATCACTCAATCTTGCAGAACTATTAAACACCTTCTTAACCATTATACGTTTAGAGAATTGACAATCCCCTTTTTAACTCTGTACGGTATTTTTACTCTGACCAAATCCCCTTCTTCAAGCTGACAATCTTTTGTCCTGATACTCCTTGTACTTCACTTGTGCACTCACATTATTTTTGTTTACCTCAGCGAGGACCATTGCAACAATCTGGTATTCACTAACAAACCTTAATTATCCTTCATAAAAGGAACTCTGCCCCTCATGATAGTGAAAGGGCTGAGCCCAGTAACAGTAGGATTAGTGCGATACAGCCATACTGTCCTTTTGATACACACCTTCCAATTCAACCTTTTACTCTTAGCTGCTTCCAACACCCTGTTAAACCTCTCGACTTCACCATTACCACCTGGATGATAAAGGGAAGTAACAATGTGTTCAATGCCATTACGCAACTCAAAATCCTTCAACGCATCACTCCTAAACTGTACTCCAATGTCAGACACTACTCTTTTGGGCAAGCCTTCTCTCTGGAAAGTTCCATCCAAAAATGCAACAACTGAATCAGCTGTGGCGCTTTGCACAAATTCCACTTCAGGCCATTTGGAAAAATAATCCATTGCCACTAATTGAAACAACAACTACCATTTCTTCACTCACAGGACCCATTATATCCACACTGATGGTCTCCCAAGCCATGTCTGGGCAAGGAACAGGATGTAAACATGGCTTCATCACCACATGAGACTTGTCAGCCCCCTCACAGAAGTCACAATCTCTAACTACTCTTTCTAACTCCAGATCTATTCCTGGCCACCAGTATGTTTCTTACACTCTCTTCTTACTCCTTACTATGCCTAAATGTCTCTCATGGCACAACTTAGCAATGGCAGATCTCAAAGACATGGGCGGAACAACTTTGTTACCTCTGAAAATACACCCATTCATCACAGTAAAATCATTACATACTTCCCAAAAACACTTGTACTGTTCATTTAAGAATTTCTTACTCTGCCATCCTTCCATCACAAATTTCCACGCATCCATTAACACTCTAGCCTCCTCCATGGCTTTTTTCCATTCCACTTCGGTAATGGCATCCTGTCCATGCTACACTTATATCCTCGCAACCCCCTTCATTAATTTCCTCTAAAGGTAGAGGCAACCTGCTAAAACAATCTGTGACTCTATTCTTCACACCAGGTAAGTAACATAATTTGTACCCGTTATCCATCAATTTT